>JARHVA010003255.1:387500-815000 GCA_037957365.1 Torreya grandis
TTTTAGTTTTTTATTGCTTTTGATTTTATTTTTTATTTTATATAATTCATATATATTATTGGTGAGGAGAAGAGAATAGTTTTGATTTTATTTCTTTATTTCAATGGATTCCCACCTCTCACTTAATACGAGGAAGATACCACATGGCCTTCACACAATCATCAATGATTGTGTGAGTTGACGTATGATTTTATAGCATCAAAGCATTGAGAAATTCCCATTAAAATATTTTGGGAATCAAGGAGATGTTTTATACACATCAATTAATATTCAATTAGATGGGTTTATGTCTAATACATTATATAGATTGATGAGGTTAACCATGTTCTACTACACACACACACACACACACACACACACACACACACACACACACACACACACACACACACACACACACACACACACACACATTCAATTTTTAAAAGACATATTCCAAAAATATTCATTTTTAGGAGAATTATTTGGAATGAATTGACCTCTTGACCTCTCTTTAACCAACTAATTACAAAATAAACTATCCCAATTCCACTACAAGCATTTATATGATATACCTAGGAAAATAAATTTATAAATGTTAGAATAACCAATTTAAGGAATCTAATATTTATTTAATTTGAATGACATGTAAATTAATTAATTAAATAATTACATAACTTGTAATAATAATTAAATAATGTATAAAATAAAATATAATATAGATTACATAGTTTTAACATGAGAAAATATCAGTGAGGTAAAAAAACACATAAAGCTTATTACATTATTTGATAAAGATTTACAAACCTAGTAAATTCATTTTGCACCTCAATTCTTCATAATTATTCACATAAAATTTAGAGACAACCACTCCCATTTATCATGATGTTGTAATAATAAAAAAATGATATTTTACCAAATGTCAAAATAAATTTATAAGGGCTATAGATAGTTTCAACCAATTGACCCACCCATTTTAAATTAAAAAGAATAATTCATTACTCACACAGTAAATAAATGAAGCAAATCCCATTTTATACCAAGGCCTTATCCTTTTAATAGTAAAGTATGACAAGACCCTATGAGTTAGGGAGGTTCCTCTAGAGGGGTACTCTACTAAGGAGGAATCCCGTGAGGAAGACCCTACCTTAGGGTCCCACGTTCTGATAATCAGTACTTCCCTTGTTATCCCTTTATCCAAAACCTCAGTTGAAGATCCTCCCCTAAAACTATCTATCCTTAAACATAAACCACTCCTACTAGAGGAAGAACTTTTGGAGAAGTGGTGGGGAAAGGAAACCTAACCCTAAAAAAGGATATCAAATATAATAAAGAGAAACTAGAAAAATTTAATAGTAATCTTCATGAGGTTGGGATGTGTTTAGCAGGCCTTAGACAAGATTGGAATGCCATGAATAATTTTTTTTCTAAAACAATCCAATCATTCCCTCTTTTTATTAAGGTAGAATGGACCCCTCTAAAGAAACACATGATATTGGTTGAGACCTCTTATCTCAATATCCCCCTCATAACCCAACCAAGAAGACCCTAATCAGGGAATAGGTGTAGAAGAGACCCTAGATGATCCTTCACATGGAGGATGTAGAAGGGCCAAAAAACTTAACAAGGGCCATAATTACAAATATCAAACAAGGTGCACAAGAGAAGATGAATGAGGACACAAAGGAACCAATGGAGGGATCCCCCCTCCTAAAAGAGTTTACTATTTATCTGTTTACTATTTTGCCTTCTGCATGGATAGTTATCTAATATTATTAATTCTTTTATTGGTTAGCCCATGGGGCTTGGTACTTTAATTTACACTTTTTAACTATGGTTTTTGGTTCCTATAAAACCAAGTTATTTACCTTATCAAATAAAAAAAAGTATATTACTTATTTATTTTATTGAATAATATGGGGCACAATGTGACCCCACAAATATTATTGTTCCAACACTCCCACTTAATGTTTAGTGGGGATACATACCATAGTCACATTTTTACATAAAAGTAATTAGAAATCATAAACCATCCATGATAAGTTTAGGCTATCATGTAACAATTATAATATTTAAACACTCTCATCATGCTAATATCAACTATTTATACAAAAATAATTAAAATCCATAAACTACATAGGGTTATTTAGGCTAGAATGATAGTGAGACTTCATCCCATAATTTATAATTGATATTATTACAATAATTTAAAGAATTTTATAACATAAAGACATCCATAAAAAAATGCTTGATTATTAAGTACACTATAAACTCACATAGGGTGAAGTTTACAAAAAAATAACATAGGGTGATTTTTTACAATGATTTTACAATAAAGAATAATTATAGAGATCATTCATTTTCCCCCTCAATGGAATTTATGATAGGCTCAACATTATTCTAAATTTGTAAACAAAATTAATACATAGTGGTTTTGTGAAGATATCTGCCACTTGATCATTGATAGGAAACTAATGCAGATCAATATCTCCATTAAGTAGTTTTTCTCAGATAAAATGTAAATGAACTAAAATATACATCATTATTTAGTGTTGAGCTACATTTTTCACCATCATTATGCAAATTTGATTATCAAAAAGAAGATTTGTGTTGTGAGAGACACCCATATGGAGTTATAGTAACCTTCACAACTACATTACCTTTTTATCATACTCTATAGCACTTATATACTTTGATTATTTATAAGAGATAGAAATAATAGGTTATTTCTTGATGATCCAAGAAATAGTAGCTACACTAAACTTAAACACATATCTATAAGTATATTTGTAATCTATAACATCACAAACATGGTCAGGATCACAATAACCATATAAATTAGATTTTTCAATAGAAGAATAAAATAAATAAAAATTAAAAATTATTTATATATACCTAAGTATAATTTTTTTCAAATTTTTATGATCTAGATATGGATCTTGCATAAATTTGAAATCAACATCTATAACATATGAAAAATATAGTCTCGTAATAGTTAGATAAATCAAAATTTTCTCTAGTTTTATATATAAAGTCATATTAGCTTTGTCACATAAATATTTTGGATCAAACATAAAAAAAACTTTAATAGATGTAGAATTAGGTTATATTCAATCATATTAAATTTAACAAGAAGCTTATGTGTATACTAAGATTAAGATACTAAGATGGACTTTTTATCCTAAAATAAAACCATGCATACAAAATGTGGATCATTGCTAGATTAGTCATCTCAAAATGTTGATTTACTTCAGATTTATATTTAAGAATAAAATTAGTTTGACTGCCAATAATGAGAATATCATCTACATGTAACACAATTAATATAATATGACCATTTTAAATTTTCACAAAGAGATCGTTATCAAAATAACCATTATAAAAACCTAATTATTTGAAAAAAAAACTTGTGATTTTAGAATAAAAAGTTTGAGGAGCTTGTTTTAAACCACACAAATAATTTTTAACTTACATACATAATGTTTGTTGTTAGGTTATTCAGAACCTTTTAGTTAAATATTTATTATTATAAGTCACCATTCAATAAATCATTTTAACATATACTTGGTCTCTTTCTTATTTTGAGCTACGAGAGCAATAAATAATCTAATAGTACTCATTTTTACCATAGGAGCAAAGGTTTCAACATAATCAATAACATGATTTTGAGTAAATCCTCAAGTAATTAACCTATCTTTAAATTTATCAATTTTCCTAATTGAGTTATATTTAAATTTATAAAGCCATCTAAGACCAATAATATTTATTTTGGAAGGAGGAGAGACAAGATCCCAAGTCTAATTTTTAATTAAGGCTCTATATTTAGATTGCATAACATATTTAAATTTATAATCTTGAATATCTTCCTCAAAAGGTTGAGTTTCACATTCATAAAGTGTCATTAAATCATGATAATTAAGAGGACTTCTAGTCATTTTATTAAGATTTTAAATATTGTAATATTGAACTAAGGATAATCCAATTTAGGTATTTTAGACTGAATACAAAATGAATAATTTTCCCCCTCAAGCTCAAAATTATCCAAATTTGTATCATATTCTTCTAAGGCCTTTGTTTCTTCATAAGGAGGAACATAAGTGTCTACGCCTTGATAAGAGGAAACTTGAGAGGGTTCTATATAAGGCTCACATAAATATTTTTCAATAATTTAAATATTCTTATTTTCAATTATATATCATTTATATGTATCGTACACACTTAATACTTTAGTTATTAATTCATAACCTACAAAAATACATGAGTAGGAGGTAGGATAAAGTTTCTTTCTTTTGACCTTAGGAATGAAAGTGGAAGCAAGACTTCCAAATATCTTAAGGTGAACAACACTTGATTTTTTATTAGACCATTTTATAAAGAAATATAAATATGTAAATATTTAGTAGTAACTCTATTATGAATATTTACAACAATGCTCATGGCTTCATCCCAAATAAATTTAGGAATGCTTGTTGAATGCAAGAAAGTTATAGCCAATTCAAGAATAGTCCAATTTTTTCTCTCAACAATTCCATTTTGTTGTGGATAATAAGGAATTGTTAAATCTATTTGAATACCATGTGAAATGTAAAATGAATCAAATTATTTACTAGTGTGTTCACTACCATTATCATTTCTTAATATTTTAATTTTTAGGTTAGAATATTTTTCAATAAAAGCTTTAAATTATTTAAATTTAACAAACGCTTCAATTTATTTTTATAAAATAAATCTAAATCATTCTAGTGTGATCATAAATAAATTTAAATTACACACACACACACACACACACACGCACACACACACACACACACACACACACACACACACACACACACACACACACACACACACACACACACACACACACACACACATTAAGATGTGCAAATTCAAGTGGTATTTAAACATCACTTTTAATAGGTTCTAAAGGATGAGAGGTGTTTTCATTGTGTTTTTTGTAAAATGGTTGAGTTTTTTGCTTATTGTGTAAGTAACCAACACATGTTTCATGATAAATTTTAATTTTAGGTACCTATTACAAGATCATTTATTGACATATCATAAATATTAATAAAATTAATATGTTCAAGATGTTCATGCCATAATTTAGATTCATTTCTCATATGATAGGAAAGACAAGATGTAGAAGATAAATCAATAAAAATATAATGACCATTAATTTGAATACCTTCATAAATTAGAGATAAAATTTGATATTTAATGCACCACTTATGCTTAAAAAGTGTTATAATATAATTATAAAGTGTAAGCTAAAATAGGATAAAATAGTTTTATTATATTTAGGAACTTAAAAGATATCATTTAAGAATCCATTCACAAATTTTACTCTACCTTGTTTAGTTGCTTATAAAAATGAATTATCACCTAACTATATCATTTCACATATATTTTTAGTATCAAATAAAATATTAGACAATCATGTTATGTGATGTAAAGCACCACTATCTAAAATATATATTATTATCATCATAAGCAAGTAAAGCAACATGAAGAGCAATGATATTATCATTTTATCCTAATTGTTATTTTGATTATGGTTTTGATTTCTATGTTGATTTTGATTATAATAATTATTTTCTTTATTATTTTTGGGTTTTTTAATAATTTGCTCAATTTTTATTTTTATAACAATATTCCTTTCTATAAATATTTTAAAATATTATACAATAGTCTATTAACAAAATTAAGAATTGGAGTAGAGGTGAGTTTTTGAATTCTAAGAATGAGAAGGGTGAGGATGATGACAAGGACAAGGATCTAGATCTAGATGGCTTGGCATTCAAAATAGGTAGGGGTCAGCATTTATGGGCCATTAAAACTTGGATGTTTGATGTTGTGATAAAAAATGAAAGGATTTGGTATTTCTCCAACCATGTTTGGTTGGCCTCCCAGTCATTGAAGGTGTGGTGGAAATTTGTCCTATTTTTAGGCAGTGTCGTGTATCATTATTTTATACCAAACTTAGTTCTATCTAATAACTATTTGGAGAACGATTTATTTCCCATTAAAACACCTACAGTGGTGTTTTTTACTAAATATTGGATGGGTTTACAGAAATATTTGGTGATCTCATTGGATGACTTGCTAATGTGTTCAGAGTCTCTAAAGTTGGTCTTTTTTATGATTTGGGTTTGGGGAATCTTCGGCCATGTAGGAGCACCTTTATCCACCAAGATATAATTTATTTTTATGATATTCATGTTATTATTATATGGTTTTGGAATGGGAAGAAGTTGTGATGACCTCCTAAGGAATCAATATCTGGTTCTAAGCTTAGTCTAGGAATTATTGTCCTAGTCTGTGATGGGCAAAAATGTAGTTTTAGATGAAGTTTTGATAAGGCATGTGGTACCCCTAATTTTACCTATCTCCATTTTATATGGATCAGATCCTTGGGAAAGGAATAATATCTATAATAATGTTCAAGGCTTGTTGGACCTTGAATATAAAACAAGATTCAAATCAAACTTGTTAAATATTCCCTGTAGGGGATTTACACTTGGAATGGTAAATATTTCCTCATCTAATTTTTACCTCCATGTTTTTACATTTCCTTGGATTGGTAAATATATTTTCCCCTTTATTTTAGAATAGTTATGAGAATTATCCCCATAACCTCATTCTAGTAGAAATTTTGAAACATCTTTCAAAGAGCTAGATTTTTGGAAAGACTGTGTGTTGAGATCAACATGCCCCATTTTCCTAAAAATGGGGACCCTATGAAAATTTTGGGTCATTCACCCTAGGATATACCTTACCATTGGATCCACATGAATAAAACCCATTTTTATGACTTGAATTATTTAAATTCATGTTTGTCCATGATAAATGTTAATGGGTACCTTTTAAAATGTTTCATTAATGTCTAGTTCATTGAGTTTTCTAATGAACTAATTTTTTTAAAAGTGCTCTTACAAGGGGTTAAAATTTTAAGATCCAAGGTATGATCCCTATGACTAAATCAACATTACTTAATTAAGGTTTCCAAATTATGGTATTACTTTGGCTATATCAAAATTTATATTTGATACTATGATGTACCTTGATTTTAAGTTTTATATTAGGGTCCAAGTTAGATTATGTACTCAAGGTTTATAAATTTGAACTTGTCCCTTTTCTTTAATCTTGTGATTTTATAACTTTCAATTTTTTTTCCTTTGTGTAAGAATACAATGCCAACTCAATGTCAATTGACACTTGGTAGTGTCACATGCATTGGTCACTCTACCACATCAAGTTCCATACTTTGTTACATTCTTTTTAGCATTTAAAAAGTTGAGCAACCCAACAACCCTATCATAGTATGCCACTTAACAGTTTATTGTGGAATTTTAATCCAAGACTAAATTATGATTGAATTAAAAAATGCCACATGGTGCCTATTCATGACCTTCTAAGGATCTTTTATTTTTTAAAAAGGCCTCAAAACCCCACAATCCTATCATAGTGTGTCACTTGGCACTTCGTCATGACATTTCAAGTTCAAAAGGTAGTTACAAGTTCATGATTATTACAAACCTAATGACCTAATTGCATGATGCCACTTGTCATTAAATCACTATATTTCAGCCTACAAAGTATTTTTGACTCAATTAGAACATGCCATGTGGTACCCAATCATGGATTTTTGAGACCTAATTACCTTCTAAAATTTTATGACAGTTTTCCAATTACATCATGCCACTTGGAACTCAGCCATGTCCCCATGCCCCCCACATATAAGGTGTAATATTTCAATATCTCAATACTATGATTACACAACAAGATGACTCCTAGAAGCTAGCCACTAAATCTTAGATAAATAGATGCTATGTGAAAACCCCCTTCATTTTGAACCAATGGGTTGAGGACATGTGGACCCCTATTTCATGGTAATAACATGATTAAGGGAAACTATGAAGCCCAATGGAGAGTGATCCAATCAAAGGGTGACACATTGAAAAATGCCATAGTAGTCAAAAGATGACACTTGGTAGAATATCACACAATCCACCCAAATATCCCAATATTCAAAATAGAAGGCTAAAGTGCATGAAGATTTGCTAAGTGTTGAGCATGTGTTAGTTATAAAACCTAGGTGGTGCATATCTATCCATAAATCACTAGTTTTAGGTGTAAATTAAATGTGTATAGGGCTTATTTCAGTAGTTAAAAATCCAAGTCACTTCACTAAAAAAGGTCAAGCCTATGGTGAAAGGCCATGTGGACAAGGTGAAGGCAGTCATTGGCTAATTTCTCAATTAAAATTTCAAAGCTATTAGAATAAAATTGAAGAGCCACCTATGATTTAAATCAAAGTGAATTAAAGATACTTTCCACTTATGACTCATATCATTTAGTTTAAAATTATATATTTGAAGTTTAAATCTTACCATTTTTCTTTCCTTCACTATTAAAGTAATAGGTTCATTCAATTATCATCTAAAAAGAACTTTAAAGTATTTTATGATTGTTTATAAATATTTATGTACATTAGTTCTCCATTAAATCAATCCACAAGCTTGTTAGTCATAAAATTGAAACCATGGCTAAAGCTAAAAAATATGGAACTAGCAAGCAAGAACAAGTTCCATTCATCTACTCCTATAGAACAAACATCATCTTTTGGGAAACCATTTTTAACTTTATTGCATTGGCCATTGAAGGAAAACATTATAATTATTTATTCTACCATGTATAAAGGACTGTAGATAGAGACAATGATGATGAGGAAGGATCCAATAATGCAAAAGATAGATTAGATATTCTGGCACTCAAATATGCAAGGTTATACAAGGCCACATCTAATTTAGAGGTACTCCCCTATGTATACTTAGTCTACCAAATTTTATTCAATCTAGGTGTGTTAACAACATGATTAAACCTTTAAATTTAGGACAATACATTGATTTCATAACTGGGCTAGTTTTCAAGCTTATTATGATCTGCCCAAACACAAAGATTGTTTAAAATCAGGAAACTAGCACTTAATGGCTCTAAACACATAATATCATGGAATTTTTGTGATAATGGGTTGATAATAAAGGGAAATTTGTATAAAAATCCAAAATCAAACAAATCCTCATCACCCAATTCAGGAAGGGAGTGTGAATGGGAATGGATATGATGAATCAATTGCATGGGGCTGAAGACATAGGCCATGTGGATGAGAAGTGGGTTATAATTCTATTTATGATAATAGATGATGCTAAGACTCCCCATTTTGGAGAAATTATATCCTACAACTTGGTATCATAGATCAAAAGATTCATAGACAACTAGGGAGTCATTTATACATGATGTCTTACCTGGTGAATACCATTTGTGCCACCCAAAAGTCCCCCCAATTCACCAATTGGGATCCAAAACTAAAATGGATTGTGCCTCACACCTTTTCAAAGGTAAGAGTATAAAAATTAAAAAAATAAATGAAGACCATACCTGAGCACTTATATACAATAGTATATAGGGCCATCCATGAGAGGCCCATGCCCAGACTATCATAGGAAATTAGAACAAGACTAAGCACCATGGGAGCCTATTGGTAGTATCTAGATTACATGATTATAAGGATAGTTGTAATTAATATAAGCCCCCAAGTTTTTCACCATAGTGCCAAAAAAGCTAGTTAGATAAAGTATTTTATTTTGATTACTCATATGGGTGGACAAACTATGCAAGAATAAGAAGAGAGGATTGGTTCACCCTCAGCTATCCAACATTTGCTATTTCAAGATTGAAAACTAGAACTCAATAATTATTTATGTAAAGTAAATTTCCACATTATACTTGTAAAGAGATGGAAATATGAAATGGGACCTTGAGCATATAACTTTTAAACATTACATCAAGCATAGGGCATCCCTAAACATCACTTACCATCATGAGCTTGAATATGAAGATAGGTTCAACATCAATGCAACCAATGAAATGGAGATAAAATAGATATTTAAGGCTAAAAATATCTCATAGGTTAAGGGAAATTTACATGATGTAGGTTTCTATTAATTTTTCAAACCTAAAGATGCTCAAGTAAGAACATATACATCCATAGCTCATGTTACTTGTACTGAGGAAGAAAGATAGACTAACCTTGAACTTAGTCAAATGATTCTACAAGCATTATCTACTAATTTAGAGAGAAACATACTGAGCATGTTTCTATTTTAGGAGAAACATCTAGCATCCCATCCTAGGTACAGAGTGTTACCTTAATGCAGGCAAGACCTTTTGTGGAAATAATAAAACCACCTAATACAATGCTAGTAGCTTTAGCATTAGAGTTTCCTCCCCTACTTCTTTTTAAGAAGGAACTAGGTATAACTGAATGTATTTATTTTCCTCTTCAATTTTTATATATCTTTCCCTTAATCATATTATATGAGCCTACAACCCAAGACCATATGAACCTATTTCACTATAGGCCCCTCACTAGACCTATGATTAGGCCCATGACTATGTCATTGCCCATTGTTAACCCTTTCATTGTATCATCCACTTCTAAGGTTTATGTAATGTCTAATTTGACTCCAATTCTACCCAAGCCTATGCCTAAGCTAGGTCCCCAACTACAAAATAAAAGTCCCACTATTGTCATCCCCCAAGTTTCTTTGTTCCCAACTATTACTTCAGTTAGCACTAGTTCTTCTTCATCTTCAGGAATGACACTTCCTCTAGATAAAATAAATACAATTGGCTATAATGGAGAACTAGGATTTGGTCATAGTTGACCCTCTATATGTTTCACTATAATTTGATAAGAAGTTTGGGGAAATTAATAGACTGACCAAGACGAAGGTCACTCTTCTAGATCAAAAAATTATTTATGAATATAAAGAGACCCTATTTGAGTTGACGAAGAAGAAAAGATACATGCCTATCCAATAGTAATAGTATGAATAAGACCTCCTCTTAGATCTAAAGGCATATGGTGATATATATGTAGAATTAGTAAAATGAATGTAGTAGAGATAAATTAATTTAAAACAATAACATAAATCCACCTTGTTAGAGGAGACCATAACCAAGGTGGAATGGGTTTGGAGGTAATGTTTGATACATTGAAAACCTTGGTTAAGTATAAAGTAAGAGGTAATGAAGTATATAATAGGATTATTAAGGCATAAGGCGAATATGGGATATATGACAATAAGGTAATCAACATGGTAAAGTTGATTTGAATGAAACTTTTTGAAGACATGAACTTGATCCCATTAGAGGAATTGAGCATTTCTCAATCCTATATAAATGGAAGAAGTAAGGCTTTAAACTAGTGGATTTATGAAATTAGATCCTTGGGCTAGTCTCTCACCCAGTATCATGACAAAGTTATAACTCAATATAAAGAGGCTAAGATCACACACCATGATAACAAGGATGGTTCCATTATCAGTAAGGATGCCTTTAGAGCCTAGTTAAAAATCCTCATTATAAATTTTAGAAAGAAAACTCTAGCTCAAGGAGTCAAATTTGGGTAGAAGATGGTAGACTTGGAAACATTTGCCAATAAAATAATATAAAATGTAGTGGCAATTAATGAGGTGATGGGAGCTCTCTTGAGAAAACATGACATAATGTCAAGTCTCACCATAAAATTACTAAAAGAACCCATTATTTATTTGAATTTGATTGATAGCGATTATAATAAATTCTTTGACGCATAGAGAGGATAGATAGAAGCTAAGAAATATGCAAGTATAAAGCCATACTTGGTCACCATAGAAACTTATTTTTTGACCCCTCTTGGGATTTATTCTTTAGCCACACTAGGAAGTACTTCTTCAGCTAATTTGGGTTCACTTTCATCTTCTTCTACACTGGGAGCTTCATCATCATCCACATCATTAGGATCCTATGCTGGAACCTCAAGAGTGAGATAACCATGTGCCAAGCTTTCTTTTGATGAATTTCATGTTTTAGTTCCCCTAAATACATTGTAAAATATTCCCTATTTGAATAGGGTATATTCTTTAGTTTTTAGGACATGAGAAACTTTGTCAACCAATATATGTCATGTATTTAGTTCTTTTATAACCAATGTAATCATCTTAAGCATGAAAAAGTCCTATATATAGGGGTTTTCCCCCTCATTTTTAACTTAGAATAGAATTTTGTGAAATTAATGCAAATAGAAAGAAGAATTCTTGCAATTTGTTCATTATTTCATCATTTTCATATTTTCTTGTTTCTCAATCTTTTCTATTGAAAAATGATATCATTTTTTCTAATGGTTAATTCTGATAGGAGTGTTTTGAATTCATCTTATTAGTTTTTGCTTTTATCTATGCTAACAATTTTTTTTATGTATGCTCTATTTTTCTTCTATTCTACAAATGATTTTGTTGAAATCAATTTATTGTAGGTAGCTATTTTAAAGCATACTTTTTAGATATATGCATTATATTTACCTTAGAATCCCCACTATATTTATGATATTTTGAGTTCATCACTAGAATATCATGAATGTTAGTTTTATTTGCATTATTATAAAAAAGAACTAAAGTAAATCTGTGGGTCTTTATTTTTTGAAGGGAAACCTTCTTTTTTCTCTACCTTCATTCCTTTTTGAAGTTTTTTAAACATGGATTAACTTAGACTAATGCTCATTGTAAATAATCACTTGTTTATTTAAAGTTTGGGCATAAAGTTTTAAAAATATAATGTAATTTACATCATAAAAATGAATAAATTTTAGATAGATTATGTCACTATTGATTTCCTATTGTCCTTATAGTAGGGTTTACTTGCAGACTAAAGATGGTAGCCACATAATAATTCCAACAAAATTGAATTAAGACCTAAGGTATTCTAAGACCTATACTATAAACTAATAAATATGATCTTATATTTAGATTATACCCTTGAAATAGATATACATTAACATTATGTACCTTGTTAGGAAGATTAGTTCCTAATAGAAGCTTATGCAATGGTTTTATCTTGGTGTTGTTTGGAAAAATCAAAAGAAGGGTGTTCTAAATTTTTGTGGGATAAACATGTTTATGATGTGGTAGTTACTTGGATGGGGTTCATGTATGTGCTATGAATTGTTCTCAAAGACTCATATTTGTTGACTTAATATTTGTCTCATGGTTATGTCTCAATTTTTGGTTTGTTTGATCCCACTTGGGATCTTGGTCTCATTCATGGTATGGTACTAAAGTTTGATCCTTGGGTCTCTTGATCTATTATCCCAGGTTAATTTTTGGTCTAGATAAGACTATCTCTAATTAAAATTCTTTAATTTGGGGTCCCTTGGTAGATCTAAATGGTTATTTCAGAGATCTGGGCCTCACACTTTGATTGTCCAGAATGGTTGTTGGTCCTTTTAAAATTAATAGGTATTTTCTCCTATTGGCTTTGGTTAGGATTTGGGTACTCTAGGGACTTTGAAGGATTATTGTAAATTTTATAAACTTGGACCTTGTGCCCATTTAGTCCAAGATGGATGTTAGTCCATCTAAAATTAAATGATGTTTTATTAGTTTTAGGTCTCACTAGACAACCTGTAGGGTTTCTCTCCGTACGTTTCACCTAGAAACTTAGACATCTAGTTGTGTCTAGGATATTTCTTGATCCAACTAAAATTAACTTGTTGATCCCCTGTGGAATCCAAAATTTTCTTAAGAGACTTGGGCCTCCATCTCTTTATACCCATGCTAGTTTTTAGTCTAGTTAACATCAAGTGGTTGTCACACTAGTAAAATGCATCAAATTATGAGTTTTGGGCCTCTACTTTATCTACCCAAGATGGATCTCATATAATTTACTTATGGTTATAATGTGGTGGTTGTAGTTCCTCCCTTATTAGGGACATATTAGTCCCTTAATGTAATTACATCTCTTTGCTAGGTCCTCTTTATACTCTTGGTCAACTATTTTTGGCTAGAAGGTGACCTGATCCACCTCATGTATGTTTTGGTAGAGTCATTTTTCTAATCTTGGTCAATTGTTTTTGACTAGGGAAAGAACCAAACCACTTGATGTGTCTAGGGGTAGTACCCACACTAGTTATTAAAGGTGGGATTATCCTAATCTGAATAATCTTCCTTTTTATGACCAAATTTATCACATAATTTACAAATCTAATTAAATTTGACCTTTTATTTATTATTTATAGGTTTTTTATTCCCATATTTATTATTAACATTGAAGAATTTTTCTTTAAATTTTTATTTTTTATTATTTTTGCGAATAGTATTTTGAGTGAGAAGTGTTTGAGTGGCATTCTCTTTAGAATAAAAATTTGTCATTACTTATTCTTCTTGAAGGAGAAGAGATGAAAAGGTAGTGAGGTTAGGGATATATTACTTTGTTTGATATCTATATTTAATAATGGAAATAAAATTTTAAAATTTTTCATGGATATTTGAATGAATAATAATATAGAGAATTTTATTTTGATCTAAATTATAATTACATCCATATAACCGTGATTTAATGTTTTTTAATTTTAGCATGAAAATTTAAAAAAATTCCATCACCTTTCATGGGGGTTGTCATGAGTTAAAGAATATATTTAATAATTTATAAATTTGAGTACCTTCATAAATTAACCTAAGAAGTTTTCAAGTTTCATTAGAAGATTCTTGATTACTGACATGGAGTAGAAATTAATCTTTAACCCTCATTAGGATGATCAACATAACTTCTTGATATTTTTGTTGATAAGCATTTATATTTTTGGTTGTCACATGTCTCCCATATATAGGTTTCTCATTCCCATTAACAACACTTCATAACTTTCTAGCCATAAATTCAACTTTAATACAAAGATTCTAAATGTCGCAATTATTTCCATTTAACATTTTTGACTTATCCATATTAAATATTTTGGAAGCCATTTTGTTACGACTATAACAATTTATAACAAATTTTTAAAATAAAAATATGTACATAAACTTTTACACACCATTTTTGTGTCTAATAAATAATGATAAAATGCTAATGCATATGTTTATGCTTGTACAATAAAATAAATATAGTTTTAATTACATGATAAATAAATATTGATCAGAAAATAAAAAATGCTTATTTTAATTTATAAGTAGACTTATGAATTAAGCATGCTAGAATGAATACTCCAAAACACCCAATATCACTTGTAAATGATAAATTGACTTTAACTACACATGTTGTGAGATTTAGGAGGGATGAGTGCTAAAAAAAGATATTATCCCACTTTCCTTATTTGAGGATCAATTAAAAAATAATCTCCCTTATCGGTTATGGTTAAAATTTAAATTTAACTAGACCTATTAATTAAAATTTTATTTAAGGATAACTCTTTAGATTTTTTAATTATAAATTCCACTTAATACAAAATTTTAACACTTAAGGCTTGACACTCTTATTAATACTAAAATTCCCCAAATTTTTTTTTGAAATAAACAAAATAATTCTCTCATGGGAATATGGTATCTACCCAAATAATTAGGAATCTATTTATCAAAAAAATACTACAATTCATTTTTAATGGAAGATAACAATACCCATATTAAATAATTTAGATAATAATAACTCATTCTTTGAATATTCTACCAAATTAATCACTGTTCAAGTATTATGTTATAGCTATAATAATTTTATATAAAAAATACTAAATAAATATATAAAATAACTAAATAAACCTTTTGTTATTTACTATTACTTTTAATTATTTGAAGGCTAATAAAAAGAGATCTTGTGAAAGCCTTTAACATAACATAGTAAAAATATTTACTAAAAAGAGTATTTTTTTATAAAAATGTTTTTTTAAAGGGTAATAAAAAATTCTCATGTAAGCCTTTAACATAACATAGTAAAAATAATTACTATAAAGAATACTATTTTTTTAATCAAAACAATTTTTTAAATGTAATAAAAAATTATCATGCAATCCTTTAACATAATATAGTAATAAAATGTACTATAAATAATTTTATCTTTTAACAAAATAAATTTTTTAAGGGTAATAATAAAAAAATATGGTGAAAGCCTTTAACATAACATATTAAAACAAAATTACTAGAAATAATATTTGATCTTTGACTTTAACTTATGCTAACATAGTAAAATAAAAATGCTAAAATAAATATTTAGGGTTACAAAACTAGTGTTTATAAAAGTAAATGAAGACTTAATAATTTTCAGAACACATTTTTATTTTTAAGTGGAACAACCTAAAAGAGTAGTGGATAGGGATAAATAAGCACAAAGGCAACCTAAAAAAATTATAGGGGTATTATTTATTTGTTTTTTTTTTTTTTTTTTCATTTCTTAATATAAACACAAACCTCTATTTTTTATATGCTAAATAAATTATATATATAATTTTTTTATAATTAAAATTTTTATTGATATCAAAAAGCCAAGATGGAAAATTACAAGTACAAAAAGAATTTAGTTTTAGTAAAAAACTAACTTTCTAAATTCCTCCTTGAGAATCTAGTCAAGATTAACTATTATCACTCTACAGAGCACCCTGTTTGAAGATGTGTAAGTCACACCTTCTCTTGAGATGATAAAATTGGATCTTCTCAAAGTGTGGGTGATTCTATATTGAGAAGAACCTCTAGAGAGGGTTTGTTCCCTTAATATATAATACTAAAATGAATCTATTATTTTGATTTTTTGGGATGAAAAGGGAGAAAGAAACTGAGATAGGAAATTCTATCTAATAGGGTGATGCACCTGAATGATTAGTATTCTCTAAAATATTTATAAAAATAAATAAGATAAACATGTGAATCTGAAAGAAACTCTGCATTCAAATCCTAAATATCAATGTTTCAAAAGAAGGCTTGAATGAAGTTTGTAAATCAAATCATCTTCCTAGCTCTTCCAATGACCTATATAAGATGATATTTTCACAGTAGGTGTGGAAAGGACCTGCAAAAGGGTAATTATATGCCAATCTTATGATATTAGATAGTCAAATTGCACTCTAATCTATTCCAAAACCATATGAAAAAAGATCTTTTATTTGATAAAATGGTGTTGATTACAATTTATTCTTTGCCTTTAGGAATTCATTAAAATGGCTTGAAAAAGCCAATATATATGTTTAAAACTAACCTAAAGCCAAAGTGGCATGGAAAAGAGAATGATTAGTCTTATTTTATTTAAATTAAGACTAAAATCATTTTACAATATTAATTAAAGGCTTTAAAATCTTTCAAGTCTTCAAAAAATACATGTTCTTCATTTTTGGCATAGAATTAAGAAGTGGTGGGCCCATGTTGACTTCCCAACCTTCCTTGCATGAAACTAGTCAAACTAGTCAATCGAAGAGATTGGGACTCAAAGACTAGTCAACTTCCACTTGAACTCAACTTACATGAATTAGAACTTGTGGATTGACTTGAGAATGATATATTAATTTTAAAAAATATATGGAATCTGGTAACTCCAAAATTAATTCATTTGATATATTTTCAATGCCATTCTTCAAGTTGACCATTTGACCAACTAGGCCTATTAGACCAAATAGGCCTAAAAGCCAATCTGTGCATTTAAACTCCATTAAACCTACAAAAAGATTTCATGAAACCTTAAAAAAATTAAATAGACTTGGAAAAACTTTACTCATCACAATATATTTGATTTTGATGAGAAAACACTCACAGTTCAGTCAATAAGGTTGACTAGGCCTATTTTGCTCCATTTTCCTACATACTAGCCATTTTGATCAAGCTAGTTAGATCAATTATGAGATGATTTATGAAAAAATAAAAAATTTAAGATGAATAAAAATTCTTAGGATTTTACCTTCATTGATTATATTTCATTGAATTATCCTTTACTTCATTTTACATGTTTTTTCCACAAAAAATATGATTTTTGCCCTCATTTGTATAACTCCATGCATACAATTTAAATTTATAGAATCTTATCTGATTTTAATTAATATTTTAAATTTTTTTAGGTTGATTCATGATGATTTTATGGCAATAAAATCTTATATTTTCAAAACTAGTTTTTTGAGGGTTTAGGAGGGCTTTGAAGTTGAATGTTCAAAATGATGATTCATGAAATCTAAACCTAAAAATAATAAAATATTTACATTTATATTTATCACAATAATCCCCCTAGCATATTTTAAAATATTGGGTTCCCATTCAAGATATATGAAAAGTTACCATGTGGAGAAATTTGTCTGTGGGGTTTTGATTGCATTCTATGTTACCTACGCTCTTAATGATTGTTCATAAATCACATCCCCTCAAATGGTATAAATTTTTAATGATTTATAATTAAATATGTATCCTCAAAACATAATAATATAATTTTTACAAACTCTACATGTGGTAAAAGATATGCACATCTGAATAGGAGGCAAGGAAGGGTGTCTAGAACTACAAAAAGAGAAAAATTCACCAAAATGAAAATAAATATTCACATACTTCCAAATGAATTAATAAATCATCATGAGTTCTATACCATGATATAATAAAACTCTAAAATCACATTTTCCTTGAAAATTCAAAAAACTCCTTTTTAGCCTATATACCTATTTGCTTTTAAAAGCCTGTATAAGCATGGTTTGCATAAAATTTGGAATTTTGACACTATTTAAAGGTTTGATTATGATGTAACAACATAATACCATTATTTTAAAACTTTTACCTTGACTTAGAAACCTCTGTGGCACTCCAGAATGATGTCTACTCCAATGGTGATCTCCAATGGAGATGCTGAGGAATGTTATAAAATAGAAAGTATCTCCACTCATCCAATAAAAATTAAGAAAATTATAATGTTTTTCAAGTCATTATTACTTTTTATACAAAATTTGAGGTCCTAAAACCACATGTAGCTCTCAGAATCTTTAATTTCCTCTCAAAATTGACCCATGTGCATGGATTGCCTACATATTTAAACTTGGCAATGTTATTCTGAAAAGACAATGACCTATTTACAATCCATTTTTTATGGTTTTTACTAAAATTAATGATTTAAGGCTATAATTCCTTGGTTTGACTAGCTACAAAGGGTTAATGATTGGTTTTAAGAAAGTTCCATATGATAGGGGTAGTAATTTGACCTTGATAGGTCAAATTACTAACAATTTTGATGACTTTCAAGGGTTGATCAGCCTGCTGGTAAAAAAACTCAAAAACTCTAGTAAAATTGACTTGGGTAAATACTAATTTTTGGAATATCTTTTGTAGCTAAAGACACAACAAGACAACTGACATAAACAACAACAAACATGTGCACGTATGCACTTATAGGAATGGACAACAACTTATAAAGGGAAAAAAAAAACACTAAAATAATGTGTGTATATACACTTAGATGAAATCAATAATATGAATTCTATTATGTACAAACTAACCTCCACCTTGTTGGTCCTCCTGGATCAAAAAGAAAATTTGACAATTCACATCTGTGATAAGATGGATAATGATACATCACATGTTCCCTTGCAAGCTTAGTGATTAAAAAATCAAGTATATTCTTTGTCAACTCCTTTGGCATGCTCATATATGTAATAATAGGATAAAATTAGCCTCCAATATAGACATACGCACTTGGTGCCTCTTCTTCTTTGTAAAGTCTAATTTCTTCAGAATCTGGTTGATTAGTCTGAACACAAAATATACTTGTATTACCTTTTGGAAGCATACCTTTGTCTATAGGCTCATCAAGGAGATGATAACCCATTATTAATATATGAAACAAGTCCCTATCAAAAATGAACTCTTGAGGTGGTAGAATTAAAGGGATGCCCACTCCTTTCTCTATTTTTGGCCTGGCAAAAGTACTCTCTTTGGTTGTAACTAGATCATAATCCACGTGGAGAAGAGCATATTATAATCCTAAAACCTCAAAAAAATCCTCTAATGAGATTTATAGCTGATTTATAACCTCTGGATAGTCTACAAATTAATCAATTTGATCAGATGCTATATTAATTTCTTCATTCTCTTCATAAGATGGTAGCACTGCTTCCTCAACCTCTTCATATACACTTACATCTTCTTTAGCACATTCTCCTTGAAACTCATTTGAATCTTCAATCTCTTACTCTTCTTCCTTCTTATATATGTTGCTCTGTATGGATTTCCAAGATGGAAATGAGTTATATTCTTTAGGAAAGAGGGAAAGTACCTGAGTAGTTTTAGATTGGCTTGACTAAATGATTCGCTTCCAATATGGGAAGGATAGAGGCTCCTTTTTGACCTTTTGACTCTAGTTCTCCTCCTCTTTCCTTGTCTTCAACTCTAACTCTCTAATTTTCTTGTCAATATTCTCTTGGAATATCTTCTCTTTAAGGTGGTCATTGGTCTCAATAGTAGGTTTTCCCATAACAATCTCTTTCTTTCTTTGATAATTCTCTTGGATAGATCTCCAAGAAGGAAAAATTTGATAAACATATGAAGGATTTGGCAAACTCAAAGGAGCTCTTGGAATGGTCTCTTGAGGAGAAATGGATGGCATATAAGAAGAGTGACATTAAACTTGTTGTCCCTTAAGGCCTTTTAGTTTGTCCTCAATACTTTAAATGTAACCACCTACATCCATCATCTAACCAATGAGATTAACCCAATTTGCCCTCTCAACAAGTACCCATTCTTCTTTTATTTATTGTAATGACTCTCTCAAATGATGAATTAGGTGAATAGGGATAACCTAGCTATAATATCTCTATGAGTATATCTCTATTGCATGCTTGTCAAGGCTCACTAAAATTTGTTTAAGTGTTGGTATGGATTGGGTAGCTACAAAATGGCCATGATTAGGTTGGTTAGATGCATAGGATAACTCTTGATAATACTGGTAAGGTGAAATATTATGATAGAATGAATATTCATAGGGAGGATGAGGGTATTACTCTTACATATATGATTGATATAGATCACATACTCCTGGTGAGGATCATAGTGTGGTTGGTCATGCTGATCATAGTGAGGATTATATAGATTCATCTAAAATAATACATTAGAGACCATTCGTAAACCAAGTGATAAATGATACCTGATGTTCATAATCATCTTTGAGTTCTTGAAAGTTGCACTGATCTTTTGAATGCCTCCAAAGGCTATTATGTATAACAAATGTCCCATCACGCATGCCAAAAACTATTATCACTCTAGAAAGCACCATGTTTAAAGATGTGTGAGGCACACCTTCTCTTCATTTGATACAATTATATATTATTAGAGTGTGGGTGACTCTATATTGATAAGAACCTCTAGAGAGGGATGACTCCCTTAAGATCTAATACTAAAACTAATCTACTATTTTGATTTTTTGGGATGAAAAGGGAGAAAGAAACTAAAATGGGAAATTCTATCTAATGGGGTGATGTACCTAAATGATTAGTATTCTTTGAAAACTTTATAAAACTAAATAAGACACACATATGAATCTAAAAAAAAAATCTGCATTCAAATCCTTAAAATCAATGTTTCAAAAGAAGACCTGAAAGAAGTCTGTAAAGCAAATCATCTTCCTAGCTCTTCCAATGACTTGTAGAGGATGATATTTTCATAGTAAGTGTGGAAAGGACCTAAAAAATGGTAATTAGATTCCACTTTTATGCTGGTACATAGTCAAATTACACTCTAATCTATTCCAAAATCATATGAAAAAGATCTTTTATTTGATAAAATGGTGTTCATTACAATTTCTTATTTGCCTTTAGGAATTCATTAAAAATGGCTTGAAAAAGCCAATATATATGTTATAAACTATCCTAAAGCCAAAGTGGCATGGAAAAGAGAATGATTATTCTTATTTGAGTTAAAATAAGACTAAAATCATTTTAGAATATTAATTAAAGGCTTTAAAATCTTCTAAGTCTTCAAAAAATGCATGTTCTTCATTTTTGGCATAGAATTGAGAAATGGTGGGCCCATGTTGAATTTCCAACCTTTATTTCATGAAAATAATGCCATAATTTAGAATATAACTCAATATTTAAAGTGATTTTAAGTTATTTAATGTCCTTATCTTGCATCATAATTATGGGAGATGGATGAAACTAGTCAAACTAGTCAACCGAAGAGATGTGGACTCAAAGACTAGTCAACTTCCACTTGAACTTAACTTACATGAATTAGAACTTTTGGATTGACTTGAGAATTCCATATTCACTTAAGAAACATATATGACATGTGGTAAATCCAAAATTAATTCATTTGATATATTTTCAATGCCATTCTTTAAGTTGACCATTTAAGCAACTAGGCTTATTAGACCAAATAAGCCTAAAAGCCAATCTATGCATTTGAACTCTATTAAACTTGAAACAAGATGCCATGAAACCAAAAAAAAAAAAAAATAGTTGAATTTTTTCTATCATCATAAGATATTTGATTTTGATGAGAAAACACTTGTCATTCAGTCAATAGGGTTACCTAGGCCTATTTTGCTCCATTTTCTTATAGATTGGCCATTTTGATCAAGCTAGTTGGGACACTTCTAAGATTATTTCTGACCAAATAAAATTTTAAATATGAATAACAATTCTTAGGATTTTACCTACATTTGATTAGATTTCATTGAATATCCTTTAATTCTTTTTACAAGCTTTTTTCTATAAAAACCATGATTTCTACCCTCATCCGTACATCTCCATGCATAAGATTGACATTTATAGAATCCTCTCTAAGTTTACTTGACATTTGAAAAGCTTTTAGGTTGATCCATGATGATTTTATGGCAATAAAATCATTTTTTTGCAAAAGTAGTTTTTTGAGGGTTTAGGAGGGCTTTGAAGTTGAATCTTCAAAATGATGATTCATGAAGTACAAAACTCAAAATACCAAACTACTTCCATTTATCTATAACACATTGACCCCCATAACATCCTTTAAAATATTGGGTTCCCATGCAAAAGATATGAAAATTTACCACGTGGAAAATTTTACCTATGGGTTTTTGACTACATTCTACTCTACTTACGCTCTTAGCAATTGTTCATAATGCACATACCCTCAACTAGTCTCAATTATTCATGAATTATAATTAAATAAGGGTCCTTAAAACTTAATAATATCATTTAGCCAAACTCTACACATGGTGAAAGAGACGAGCATTCTATCAACTAGTTGAAAAGTGAAAAATTTACCAAAATGAAAATAACTCTTCACTTTCTTCCCAATTCATGAAAACATAATAATGGATTCTTTACCATTCTATCAAAACACTCTGAAATCACATTTTTCTTGAAAAGTCAATTTTTTTTTACCTATATCCCTATTTACTTTCAAAATCCTATATAAGTATGGTTTACATAAAATTTGGAGTTGTGACACTCTTTAAATGTCTAATTATGATGTAAAAACATCATTCAATTCTTTTCAAACTTTTACCTAGAATTAGAAACCTCTATGGCACTCTAAAATGATGCTTGCTCCAATGGTGATCTCCAGTGGCGATGATAAGGAATGTTACAAAAAATAAATTATTTCCACTTATCCAATGGACGTGAAACTTTGTTATAAGTTACCTCAAGTCATGATGACCTTGTATACAAAATTTGAGGTCCTGAAACCACTTATAGCTCTCAAAATCCTTAATTTCCTCTCAAAATGGACCCTTGTGCATGGATTATCTCCATATTTGAACTTGACAATGATATTTTTAAAATATAATGACCCATTTATAGTCCATTTTGATGTTTTTTTACCAAAATTAGTGATTTTAGGCCATAATTCCTTAGTTTGACCAGCTGCAACGAGTTAATAATTAGTTTTAGGAAAGTTTCATATTATAAGGGTAGTAATTTGACCTTGATAGGTCAAATTAATAACACTAATTTTCTAAAAATACCAATCATTCCTTTAACAATTTCAATGAATATGCATGTAATTCAATCCTTTAGGCAACTTTATAATTTGGACTTGCATGCATGGTTTATGCCAACCTCACTATTTACCTTATTATTTCCAGAATAACAACATTACTTTCCTTCTTAGAGTCATAGAATCCTCTTTCCAACAATCAAGTTGATACTTTTTCATATCATATCAAGTTTCCCTAAATACATGCATGCAAATATCCACAAGTATATTTACATGTGTGAAACTCAAAAAGATTGCATTCATGCCTATTTTATGCATGCTTCTATTAACATAACATGCATGCATTTTACTCATAATTAAACTAAAAATAGAAAAAATACTGAATTAAACATTAATAACAAAATTTATATTTTCCCTATGAAATTTTTGTGCTGATTTGAAGTTACAAATTTTATCCATCTCCTAGTTTTTAGGCTTGATTAGTTTCATTCAGAGAAAGACTTATCTGATCCTTATTCCTCTTCATTACTAATTTTTGAATTTATTCTAGGGGAAATTTATTTTCCCATCCATGTTATTCATAGTGATCCCCATTTCCAATGAACTTTATGATTCTTATGCTTTTTTTCCAATGAATTCTATGGTAGCATTCCTTCCTTGGGTTCCTTTATTTGATCAATAGTATCAACTGATGTATGGTCTAGTGTGGCTCCCTTTCACCAAGTAGCTTCCTATTTTATCTTTATTTGAATTACTTGGAAACCATTGTCGCTTGAGATACTATTCTTATCTAATGATTATTGACTTGGATCCTATAGATGTGGACATATAATAACTATATGGTTACATTCAAAACATTCCCTATATCTGAAAGTAATATTTTCATAATCTACCTTTTGGATTATTGATGAACCACCCCAAACTAATGAAAATTCAATAGGGAGCCACTCTCTTAAGTCCATAAACACAAAAATGTGTGCATACATTGATTTGAATCTTTCCTCTATTGAGGAGTCTTGGCTACAAAAAATACCTATAGCATCTTTGATCCCTTTTAGGGTTGGTATATTCCAAAAGTGCAAAGGCAAATTTGGTAGCCTCAGCTAAACTGAAACATAGGAGAGGTTTTCAGTCAAGGGGTCAAATTTTGGAAACCAAGGATTCGTGAATAATCCCACCCCCTTATGAAACCAAGGCCCCTTTCTAAGAATATAATATCATTCTGACTAGTCTTAAAATAATGTGGCATGTGGTTTTAGTGTCCCAAATATGGCTCTAATGTCCACCTAACACACTACTGGGCAAACTAGTTTGGATCTAGGAAAGTTGTCCTGGGACTATGTTTGAGTTAATTGTAATAGTATGTGGTCTACAACATGATTGGAAAAGTGAGGCAAAGGATATAGGGTAGTTCTAAGGCTAACATATTAATAGACTAACTCAAGAAACACTCTTAAAATCTAAATACCACTTTTAGGTGATTAAAATTTCCCCCCCTTTATGTTATAAATGTATCAAAGTGAAATGACTAGTACAAAGGATGGATTTATAAAATCTAAAATAAAGTAAACACTAAGTGAGTTGGTTAGGTGGATAATTACTCTATGATGGGTACATCTCAAATAAACTCAAAAGGAGGTAAAGGTAAGGTAAGAAAAGAGGCTCTATGTTCCTAAAAATTCACTTCCAAGGTCATTTATTTAGTGGACAAGTATCTCAAAGACTAATGTTTTCCATTTGTAGATATTGCACGCTCACAAATAAACATGATTAAACAGATTGGGGAAATAGGTGTAGGGAACTTAATGGTATCAGTTGAAGATTACTCTCTTTAGATTTGTTTCACACCCTTAATATAGAGATTACAACTCAGATCAATAATTTATCTAGAGTAGCTATCGTAAATGCCTGAAAGACTATACCAAAAAAAAATACTACTACACACCTCAAAATATCAACACAATCTAAGCTAATTACTCAAATTAATGAAATTTACTAATCTTCAATGGCTTTTGCACATCTTAGATCAGAAAGCATTAATTATAACAACCAAATTCATCCTTATCATTTTCACACATCAAAATTACTAAGTTGATATAGACAAGGAAGCTAAAATTTCAATAACATAAAAAAGGAAGAAGAGAGAACAAACACAGTTGCATGGTAATTAATGACTTGATTTATTTGTATATATTGATTTAAACTCCAACCTTATAAAATAGGTTTTTAAATATATTTAAATACTTGGGGAAGGGGCCACCTCATCCTCTAAGTGTGGTGAAGATTTAGATTACACCAAAATGAACAAAACCTAAGTTCTAGTTCAATACAAAATTGTATGTTATAACTCATAATTTATAATAGTCATGTCATGTCTGCACGCTAGAAAAAATAATTGAGTTAATTATAATATGAATTAAACAAAGCTTAACTATCCATTATTTGTATTGAATAAATACATGTAAAAATTTATATAAAATGAGCTTTTAACTAAGGATTGTTTGGTATTTGCATGGCACTACTTATTATCATAGTTGGAACTAAAGTGGTAGTTGGGGCTGAATTGGAAGTTTTAGCTGATGCATATGATGAACTAGTAGAAAATAAAATGGTAGGTGGTGTTTAAATTGTCACATTGGGTGGAATCTAGTTTGTTAAACTAGCAGATGGAGTGAATATAGACTTCTTCTTGGACTCAAGTTATTGATAGTATATGTATCACGTAGCATGTTGCACCATTATTATGCTCATATCAAGAAGCACTGGTCTATTCACCCTATACACTTGTGCTATCAATATTACATTCTCAACTTTAGTGGCTCTGAAGCCTACTCAAAAGACTCCTACTTCAATGGTTTTCTTCCTCGCCAAACTCAACTTAGCCTCAATGTCTTCTAAAGTTAGTCCTTGAAAACTCTGTTTGAAATTAGCTAAGGATTTTAGTAGCATTTGTTCAAAAATAGACCTAACTAATAACTTCCATATGCCATCCCATGCATGTGTTAACTCTAATTCATTAAAAATGTTCACTACCTTATTCTTTTACTTAGTGATCTTCATGACTAAATCATCAATAGACATAATCCATTCTTGGGCTTCTTGGTTCCTAATGACCACTAGATTCAATGCATTTATTGCTTCCAAGGGGGACATCAAATTTAGATGGATGACATACATAACCAAAAAATTAATTTGGTCATATCTTCCTTGAGAGCCTTAAATAATTTAGTTATTATAGTTACTCGGGGGGAAATTGTGCCCTCAAATAAATAATAGTATCTAATATATCATATAACCTTAATGTTCTATTTTATACATCATGTTATATTTCAAAAGGAACATGGATTACCTTTTGTTATTCCCTGCTGGGTCTCCAATTCTTGCTCTAACTCTTTCCTTGCCTATTTAGTGCCCTCATGAATGGTTATCAATGCTCTAGTGTGGATCTCCATATAAGACTCAAAGTACTCAATAAAAGGAGATTGACCTTTCTTTCTATCTTATCTATGTGAAAGAATGTATATCTCCTTTCTTTCTTATAAAATTAATATTTACCTAATGTTCTTTTTCATCTTCCTCTTCATCATCCTTTGCATAAATTTAATCAACTTATTAAAGAGTGAGCTCATAATGGGAAGCTTAGTTATCTTCAAGTTTGGCCTCTTAGAATCTAATTCTACTAATTCTTTGGCCTAGTGTAGAAGGGTCAAATCTGATGGGTCTAGTAGTTATGCTTCTATTTGTGTATCTTTTACAGGCTTAGTCTCAGGGGTTGCTTGGGCATGGTTAGCCATATTATTTTAGACTAGTCTACATTTATTAAATGTGGCATTTAATGGACAATGTAGACTAACTTCTTCCTTAGAACTCTCTTGGTATCCACTACTACCTTATTTTGAACTGCTCTTGAGGAAGGAATAAGTGATCTCAATTGGGTAGAAGGTGCTAGTAATTAGGTACTAGGATGGCTATTAATAGTGGTGGAAATAGAGATGGAGACCAAAGAAGTAATTATAACAATAATTATGGGCATAAGTCTAGAAGAAGGTAATGACATAACAAGAAAAGAAGAAATAACTATCAATTAAATAATAGGAGAGTTGACAAATGGAATAATGGGTAGAACATCCTTACTAGATTGGTCACCCCTAAGGGGTGCCTTTACTTTTATTCCTTGTAAGATTAATACCTTAGCTTACTACAATTCTTGTTTATCCACCTTTCCACTTATCTCACCATCAATTGAAGGTTTTTCTTTCTCACTTGGCCCCTCCATGGATTGTTCCTTAGTCCTTGCCTTGGTTTTTATCTTATAAAAAACGTGGTCTTTTTAGTTGGAAGAGCAGGCACTTATTGTGTGGGAAGATGGACCATCACACTAGATGTTGTGGTTACTAGAGCTTCCATAGTAGGTGCAAGGTCTTCTTCATCAAAGGACTCTAGACAAATAATCTCCTCTTCTCTCCCAATAGTGTTGTCCTTTGCCTATATCAATTATTCTACTTGTTCTTGTTTTGTTTTCCTCAATTCAACTTGAATTTTAGGAGTTTATTGTCTATTTGTTATATATAAATTGATGATTCCCCTCTACCTTGATCTTACTCTACAACCATCATCACAATGGGTGGATTTTATGGATCTTGGCTTTAGTATTATGGTTGCTAAAGAAGTCCATCACTCCATTAATTTGAAGATGTCCATCACCCTAGTGGTGGGATTATAAATTTTTATTTTCCAAGTGTGAGGGAAGGATCCACTTGGATTACCTTATGAAATTATTCACTCACACTAGTAATCCTAGCCCTTTCCTTAACCTCTACATCATATTTATCATTGATAAAAAGGAATTTGTCATCATAAAGATCATGCTTGTATGGAACACCTAGATCATGGACACATTGTTGCCATTTTCCTTAAGGGTATCAATCCCTATGGGGCAAGGTAGATAAGACATAGACATTTCTAGCAACATTAGCCTCTCTGAAGTGTCTATGATAGTTATAATACATTCTCCCAATTATGATATGGGAGACATGGAAGGTGATCTTATTTCTCTTGGTGAGGTCTTCATCAATCCCATTCCATAGTGGATAACTAATTTCCTATTCAGCTACTTTGTCTAAGATGTACTTAGGGAGGTGAAGGGGATCAACCTTGTGTCCAACCACCATTATAATAGTTTATTTAGGATATAACTAGTAATCACCTAATACATGAGTGTGTTGGTGATATTCTTAGAATTTTTGGCTATAGGTTCACCATTAATCACCCTCAAAACTTGTGGATATAAATCTTTTTCAATTCTTGATATATTCCTCATATAAGCATAGATATATACAAATGAGTATATGTCGTAGATTATGTTCTTGATGTATTTGGGATTTAGATCCCATAGAGCTCTATTGTGTCTATATATAATATCCATAACTATATTTAGGAGGTAGGACATCATGTAAATATTATCGATTTTGGGACTCTTATCCTTATGCAATATCAATTCATACAACCAGGTGTTGATAATTTCTCCTAATGTAAAGGTGCATTTTGAGGTGATCAATAGGTCCAGTAATGGTACCAGTTATAAATGAAGGAAGTGGATGCTCAGGTGGCTATATAGATGGTTTAATAGTGCCATACCAATGTAGATTTACATCTATAATCTAGTAATGGGTGTAGGATTCTTGTTTGTCTCTTTGAGTGAGGTCTTTTAGGGAGAAGCCACTTGTTCACTATTTTTTCTATGTCAGTTCTCTTCTTCCAATTGGATACACTATATCTGTTTAATATAGAATCTAGGATGTGTAGGCATACATACCTTTTGAGTGCTTCTTTGAATATGTAAGCAATGATAGTGTTGTTGTTTAGATATTAGAGGAAGCCACCATCTACAATCATCCATTCAAAGAATAAATCTCGTGATAGGTTAATGAATGGCATGACTTTTGATTTGAAAACTACATAATGAAGTGCTTAGAATTTGAAAGGTAGTAGGTCAGTTAAAACATGTTTTTCCTCTTGATAGATGTCTTACTCATATGAAAATGGGTTGATGTTCTCTATGACCTCCCACAAAGTTAAATATATAGCATAGATACCATCAAATTATAAGGAATCAAAAACCATATCCATGTATTCTATTGAGTCCTTAATGGAGAATCCAGATGGTGATTGGGCTCTAATATATGCTCTTGATGAAGACACTATTGTTGGTTCTTAGTGTTGGTGGAATTCAATCTTTTGGTAATGGTGGTTTGGAACACTAGTTATGTGAATTACATCTTAGTTAAATGTAGATATGACTTTGAGTTCCCAAAAGGCAATATATGCTTAAGCTTGATAAAAATAAATGGATGTGGATTTGACTATAAAATTGATGATATAGCTTTTTATAATTCATGTTTAGTTCATGTACCATTAATTACCAATATCTACAAGCTTATCACCTTCATTTAATTTAAACTTGACCACCTTAGCCTAGTGGGCATGCCACATAGGATGCTTACTCATTTAGGGGGTGCCATGGTTATACTCTTTTTTGATACTTGATAATACACATTTTAGTCAAGATTCAATGCTTATGTTTGGACTGAGTCATTTAATTTTGTGAGCTAAGATTTATAAACAAAAGACTTTGAAGACCAAAATGTTCTTTAGGGATATTCATGAAACTTTTTTCAAAAGCTAAAATGTTGAATACTTTTTCCTGAAGAATAAAATGTCACTTGAGATGATTCATTAGAGAAATTTGTTGAATGTGTGATTTTCAATCAAAAGTCTCTAAATTAAATATACCAAAGAGAAATACTCAAATAAAATCTTTGGATCGAAAGTTGTAAACTAAAAAGTTCTCAAAGAAAATCTCCTAATCAAAATTTGTCAATGGAAAAGTTCCCAAATGAAAGTTTCTAACTAAAAAGTTCTTAGAGACCAAAATGTCAAAGACCAAAATTTCCATAATGTTGAATAAGTGACACTAAATAATAAATATGAATAATTAAATCCAAATACATATCATACATAATAATATTGCACAATTTTCATTAATAGATTAGTTCCAAAAGGTCATTCTAATGAAAAAATGCATTATAAGAGGAAAAAAAATGCAAAAAATGTAATATACTACCCAAATTTACCAAATTTCCATAGATAATAAGACAATCCAAACATGTATGTATATCTATATAATGAACAAACCTTATAAAAATAAAAAGGTCCTCAATTGTCCATCAAAAATGCAAGGTGGGGTGTGGTGAATACAAAAAAATACAAAATAATTCATGAAATAATTCAATTATAGGTTTCCAAAAACATGGGATATAATCCCAATTCTTGTGATATCTACTCCAAATCATGCTTTCTTATACTAACTCAAGGTATTGAATAGTGACATAGCTATTACCATACACTTCATGGGAGGAGAAACCTTACCTAGTGCCTATGATATTACCATCAAAGCTTAAAATAACCTCATATAAGATGTAAATATATCCCCAAGACCTCCCATGCCATTGTTTCCTAATATGCATCCCCCTACTCTAAATCTTGCTCTTATTCCTACACTCATCTATCATGAACAAACTACCCCTAGTTAATCAAGTGAAATTCAAGAGTTAAGAAGCCTAGTTAAGGCTCAATTAAATGATATGGTGGATATAAAGAGTCAAATAAATTAGTATTATATACCTTACCAAGATATATATCAATCCCATCATTTTAATCATCCAAATAAACCACCTTTTCAAGCTAATTCCCAAGGGCAAGGGTAGATTACCAATGTTAGACCATATAATAGCTACAATCCAAATGTTGCCTCCAATTACAGATCTCTAGTACCTACTAAAAATATTATTTTATAATATAATGATTGGTATTCTTAGTGGAATCAACCTCATAATCATTCTTATAATCAAAATGAGGTGTTTAATCAAGCTTATGTGGCACAAAATGGAAAAAATCTTTCTATGACTCAAGCTGAATTTCCTTATATTGAAAATAATAATAGAGAGAAAGTTCATATGAAGTTACATTGTTAATTAGAAAGAGAAATATTGGTGTCTATTAAATAATTTGGGGAGCACAAGTAAGGTTGGTGATACTTCTATAACAACCAATATCAGGTCCGAAAGGAGAGCAATTGATGATATTAAAGAGATAGGTAAGAGTGAAACCACTATGCCTTATATATATTAAGGAACAAGAGAGTTTAATGTAGCTCCTAATGCCTAATAAACTTAGGATAATCATAATTTAAAAGGTGTGTTTATACCTCAAGCTATGCAAGCTCAAAATAGTATGACATCAACTAGAGGACAACTGAGGGTTGATAGCTCTTGCATCAACATTGTGAACCAAATGAAGAGGTTGAATGTGACTAATCTTATCTGGGATACATTGGCTCTCCTTGGCCAAAGGTATATAATTAAAGAGGAGTTGTCAAAACACATCCTTTCAAAAACATTTGGAAGAAGAGAGAGTTCAGTTTTCACAAACACACCTACACCTACTAGTGGACATCTAAGATAAGATGGTAAACCACCTCCTTTTATGTTTATTTTATCATTAGATATTTCCTAGTACACTATTTAATGATAGATAATGGGTCAATTAATTTAGTGATGCCTAAATAAATAGCTAATAATTTAGGCTAAAAGTATGAGCTAAATACCAAAGGTGTCTTGTAATTGGATGGTTTAGCCTAATCCCAATTTTCATATTGTGTGATTAGATTATTTTATAAAATTTGGGATTAGGAAAAAAATATATTCTAGGTTAGACAAACTATTATAAATAATGATAAGATAAATAATATATTATACAGATTGATATGGAAATTACTATTTTTATAAACATGCTAAAAGGAAAATGTACCAAAGATGAATAACTTAATTTAAAATTAGACATGCAGGACTATGACTATGATTGTGTGATCTATTTGGTGACTGAGTAAGGTCATTATGGATCAATAATAGGGATTCACTTTATCTTTGGATAAGGCAAAATTATCTAGGTTAGGTCATGCCACACTTTACTTTGTAAGGAGTTTTTACATGTGGTAGGGTTTTTATCTATGTCATAAATCTATTAGATCTATTATCATTAGTTGATCTTGCATAACTATTATGTGTTGCTCAATCTATCTTAAAATCCATGTATCTTAGTTTTCACTTAAAACCTTATCTCAATAAAAAATTATGAATAAATGGGTTAGTCACTAAATTTTTGTTTGACCTCAACATCCCATGTGTTGAGAACTTTCTACATACCAATACTTGGAAGAGGGATCAAAATCTATGTAGTTCTCATACGATATAGTGGTTAGTGTGAAATACTAGTGCAATTTTATATGTTGATCCAATCTTGGTGTAATATGTGCTTTAATAATGTATTGTGACCTTAAAAGTGTATTCAAGATTATTTTAGGGCTACTTGGGCAATGTGGACTAAAAGTTGGGAAGAATTTGTGTTTGTCTCTCAATGTGTAGCTATAATAAAAATGGTTTTTGTGATATAGAAGCCTCTTGCATCTAGTGAACAAATGAATGAAAAATTTGCTTATATAGTGCTATTTTTGAAACTTCCTCAGATGGGAATTATGAAACATGTAGGATGATACATTAGGTGAATTTTAATATGATCAATTAGGGGTTATTTTATAGTACAAAACTAATGGATTTAGACACTACTAGTGAGCAAGATAGTCTTGAAGAGGTGGCCTTATCTGAGGACTAGAGATAACTAAACTAAAAGTGTGGATCATACTAATAGTGAATTTAGGATGATTGAAATGAATAAATAGGAATATCAAGTATAATAATTTCTATAGGTAAGGGTCATCTACATAGAACTTGAGAAAGATCATTTTAAAACCATGGAAATGAGAATGAGTTAAGTGTGTATAAAAGAATGGTCACAAGTGCATTTTTTTAGCATTAAAGGTCATTTTTAGTGACTACATTTCCATAATTTTATATTATTAACATTTCAAATTAAAAGTAATAGATTAAAATAGAGTTATACAAGATCTTAAATATGTTTAGTAAACTTGGATGTATACCACAAGCTAAATTGTGATTCATGTGAATCTATAATAAAACATGTATAAATTAATCCTTATTAAATATAAAAATATTAAATAAAATATAAGAAAATTTTACATCAAAAAATAATTAATGAATACACTAATTTGGGTGTGTACCATTTTGTTTTTTAGTGTAAAACTGGTGACTAGAGAGCGTAGGACCCTTAGATATTTATTTTTCATTGAAGATCTTGGATTAGAATGTGAATGTCCCAATCCTCATTGATAGGAGAGTGTGAAAAAATAACTCAATATTTTTTGAATCCATCATCATAAACCTCAAGTTAGTAAGGTATACTTGTATGAATTCCAATTAGATCATTTTAGTGAAAAACTAGTGCAAAAAGATGAATTAACCACTATAGATACAATAATATAGATTTCCAATGAAAACATAATGCAAAATTATTTCAAAAATTTCATTATCTGAGTCTAGTGTGTATAATACATATAATGAAAATAATTATCATTCCTTCTAGAAACCTGGTACAAAAATGAGTAAAAAATGATCACATGTTGTGTATATGCCCCTAATCTAATATCTAGTGTATTGATTCTGATAGAAAAGTAATATCAATTGATTATATAACTAAAAATATGTGAAAAATCCTATAACACATGTCGTGCATGATGCTCCCAATTTGATCAAAATTTGAGATAATACGTGCATAAATTTGAAAACTATTCTAATCAATATTGAAATTGATCTATGGATTGAAAGTAACTCTAAGAAATTTGTAAATTGCTATTTTTGACTTATGGAAAGAAAATATTGTTATAGATAGCTACATCATACATGGTATCCAAATGGATTTTTATTATCTAAAAGTTATTTTTAGGTAAAAATTTAGTATGAACTATGATTATCTAAGAAAATACTATATTTTTATATCTATACTCTAGGTTTTTGAATCTTAGTCTATAATAAAAACCAATATATATGCCCCCTATTTTGAGGTCAGTTTTGAATCCTATGTAATAACTTATCTCAAAATAAAAATTTATGAAAATTATGCTATATAAAAAATTTAAATATAAAATAGTAATGATAACATTCGATATCATGTCATCATACTCATAAATTTATTAAAATAATAATGTATGATACATGTATATCCAAACATACATAATGTCATGTTTAGATAGATGTTAGCGATGAGGCATGCAGTGAATAAATGATAAAAATTAAGTATGTATACTGAAAATAGCAACTTTGGGGAATGTATTATATCCATCATGGCATTAAAAAATGGTAATATGCATGGTATACATCATGGTATCACAAACTAATAAAAGAAGCGCACCTAGAATCATGGGCATGATGCATACTAAAAGAACACACATAAAAGCATGTAAAACAAACAATAAGGCTAAGGGGATACATACAAGGGACATTTTTAAATGTCACTATCAAACATAAAAGACATTAAATAAGGATTATAACTTAGAATAAGGACATGTTCAAATGTCTGCAATCTAGAGTAAAGGATACACACAAAGCATAAAGCAAAGAAGTAAACATGATAAGCATGCATGAATAGTTGATACTTACCTACATAATAAATTAGTAAAATTATTTTATTAGACAAATTATATATCTAGTAAGAAATCAATGTGAAAGTAAGTGATAAAAAATGAAAAAAAAATTGTGCAATATACTATTATATTTGTAATGAAAAAAAAAGATAGTCATAAAATGATAAAAAAAAACCTATGTAAAATATTCCCCAAGTGAACTTTTTATGATGTGTAGAAGTTATATAAGGAATGTAACTATGAGAATTTATAGCTTGTGTGCATTGGGACAAGTACATTTTAATTATACAAGATAATAGTGTGTTAATATCTATATAATATAATTTTATTTATGTATAATTTCTTGATCTGAGACAATATCACCACCTACAACTACATCTAGGAATGAAAACTTGTATGTTCTAAAACTCACTCAAGTACAAATGTGAAACATATTTGATATATATATATATATATATATATATATATATATATGAATGAGTATTATCTATACTTAATCAAAAATTAAATGATGTAATTAAACTTCACATATCATGCATAGGTCATGTTTTTTAGAATTTTCTGGGATATTTTATATATATATATATATATATATATATATATATATATATATATATATATATATATATATATATATATATATATATATATATATATATATAGAGAGAGAGAGAGAGAGAGAGAGAGAGAGAATTATAATAAAATAATTTATGTACAAGGAAATGTATTATTATAATCCCAATATCTCATCAAGGGGATGCATCTATGTAGGCCCTATGCCATATGTGTTGTAAGCCTTTCTTACATTTTCATATTCATCCTACATGTTAGTCATGCCATTCCAATCATATTTTACTTAATTGATATCATGATCGTAAGAGAGAACCAAATTCTTAGATTATGCTTTAGATTATGATATTTCATTTTATCATATTTTGTATTTATGTATTAAAAACTCACCACCCCATAGATTGGATTTATTTTCTTATAATTTTTTTTAATCTTTTGTGTTCATTATTATCAAAACCTTACATCTTATTTTAAACTAAAGAAGAATAATGTATCTTTATTGGAATACGAGGAAGAGAATTAATTTGTGCTTTGACTTTTTAATTTGAATATGTAACCATAGATTTTGTAGGATGGACCTTATATTTTTCCCTTATGTATGGATTAGATATAATACTTGAATCCTCATAAACCATAGTCATACATACTAATATGTTTTATCAATATTAGGACTAGGAAATAAATCTAATCTAATTTATAATAATTGTTAATGAAATACAAATGTTAAGATATACATCAAATCACACAAACTATATGGAAATTATTATTTTTGGAAATATTATAAAAGGGAAAGTATCAAATAGGAATAATTTAGTTATAAATAAGAAATGCATGACTATGACTATTATTATGATTGATTGGGTGGTTGAGTAAGGTCATTAGGAATCAAGAACAAACCTTTATTTTGTCTTTGAATGAGGTCATACTATCGAGACTCAACCATGCTACACTATAGTCTATAGGGTGTGTCATCTTCTAGTAGGGTTTTTAGTCTCTAAGATATGTCAAATGTGTTAACAAAAATTGGTCTTGTTTATGAATTATGTGTTACTCAATCTATTTTAGAAGTTGTCATGAACCTTATTATTCACTTGGAACCCTAAATTAATATAAAATAAGGAAAAATGGGTTAGTGTCTTAAGTTTTTATTGACCTCAATGCCCCATATATTAAGTGATGCTTACATGCAAATACCTCATAGGGATCAAACTCCATGTAGTTTCATCATGCTATGGTGGTGTATGTGAAATATTAGTGTAATGATATATGTTGGTGTAATCCTAGTGTTATTATGTGTTTCAATAATGACTTATGACCTTGGAGGTGTATTGAAACTTATATTAGTGTTATTTGAGTTTGTGGACTTAGGTTTGGGAAGAATAGGTGTTCTCCTCTTAATGTGTAGTTAGAATAAATCTAGTGTTTTCAATATAAAAGCCTCTTGTAATCTAATGAACTTAAAACATGATTTCATAGTGGTATTTTAAAAAAATCCTCAAATGGGACTTTGGAAACATGGGGTATAACCTATTAGGTGAATTTGAATTTGATAAATTACTCATTGGTTGGTAGGAGGATGAAATTAGTGGCTTTGGACACTACTAGTGAGTGGGATAGTCATGAAGGAATGGCCTTGTCTAAGGAGTAAAAATAACTAAACTAGAAGTGAGGATTAGTATAATAGTTATTTTAGGATACTTTAAATGAATAAATAGGAATATAAAGTATCATAATTACTTAAATATAAGGATCTATTTCTCTTAAATATAGTTCATTTCTATTTATAGAATAGAAATAAGAAACTAGTAAAAGGGTGTGTTAAAAGAAACTATTTATTTATGTGCACATGATCTAGACAATCATGAAGAGCTCCTATTTATCTTGGGAAGAATGACCTATAGATAAGAAAGCACTCGTGTAAAGGGGTTGTTAGATGGGTATCAAGGTGGATTGCCTAGCATGAGATAGATCCAAGAAGCTTGAGATTATTAGGAGGCTATCAATCCAAACTCTTAAAATAGTTAAGTTGAAAGAAATAAATATAAAGTACTTGCATCAAATGACATAAAAGACTAAAAGAGAATACAAGAAGTGATAAATTCTTAATAAAGGAAAATAGACTAATTAAACAAATAATGGGTCAATATTAATGCTAAATGAGTTAGATTAGGTTTAAAAAATAGGTGAGGTCTCTATGAGTAGGTAGAGACATAGAAAATGGGATTTGGTTGAGGGTAGGTAGGTAGAAATAAATTGATGCTCTTTCTTACTAGAGTTACCATCATTGGTTAGGGTGATCACCAGTGGTTATGTTGATCATCAATGGGTGGGTGACCATTGATGGTTGAATGTGACCATCAGCAATTAGGGTGACCATCAATGGTTCTTATAGAATATAGGTATGTTAAAAAAAGTTTTATAATGGATAAAACAAGATGTTGAAGGTCTATTTTGAGTCAAAGGGGTTAGAGGGTAATAAGTAGAGGGTTTTGGGTTAGAAATCAAGTAATCAAAACTTGACAACTAAAAATATACTTAACTAGTTACTTGATGGTTGGTCGCTGATCCTAGATTAATTTTGGTAGAGTAACAATACTTTGCTTAAAGATTAATTTGGGTAAAGGTTCAGGTCTCTATCATGATTTATAAATTTTTGAAGGGAGAACCTATAAATAAGTTTGATAGCTCCTAATGACTGTTGGTTGATAACCTGATTGCTAAATAGATGAATGCTTGGATACTAAATGGAAAAAAGATCCCTTTCACTTCCTATTCCCCTATTTTTATAGGAAAAGAGAGATGGAGGTAGAAGGTTCCATAGGAGGTTTGGTCAATTATTTTGATGTGTTAGCTTGTTGTTTATATTAAATTTTAATGTGTAATCTTACACATAGCTCAAGTTTGAGTGGTTAGGTGGGGAAGACATGACCTAATCATTTATGGTCAAGGTGACCATTGGTGGTTGACGTTTTAAGGTTAAGTGGGGTAACAAAAGGTAGGTTAGTGAGTTGGGCTTAGTTAGTTAGCTAAACTGACTCATGTTCATGCTTAGAGGTTTGGTAATGGTCCAATATAGGGGTGTTTTAACATCTAGAACCATCACGTGTAGTTTTATAATGTCTACATTTTGACCCTTTTTGTTATGTAGTTTGTGTCAACAAGATATAAAACAAAAATAGATTATGAGTCAAAGGTTGGTTTCCCCAAGCATCGGAGGAGGTGTTCCCCCTCAAAATAAGAGTCGATCAAGTGAAATCAAATCAAGTGCAGGTTTGATAAGTGGTTTATAGTGAGTCATGAGGTTGGTGATAATGGTGGTTGGGAATTTGAAGTGAAAACATGTGCACAAAATATGACTAAGTGTGATATCCAATATCTACATAGATGAAGTTGCCATGGTTGGTAAAAATAAGGTTAGTTCTAGAAAGATTGGTGATGGGGTAATTGGGTCACATCATTAGACATAGTTGATCGGGTTATTACTATCAAGTCTCCTATATAGAGTTAGTGTTTTCATAATTATTTGAGGTAGGATGTGATTCTAGGAAAAACATAAATGGTTGAGTGTGCACTAGGTGGTGTAAATTCAAATGTTTAACATGGCAAGTTGGTTGGTGAGATCAAAAAAGGACCAAGTCAAGGTCATCAAAAAAAATGCTATAGTTTGGGCCAAAATGGCCAACATTGAGGTGGACATGGTTGGGATGGTAAGTGGAGAAGATGGTCTCCAAATGTGGCACTAAGGTGTGGGTGTCCAAAATTTTTCAAAAAGAGGAGATCCTAAACTTTAATGGTTAGGGGTCTCCAAATTAACCATCGATGGTCACCTTAATTATCAATAGTCTGGGGTATCTTAAGATGATGTGATGATCTATTTTATATAAGGTTATGATGTTTTAATTTATGGTTATGATTATGGAGATGTGATGCGGTTTATTTTATTGATTTATGATAGTTGTGATGTTTTGATTATGGTTATGATCATGGATGTGAAATATTTAGGATGTTGATATGATGTTTATGATGATGTGGTTTATGATCATAGATGTGTAATACTTATGATGTTGATTTGATGTTTATGATGATGTGGTTTATGATCATCGATGTTATGATTATGTGATTCTTTGATTATGGTTATGATGTTTATGGTTTATAGTTATTTTATTGATGATAGCACATAAAGTAAGTTTAAATAACAAAACTAGATGTGAGAAAAGAGATGAAAATCACAAGACACATGTCTAAGTGAATACATGAACCAATTATAAGAGGATAAGGAAAAGACATGATGTTTCTTCATTGGTAAGGACTAAGCAAAATTAAATTTAGATTGGATTAAGGAATGTAAGCCCTTTAAATGCTTCACATTAGCATGCATTGGTTGATAAAAATATGTCTTGATCATATAGTGTCAAGTAAGCTCTGAATCCCTTGATTTATAGATGGTACAAAGGGGAGATAGGTGATAGGTGATGTGAGGGGTAGTGTAACCTCTTGAGGGTTGGTTTTCCCATTATATAGGTGACCTAAGAACCATAATAAAAAAGTCCATGTTTGAATGCAAGGTGTAAATTGATCAATATAGGAATTCTACTAATGATATATATGAAAGCCGATTGTAGCTTTCTTGGGATAGCTTATTTTGATTTTGATATAGCGTCTTTTATTGATTTATTCTAATAGGTTTGTGAATCTAATCAATGTAAGAAGCTTCAAATTATTTTCTTTGAAAAAATTAACTTAGCCATCCTTCAAGGGAGTGGTCTAAGTTTAGGTTTATTTATTTTAGTAGTTGTCCTTCAAGGGAGAAGTCTAAATTTTTAGGTAGTTTTAGATTTTGGGTAACTCTCCTTTAAGAGAGTAGTCTACATACTAGATATGTTTGACCTAAGTGATATTATGGTATACCAAATTATTTTGATGCTAGGTTTGACATGGACAAGTCTATTTAGGCTTAGAGGTTCACCTTTATAGGGGCAAATCCTGGAGCACAAGAGGCTAATGATAGGTGAAAGGGGTGGTTTTGAGAGACAATGACCATGGGATTTTGTCTGATTAGGAATGAAAAGTATCCATGAGAATAATGCCATGGGTAGATCTATGGTACCCATAATTAGGATTAGGCTATGACTATGATAATTAATCACATGGTTCTATGTCGTAATCAGTTGTCCTCAAAGGGATAAGATGAAAGTGTGAGGAAGGTAAAAATATTGTAAATCAAGGGAAAATATTAAGGTAGACAAGAAGTGAGTTTTATCTTTATTTAATAAAAGAAAAGATGCAAATACAATGCATTGAGAGGCTCGGGTTCTAGTTTGACTTCAACAAAGGAGAAATGGTAAGATCATGATCCATACTTGTGGGTTATGATGTAGATTCTAAGCTAATTCAAAGCAAACATGACTCACTTCCTTTTATCCATATTGGTCACATGTTTATTTTACTTTAGGATGATATTTTTGATGTTGAATTCTCATTCTTTTAGGTACTTGTTATAGGTACACTTGAATCGCTCTTTTAAGACATAAAGGTGGTTAAGTGCTACTAGGTGGTGATCATCAAGTAGCTCAAGTTGTGTTAGACATTATTGATGATAGTCACTCTTACAATTGATGTCTTGAAAAGATATGAAAAAATTGGGAATTTGGACTTAAAGAGGCAAAACCACCTCTACTCTAAAGACTAGAGAGAAAGGGGTAACACCCATAGAGGTTTAAATGCTAGTGTGATAGACCCACAAAGTGAAAGGGATGTGTAAGTTCCATTCTTAACCAGAAGTATTGACCACTTTGATTAACATCTTGTTAAGGGTTTTGATAGAGGATTCTACCTATCCATTTGCTTATGGATGGTAAGGTGAGAAAAATCTTAACTTGATGCAAAATACATCACAAAGACCTTGGACTTTCTTGTTTTTGAAATACTTTCCATTATTGGTGATAATATTATGGGGAACACTAAAATCATAAATGATATAATGATTGGTGAAGTTGACTGTCTTGTCATATTTGGTTGATATGATAAGAATAGCCTCCACCCATTTGGTGAAATACTTGGTGGTAGTGATGATGGAGTGGTGCCACTATGAAGAATGAGAATTAATTTCCACAATGAGATCTAGTCCCCATTGGGAGAAGGGCCAAAAGTCCTTGGATACTTTGAGGCCATGGGTTGATGCATGATGTAAATTGGCATGTTGTTTACATTTAAAACACTTATTTACATATTCATAATAGTCTTGGTTGAGGGTGAGCCAATATTAACCAAGTAAAAGGATACATTTAGAAATAGCTAGACCACTAAAGTGTCCCCCATGGATCCCATAATGCATTTCCTTGATAGCATTGGAAGCTTCATAGCTATGTTATAAATAGAGGAGGCCATCAAAACCATTATTATTAAGTATTCCCCCTAGTATGGTATAATGAGAGGTACTATGAATAAAGGCTCATCAATCATCCCTAGAGAGGTTGGGAGGAATGACACTGAGGTTGAGGTAATCAAATGTTTGCTCATAAAAAATTTTCAATGGAGATTTCTCCACACTATAAATGTTAGGGAAGTTAGATTGAATATAAGAGGGTGTGATAAAATGTTGAATGGTGACAAAGAGTTTAGAATCAATGGGCATTGATGGGATGTTAGAAGCAATGGAAGCCATTGTATCCACAAATTTGTTGGTAGATCATGGAATAGATTGGATAAGGTAATGATCAAATGATTCTAAGAGTAAATTTACTAGATATTTGTAATATTTCAAGATATCATTCTTACATTGGTAGGATATATTGATCTAGTTGACCACAAGTTAGGAATTGCCCAAGATACTGATCATCTTAACTCTCAAGGCTAGAGTGGTTTGGAGACCTTTTAATAGGGATTTATACTTAGCCATATTGTTGGTACACTCAAAATCAAGTTTGAAAGAGAGAGAGGAAGAGTTTTACCATTGAGGGGAATGAGAATAACACTAGCACCCCTACCTCACTAGCATTTCAATCTATCAAAGAACATGGTCATTTAGTAGATGATGTCCTTTTGAGAAAGAGTAATGATGGACTTATTTGGAAATAAAAGAGGGAGTGCTTGGTTATTTTGTAAAGGAGCTTAAGTCAATTGATCAATAATAACTTTCCCCTTAATCAACTTCTACTAGAAGAAATCAAGGTCAAACTCAGCTAGAAGCATGATTAACTTAGTCATATGATATTATAGAGTGTATGTATTTGAGTGGGTTAGTGTTGGTGATGACAAAGATTTTATGATTAAGGAGATAATGATGAAGTTTGGAAGCTATAAATACTAAGGTGAGGCAAATTTTCTTGATATGGGTATATTGAGTCTCATACCCTATAAGTGTTTGACTTATATAGTAGACAACTTTCTCTTTGTTTTGTTCATCATGATGAGTAAGAATTATTGCTAAGGAATGGTTAGTGGTGGAGATATAAAGGTAGAAGGGTTGGTCCTCTTTAGGAGGGATAAGAATAGGGGGAGAAATAAGGTATTATTTTAGTGAATCAAAGGCTTGTTAATAGTCCTTAGTCCATTTAAAATATGTATCTTTCTTGAGAAGATGGTGAAAGGGTTGGCATCTATTTGATAACTATGAGATGAAGCACCGAATGGATTGGAGCTTCCCCTATAGACTATGGAGCTGATTAAGGTGGGTTAGAGGTGGTATTTTGAAGATCACTTTAAATTTTGTAGGGTATACTTCAATTCCTTGAAGATAGATGATAAATCCAAGAAGCTTTCTAGATAGGACCCCAAAAACATATTTCTTGGGGTTCAATTAGACATAGAAATGGATTAGGAATTCAAAGATAATTTTTAAAACTTTTAGATGATCCTTGTGATGTTTGGATTTCCCAAGGAGATCCTATACATAGTCCTCTATAATTTTATGGATGAGATCATGGAATATGTAGGTAATCACATGCTATTAGGTTTCCCTAGCATTCTTCAAACCAAATGACATGACCCTATAACAAAAAGTTCCCCATGGGGTGATGAATAAAGTCTTATGCTAATCCTCAGGGGCAATCTAAAACTTATTATATCTTGAGAAACCATCTATGAGAGATAAATTCTAGTGACTGGATGTGAGATAAACAAGTTGGTCATTTCTATGCAAAGGGAATTCATCCTTTAGATAGGCAAGGTTAAGGTCCCAAAATTCAATACATAGGTGAATTCCCCATTTAGGTTTGGTAATGGGGATGATATTGGAAACCCATTAGGGATAGTCACTAGTTTGAATTATTTTGACAAATAATAGGTGCTAAAGCTCTTCTTTGACTAGAAGAGTGATGTGAGCATTCATTTTATGAAGCTTTTTCCTAACTAGATTAGAGTTAAGATAGATGATGATGTTGTGGAGAGCTATGGAAGGGTCAATCCTAGGCATATCCTGATAGGACCAAGAAAATTTTATGATTTGATCATGAAGGTAGGGTATTCTTGTTTCTTTGAAGAATCTAAGGATTAACTAATATTTACAATGTGAGGTTTACCTTGAGTACCCAAGTTGACATCAATAGTGGATTCATTCAACAATGTTTATTTCTCAAGAGGAATGGATTAATGGATAGAAGAATCCCCTACACTAAGATAAGTGAGAATGGAATCATTGTCCTGATGTTAAATGGTATGGATAGTAAGAGAATAATTTTATACCATTTTAGGATGAATCAAAGGAAAGGTTTTATATTGGCCATCCTTTTAATAGGTCAAGGCACCCAAACTAATAGTATTGACTAAAAAAACTTAGAAGGGATGGTTTAAAAATCCTAAAACTTTGAAGGAGTTGGGGTTGGTGAGAATGGAACATACTCATCAATGGTGGTGATGTGTTTGGGTGAATTGGTGGGTTATTCTAGTGGGATGAGCCCAAGACCAAATAGCTCGTGAGGTTTCTAGGTTCTGATCAAAGATAACTCATGAGGTCTATGTTCATAATGGCCAAGGACAAATCCATTCTAAGCACACCTATGAAGGTACAATTTGAAAAATTTTAGTTTGTCAAAATAGGAAATATCAAATGTGAATGGTTTGATGGAAGAGGTGGTAGAGGAAGAAGGAGTAGATGATTAAATACCCCATAGATAAAGTTGGTTTGGTGGTTGGGAAGCTCAAAAGGAATGATGGTTCTAATATTTAGTTTGTAATTAATATCATGGTCAATTTTCCCATACTCTTGAGGAGTAGGGAAGGCATATAAGGCCAAAAAACAATATTCTTCCAGTGGGAGACATTAGAATCTAGGTTCTAAGGGGTCCCCTATGAAGATTTGAGAAGAAGGGATAAATGAGCTAGTTGAAGCTTCATCGATGGTAGGTGTGGATTTTTTTTTGTCATTGATGAGGTGGATGAGCAAGGAAAAGTAATTTTGTTAGGTTTATATGTCATGTTGCAAGATGTGAAAGGACTAGGGTCAGCTTGTATGGTGATGACCTAAACTTTGTGTTCAAACTTGACACATCGATGCAAGGTAGATGGGACATAACTCATGGAGTAGATCTAAGTACATCCACGTAGTTAGTTGTATTAGAACTCACCTTCTATGATGTAGGAAAGATTTATAATCATGTGAGTTCCAAAGTGGATATGTAGGATGACTATTCCCAAGGTTGTGGCCATAGTATCATTAAAGGAATGGAGGATCATTATGGTTTCTAACATGATATTATTTGGTACTAGGAGTTGGTCATAAGCATGAAAGGAGATAATATTAATAATATCTCATTCATCAATCATCACCCTTTTTTTTTGGATTTTATTTATTTATGTAGTGATAGAGAGGGAAAGATTGAGAGCTTTTAAGATGAATAGAAGGTATTTGTGAATCCTTAAATGTGACAAGGGTGAAAAGTTGAAGAGTTCTGACAAAGGTTGAAAGTGGTTGAGGGTCTTTAGGTTATATCTCTATAAATTAAAAGGCCTCTATCAATGCTTGGTAGTGATGGGGTGAGGTATTAATCAATTTGTATAGGCTCATCTTCACCAATGTCTAGTGAACTTGTTTTAGAACTACTCACTAGATATATTCAAAAGGGTTAGAGGGAGAGGTACCCCAAATGGATATTTTGGGTTTTAGTGAAGGTGAAGTTGAAGGTACTTGAGTTTGTTTGAAATTTTTATGTTTGGAAGGATACTTATATATAATTGACACTTTGGAATCTCCCTTATCCTTTTTCTAGGCCCAATATTGGGTAACTATATGGATAGTGTGGTTGAGGGGAAGTGTTGGGCTAGAAGGTTAATTTGGTTCCTCCTCACTCTTAGATGAGAGTATGGGTGTGGGTAAGGGTTAGATAGGTTCATTTGGTGGTAGGTTTGATAATGGTATTTAGAGAGGTACATCAAACAATAGATCATCCTCATCCCATAAGTCATGGGCAAGTGCCTGGAGAGCTTTGCAATTCTCTATGTCATGCTTAGGTGTCTTATGGTATGAGCAGATTAAACTATCATCAAACCAAGATGGTTTGGGACTTGAAGGATAAAATGGTCTAATAGGTGGTAGGTTTAATGAATAATGTTGTAACAACCTTTGTAAAATGGTCTAATAAGATTCAAGTAAAGGTGTTGAGGGTGATGGGATTTTGGTTTATAGGGTGGGAGCCTTATGAGAAGTAGGCTTCACTACAGGGGTTATGGGTGGTAAAATGATTTTGGTAGGTGGGTTTGGTTGGGGTTGTTTAGTGTTTTTTTTTTGGGGTTGTTTTGTTTTGGTTTGTTTGAAATTTAAAGGTTTAAAGATGAAATATTTGGAGGTGGGTGATTGAGATGATGAAGGTTTGGAGATAGGTGTGTAGGTGGAGGTAGATAGTTTGTCCAAAAATGATGGGGAGTTTGATGTTTTGTAAGGGGTAGGAAAATGTAGGATAAAATGAGGAAATTTAATTTGGGTAGTTTTGGGAGGGTTGGTATTCTTGATAGAAGGATGGGTGCCTAGGATGGAAGAAGGATGGGGTGCCAAGATGGAAGGTAAGAGAGAGGGGGGTGGTATGATTCTAGTTTTAGGTGGGAGTTTGGGTTCTTCCACCTTCTTGGCTGGTTTGGTTAAGGTTTTATTTGGTGGAATAGATGGTGTTATATCCAATTTAAAATATGGGTGGGTAAGACTAGGAGTAGGAAATATCCCTAGGCTCTTGATAGGTTTGATTAGAGAGGTGTAAGGTGTTTTGATAATTTTGGATGGAGATGGTTTGGATGGTTCTTCCATAGTTTTGGAGGGAGATGTGTTTGATGAAGCTATTTAAGAAATGATAAGTTTAATGGTGGATGAAAGTGAGGTTAAAGGTTCATGCCTGTTTTGATAGGGGAGCCCAAGATTGTGCCAAAAGGTGGCTCAATACAAATCAGGTTGAGAAGATAATTCTAGGCTTTGGAATAGTCTAAAGAAAGGTTCATAAATTAGTTTGGTGGTTTGTTCATTAGATTAAAATATTAGGCCCATAAGAATGGTTTCTTCACCCTTGTCCTTGATTAATGTTTCCAAGATTTAGGAAGATGTTTCCTCCATGGAGGGAGTAGGGAAAGTAATCTCTCCTTGTGGAATGGCTTCTAAAGAGAGAGCGGGTGATTCCCTGATGGGGGTGAAAGGTGTGATAGTGATGGTGGCATCCTTTGGTGTGTCCATCAAAGGATAGGTGGGTAAGTCTTCTATCTCATCAAGTGAAGGAAAAGAGGTAGTTGCTTCCTTTGTTTAGGTGTCCAAAGGAATGGAGAGTGCTTCTACAACTTTGATAGGTGGAGTGGAGGTAGAGGTAGTTGAGGTAGTGGTTTCCTAAATGATAGGTTCACTGATAATTACATTGATGATATGGACCTCATGATCATGAGATGATTTTGGTTTTTTATCATTGTGGTTGGTAGAGGGGGTATGATTGGGAAAAGGTTGTCAAAAGATGTTGAGTGACCGATTCAGGGGTGTGTTCAAATTATCTAATGTAAGTTCTCCCTCATCAATGAAATTTTGGAAAATGTTTTTAAAGGTGTTACATATACTAATGTCATGTCTAATGACATGGTGTAAGGTACATAGATCATTCTCATTATACCAATTGGGCATAGGGTGAGAAGCATTAAATTTTTGAGGAGGTTTGATGGGGGGAACTTTTATGGTGTTAGATTTGAGAAACTTGTCCAAAACTCAATAATATGACTCCCCTAATGGAGTATATTATTTTTGGGTAGCTCATATTTGATTTTGCATTAGTTGATTGGAGGATTTAAAGGGGTTGGTTTAGTTACATTGGTTGACAACCAGAGGTGGAGCAGTTTTAAGGATAAATGTGTTTGTGGTTGCCTTTGGTTTGGTGTTAGGTTAGTTGGATTGGTTAGTGTTTTTGGATGGGGAAATGCCATTAAATTTTAAGCTAGATTTTTTATTTCTTAGTTTCAAATTCTTCTCATTGATGGCTCTGATTTTTAGTTTGTTTGTCATGGTGAAATCCTCATCAAAAGTTTTGAAGGTTTAAACCTATAGAGTAGGGGAAATATATTTGGCATAGGATTGAGAGAAATTTTCAAAAAACTTAGGTTTGGGCAAGGAGAAAGATATCTAGTTGATAAGGCCTCTCCATTGATCTATGAAATCATCAATTGATTCATCATCAAATTTCCTGATGGAATAGAGGTCGGTAATAGAGACCTTCTTAGATATATTGATTGAATAGATGTCCAGAAAGGTTTGGGTAAGTTGGGAAAAGGAAAATATGGAGTGATTGGTGATAGAACTATAACAATATAATGTTAGTCCAAATAAAGACATGGGAAAGGTGCAAATGAGAAGATCATTATTATAAGCAATCAAGTAACAATAATGTTGAAATGCTTGTAAGTGTTGTTGGGGCTGCTTGATTTTAAATTCAAAAAAATTGAGTAATTCCCATTGAGGAGGGTGTTAGTGCCCAAATTTTCACTATAGAAATTAGGCCCCTATCAATAAAATTCTTGTGTCTAAACTAAATGAGTGTTAATGTTTTATTTGCTTGCCCCAGTCTTTCAGAAGATTAGAATATATGTTCATAATTAATCATCTCCTTTCTCTTGATTTTACCAAGTGGGAGTGTTCCTCCACTCCTTGCCAAATTCTTGAGGGGAATTTATTTAAGACATAAGACACTTTCAATAAATCTAAAGGAATCAATTTTTTTTTATTAAAGATCCCATGATAGGAGAATTCATAATGACATGATAAGGGCATAGTGAAGCATTTCTTTGTGATTGGATTTGTTGTTTTGTGTTTAAAAGGGAGGTTTCTGGGGCCTTGAATAAAATTATTGAGTTACACTTGATGTGTTTTGATGATTAAGGTGAGAAAACTAATAATGAACTAAAGTAAGTACATGTGTTTATCTCTAGGGACTTTTATGAATGTTATCGGGGGTTGGAGGGATCTTGCACCCTTCCTTGAATAAAGAGAGCTAGTACAAAAGGTAAAAATGGTTAGGAATTCAAAATAATGTCTAAGTTGGACATGTGGCACATTCTTGGGGCTTCAATTTTTTCAAGCCTTTCTTGAAAATTTACCCACTTATCTCTTGGTTGGCATTATTCAAAAAGTCCTCAAAGGCTCAAATGCCCAGACTTGTAAAATAAAATTATGACACATGGAATTCTTAGTATCAGAAGGGGGTTAAGGTTTATTGCACCACTATACGAGTAGATAATAACAAGTGAGAATGTGTATAAGTCCCCAAAGGCCTAAAAAGGTATCATGATGCATGTTCTACTCTTGTCATTCCACATGTTAGAAGGAGGATTACCTAGCATAAAAGGGAAACATTTGTGTTTTCACTCTCTTTTTTGAATGAGGTTTGAATAATTAGTGAGAGTAGGTGGTGATTAGCCATTGTGATTTGGATGATTAATGGTAACCCTAATATTAAACTATAATGGATTAAAATTTACGTATCTGTCTTCATTCTAAAATTACCCTTTACATTTAGATCTTGCATTTGTGTCCTAGCTGAGTGTAGTGTGAGAATGTGATTACAGTGAATTTTTTATAGACTTTTAGATTCCAATGTGCATGACCTTCCAAATTAAATAGTAAGTTTCCCATTTTCTCCTTGTGTTGTGTTCTTTGAGAGTATTCAAGAGATAGTTTGAGTGTTGTTTGATTGAAAATTTCATCTGGTATTAAGATATTTCAATAGAGAGATATATAAAGATGGCATCATCGTTAACCCCAATAAAGGGAAATATTGTTTTAATATTGTAATTGATTAGGGATATGGATGTTATGGGTTTATATTTTAAGGCCTTACTAAATATTTTATAGTATCATACCATCCAATTAATTGTCAATGTTGGCATGAGTTACATCACACCTACAACAACATTCCCCCTAGCTGCTCTATATCCAAAACTCTTTATTGCATGTGCTCAAGCATACCAACTAGACACTAAGACTGTTATTGATGTTAGTCATTTAGTTGTGTGCTCCTTCACCACTTCATCCCTTAGTACCATACACAAAATCCCCCCATCTAGAATCCATTACACTCTCCTTAGAGGAATGCCAAGTGTATGCTGAAAAGGATGATAAGGTAATAGAAGATGTTATCAATTCTTGTTAGCTAGCTAGGAAGAGATAGAAGTTCTCTAAAATGTCCAAGAATTTGAAGTTATCAAATTTTAATGACTTATCCCAGTGTATTATTTCCATGGAAACTAGGATCTATAGTGTGCCTACCACAAAAAATTGTGAACCATGAATGTTCCTAATTATGATCTACATTTTGGCAGGGAAGAAAAAGCCAGACTAGGTAACCATACTTAGTGACAATCTACATATGCAAATGATGCATCTTCAAGATATAATTCATTCGAAATAAGCATACATAGGTACTTTCTACATGTCTTCTTACTTGATGTACAACATAGTGCACAATAATACTTTCCAAGGGCTCACCAGGAACCCTTTAAGAATGAGAATATATTAAGTATACTAAGAAGTTACCCTAGAAGGGTCCAAGAATAATTTTTTTAGAGTTCATAATTACTTATTCAACCCCATGATGAGTGTTTTCTATCCCTTTATGAGCCTTAATAGGATGTCTACAATAGTCAAACAAGTAATTGAAAAGTATGGTTCCACATACATACAATTCAAAACATTCACATGTATTAGGGTCAGTGGGTACTCAAGGTTTCCATTCAAGTTTCTAAGGTGTCTGGATGATAAGTTAGCGGTGATAGAATTGAGTTGACAAATGTTGCTACCACATGAAATGATCATATCTAAGAAGATCAATAATCCTTTAAAATTTCCTATGGTAATAGTGTATTATTCATGTCCTTCAATTGCCAAGGCAAAGGGGTTGGAGTAGGAGATGGGCCTATATGCACTTGATAAGATGTCATCCTGACCCAATTATGACATTAGGTGGTTGCTAAATATGGATATTAATGTGATATTACATCAATCACATTATGAGGACATCTGGTCTAATTTCACCACTGAGGAAGATCTGAAAAAATGAGAATTTATAAGGTTGATAATGTAGGAAATTATAGCATACAACATTACTCACATCTCCAAAGACATGGTGGATGAAAAATTTACATTATCTTCATTGTAGAGCATAAACAACATTGAATCCTAGCCCATTGCCCAACTAGATTTTAGTGGTCAAGAGAATTATTCCGTCCCTAGTAGATCAATATGAATCATGAAGAGAACTTTCATATGGCTTAAGGAGCATGGGGTTGACCTTAGAACATATGATAGTCCTTCCCTTTAAGGGTTGAGGAAGGTTAAAGAGCTTAAGGCATTCCTCCCAACATACAATGGTGACCCTACAGCTCCATCATTAGATACAATAGGAAAAATCAAATGCAAGCTAGGGGATACTAAGTTCACCAAGATGGTGGATGTGGAGAAGATAATAGTGGCACAATCCAAGGCCAGATTATCCTTTTCAAAAATAAAAAGCTTGGTAAAAAACTAGGATAAGATTCTTATGGGGTGAGTCATACTAGTTAGTGCCACCTCCATATCCATTTTAGGAAAGGGAGTCCCAATAGTACCAACCATTCTAGTAGTTGTTCTTATGGCCAACCCATCTATAGTCCCACATGATCCACCTACACAACAAGTGATAATTGATCCTCCCTCAATAATATATTCAAGAAAGAGAGGAGGTGAGGACCAGGGGGAGAAACCAAAGTAAAAGAGAGTTAAGAAGGCTCTATAACCAATAAGTAGGTCACCAATAAAAAAGATGGAGGTTTTATTCAAAGACCCATTGTCTAAATAAATCCTTATGAAGAGAAGAGAGGACCAAGCCTTGTATTCCAAAAGCATAAGGGATATGAGTGAGGAGGATTATTTAGATGAAGGTAGAAATATTATTGAAATAATGAAGAAATAACATGCCTTCGCTCCTCCTCAAAGTGAAGACTAGGCAAAGGACTCACAAGGAGAGGCCCCAAACCCCAGTAAAGGTCCTAACAATTGGTTTATTTAAAAAAGAAGCCTCGATGGTAGAAAGTAAAGGTTTTGAGTAAGGAGACTTAATCTTAGATGACCCTTTATATTTTGATGATGTTGTATAGGTTGGAGCTGAGGTGGCTACTAGGGCTCAAGTCCCTCTTGAGAAAGAGGCAACTTCCCCAAATACAAAGGCATTTGTTAAAAATGTCATTTCTTAGTCACTTGGTTAGGAAAAGGATCATGAAGTTGAGGAAATTTATAAATATAATGGAATAAATGGGGATGAGATATGGCATGATGACCAAGTCTCCATCAGTAATATAAAGGTGGAAAAATAAAAGGAATAACAAGTAACTATCATAGTAGTGCCGAATTCTCTTTCCCCTTCAAAGATGTCAATCTTAACACTAGAGGAGAGGGTAAATATAGAGGAAGGTGGGGGATAAACCTATAAAAAGGTACCTCTTTTAATTAAAAATCAAATAAGGAGTTAGATCCATGAAATAAAGATGTTGAAGAGGGTATCTCAGGAAGTGATACTTCCATTGAAGTACCCCTGGGTTTCCTTCCTCTCATCAAGATTCATGATTTAAACCATAATAAAAATCTCGAGGCCATGATTGGTGAAGAGTTTCCTAAGTGAAATAAGGAAGTTACCATAGCCTCTTCTAACCCAAGGACTCAACTGAATAAGTAAGGTAAAGTGGTTATAGGGCATTATAGCTAGCCTATGGAATAGGGGAGCTCTATTGATAAATTGTTCATAGAGTCCCACTAGCCTGGGTCAAATTTTGATGTTTTGGAATAAATAGAGCCAGCTTTGGAGATGAAACATGGAATGAAGAGGGATGGTAAAGAGTAATAAAGTGATGAAACATTGAATAATTTATATTGAGCCCACAACCCAAAAATATGGCACTCCCTATGGCTAGCTTATCATTGACACCACCACTCATTGTCTCAAGGCCATTCACAACATCTACAACTTTGGTGGGATTTCAAACTAGGCCTCTTCTCTTGGTCATAGAGCAAGTAAAAGAGAAGGAAGATATTATGAGAAAGATAGAGGACATTGATGTAATGAATATTATTTAGAATCATAAGGCCAAGTCCCTTAATAAGGCCAAAAAACATTCCAAAACCACCTCTACTGACAAGGGAGAAAGGAATGATGAATTAGTTATCCCTCCACCTAATACATTGAAGAAATATGCTCCCCTAGAAGGTTACTCCATCTATAGTTATAATCTCAAGGATCCATCATGAAAGGAGTTGAATCATAGATCAAAATTCCTAGCTAACATAGTGGCACAAAGAATGGATAAAGATAAATATACGATGGAAGAATTGAAGGAAAAAAACTAGGCTATGATCTAGTACTTACAAAAGTTACTAAGTGAGCCTTAGTTAATAAATCCATCTACCATTAAGACTCAAAACCTTCCTCTTTTCTCTATTGGATTGTTGGACCTTGGTCAAGGTGATGATTTTAGAGCTAGAGGATGTGTCATAGAAGAATGGCAAAAGTATTTAAGCACCAGAGCTAAAGAAATAATCCACTCATCACCAGAATGCTCAGATGACATAGTGGATAAAAAGGGAGATTGTTAAGCCCAGATGTTCCTTTATGATATAAACATAAAGAACTAGGAAAATGTCTAGCTTAAGGTGGATGAAATGTGTATTATGGGCACTATTATTTTATTGGTAGATAAAATCATCACTCATCATGATCATAAAAGGCCTAAGGAATACCAATTGGAAATCAAGCATCAGTTGATAATGCTCAGGGATGGTGTCTTTGATTTGAAAGGGGAATATCAAAATCTCAAGACTAATATGAAGGAAATAGATGTCACCCTCAAAAAAATGGTAAAACTTGGTGGTGCAGGTGACTTGATGGAAGAGGCAATAAGAATTTCCCTAAAAATCCTCATTGATTCACCATAAGGAACCTTTGATGCCAATAAAATAAGGTAGTTGGTATCACTTGAGAAATCCTATGATCAACTCAAAACATTAGTGGGGTGAGAATAGGTTGTGCTTAAAAACATTTCCACTTGGCTTGAGGAATAAAAAATCAAATTCAAGTACCAAGTTGGCCAAGGCCAAAAGGATCTTGCCTCCATGATCAATGAATATACCAAATACAAGAATAGGTTGGCAAAGGATTCAATTTTCAACATCTATTCTAGAGTGTGAATATGTATTTTTATTCCTTCTAAGTTAGCACCACTCCATTTTTTTTCTTCTTATTATTTCTCCCCTTGTCTCTTTTCTTCTTGTTTCACATTGGGAAACCATTGTACTCTGCTCATTAGTGGTACATACCTTTCAATGTTAGTTTGAATAATCATGTGTATAAGGGACATTTTTTCTTTGTTGCACAAAAAGATAAAGGATTTTTTGTCCCTTAAATAATTATTATCCATGTGCATAACTAAAAATATTCTACCATTGTGGAGTATCATGTTTGTCATCATCATAGAAGCATGAACACAAATCCAAGGAATCATGTTTGTTACAACAGACTCCAAACCCGTAAAAGAATTTTCTAGCTAGAGAATCTTTAGGAATGTTATAAGATTATCTAAAATTATATAAATAAAGAGGGATTATCACTTTACAAAGGTTGGTTAATTTTTGAGTCTAAAGCTATAGCTTAGAGAGTCCTCCTTGTGTGATTTTCTAGTGTCAAATTGATTTCTATTGTAAAATCATTGCAAAGATTTGAGAACATTCAAAATGTTTCCCTTGTTACATAATTATTTGGTAGAGTGTTCTATTATATAATTTTCAAGACATATTAGATGCATCTTTAATTCAATTGATAAATGAAATTTGTTCATGGTTTATTGTTCCTTCTTATTGTTTAAGTACAATGTTTTATTTTACATTCTCAATATATTGGTTATCTAATGTATTCTTCTTCATGGTAGTCATTTAGGGTCTACAACTAGAGTACAAAATTCTTTCTATTTTGATACTTGGGAATATAACATTGATATCCTTTTTTAAGGGTAGTCATAGGCTCATAAATTCAATTAGAGGGAGTTCTTGAAGGGTGATTTGTAGTATTGCTTATAAACTTTTGAGGATCATTTGTGCATGATTTTATTTTAACTATTTCTAAACTGAATAACATTTTTTAATGAAGATATTATATCTATTTTGTGAAATTCTCCATGCTCACTTACTAGCCATCCACACTTTTATCCATCATTCAAATAAATGTGGTTTTACCGTATTTTACCCTATAGATAACACACTAATTACATATCATAAGTGTTGTTTTCCTTATGGATGCACAAAACCTTGCATGTATAAAGTGTGTTCACTATATATGCTTTAAATATTAGTGCTATAATTCTCACCTATTCCCTATTGTTCAAAATAATTACCAAAATGAAAATTGTAGCCACACTCTCATCTATTTTTAGTAGCTTGTATATGAAGTAAATCATTTGTGCATTTCACATGACAACCCTTCTCAGGTGAAGTGTATAACTTTGGTTATGCTTTAGTCATATTTACCTTTTCTCCCTAATAATCCTCATAAAGATTGAATTAATAAACTCCTTCATGTGAGTAATCTACCTTAGTAGGTCCTCTCACCATGGTTAAGGTAGAGCCAAAAGTAGCAAGGAATTAACCATACCCTCTATAGGTGCCTCTCTCTCTCACTTTTTTTGTTCAATCCATTTTAGATGCTAATCTTTTCCCTAAAAATAATGACATACTAGCAGCTTCTCATCTTTACTTTCCACCCTTTTCAAGTGTGTAAGGCTGAATGATAGAGGTGTATAGCTAGGAACCAACACTTTTTTGTTGCCATTGATGGAGACATCTTTATAGATGAGTTATAAGTGTTTTATTTATTTCGCTCTCTACTATTACCATAATGATTTGTTCATCCTTGATTCATTGACATCTTTGCAGATTTTCTTGGTGATTCCACTAGGGATGTTCACCTCTATTTTGTGATAAGTTCCTCAACATTATTGAAGTTGTTTTCAATGTCTGAGGGTTGGTATCTCATCAATTGTTGTGTATAGCTTTATTTTTTATGGTCTAGAAGTCCTTATAATAGTAATTCTATCATATCAAGGCTTAGAGATCAATGACTACTATATGTACTCTTCTCTATTTTAAAGAGTTTTCTTTAGATCTACAAATATAAAGGGTACTAGGTCTTCCTTTCAGAGGAATCCATCAAAAGAGCTTGTCCTTGAGTTAAAATTTCCATCCAAAAGAAAATAAGTGTGGAAACCTGTTATGGGCTAGAGCTCAAGCAATCAAGTAAAACCTGATCAATTCATCCCCCATTATATTTACCCCCTTTTCTCTAATATCCCTTGGTTGAAGGTTAAAAGTGTGATTGAGAGAAATTTGAGCTCCCTTTGAGTCAAGCTCCTTATCTACAAAGAATTATTTCCCCTCCTATTAGGATATTAAGGATTCACTCTATTTCCCTCCTTCGATTCCTCCACATTGTATTCATCGTCAAGTGTCTCCCTAGGTCATCTTCATATTCAAATTTAGAAATGGGAGACTGTGGCTTAAGAAGGAGGATGTTCAATGTGGACAATAATAATGATGGAGAAGATGATCAAGGCTTCATTAATAGATGCAGATCATTTATGATCCCAAGGTTTAAAGCTATTAACTTTAATTATATGCCTAGTTTTCCCAATGAGGTCCCTGTGAAGATTTGAAATGTACTACCTCAATTTCAATGGAACAATGTATTGTCTGGGGAACAACATCTAAAAGCTTTCTTAAATTTCATTGAAGATTATGAGATAGATGTAGAATATATAAGTATAAAACTCTTTGTAAACCCACTTGAGGATGAGGCTTGAGAATGGTTTAAATCCTTCCTTGATGGATCCATAGACACATGGAAGGCTATGATTGATGCATTTAAGATGCAATATGGTGATAATATAGACCCTAGACTCTTGCTTTCTATGTTTGAGAACTTGAAGAAGAATCCTAATGAGTGTGTGAAGGATTTCAATTCTAGATTAATTAAGGTATTACGAAGGCTCCCAAAAGATATCAAAAGTAGTGGTGCTACTTATTTGATTAAGTATTGTGATGCATTTGACAAGAAAGTGGCCTATTATCTTAGAGATAAGGTTCCCACATATCTAAGGATGGATTTCAATTTTGATATCCAAATAGAAAATAATATCAAAGATATGGGTAAGCCTTTAAAAAATAGGGTGATGTCAAGCTAGTGAATCCTAAAATGCCTCAATCCTCCCATAAGAGTGTAGACCTGGAGGAAATGGTAAAGACTCTAGCCATTGTAGTGAAAGATATCTCTTACAAGTTGGCTAAAATTGAAAAGGGGATGTCTCAATGTAATTTTAACCATGATGATAGGAGAGATCATAAGAGATATGAAAATAATCATCCCCAAGATCAGGGTCAAGGTAGGCCACCTTTCTAGGCTAGGAATAATGACAAGGGAAAAGGCTTTGCAAGGGATGGTAGACATGAAAGAAACTATAATTAAGGAAGTAAAAGGTAAGTACTAGATCCTTTAACTATGAAAATCAACATAGTAGATTGTGACACTGACTGGTGTGATAAATGTTTCCTCCCTCATCCATGTTATAACACAATTGGTGATGGTGGTCAAGATGTAGATGGATTTTAAACTACATCTAACAAAGATGATATCTATATTATTGACTTTTAGGAAATGAAAAGTTACACTTTCCAAGAGGAAGATGTGAGTACCTTAATTATCCCTAATTGTGAGGATACTATAGAATATGAACATTTTACTTTCTAATTTGATGAACCAAATGTGATGGTTGCTAATGGGTGCTACCACTACTCGAGCATTTTGGAGAGCATGTGAAAAGGTAAGGTTCCCATCCCTAGATATTGTCTATAAAATTAAAATGACTCATAAATATGAGTTACCAGGTCATGAATTTGAGTTTCTAAGATCAATTATGAAAGAAAAATATGGAGACTCTCCTTCATTAGTTGAGGACTAGTAGTTGATGATCCACATAATAATTTCCCAAGAAAAGGACTATAATTTGATAAGTAAGGACCAAAATACTCCTCTAAAAGATAAAGACTTTGTTTCTCTTAAAGTAGAGACTAAAGAAAAAGAGATCAAAGGGATGAAAGGGGCCCAATGTTCTACCAAACCTAGTTCTACACCCTATAATGTCAAACCAAGAAGTGTCCAGGCTAGGATTCAAACTCCTTTGTTGTTTATCATTCTCGAGAAGGATGAACCTAATAAGCCTCCCTTGAAAAGTGAAGTTAGGAATGATAGTTCTCCTACTTCTATTCCCTTGACTCTTTAAGGATGTATCCCAAACGAAAATGTTACAAACTTACCCATTAACACTCCTTTACCCAAATATAGTATTTATGATGTGGCCCATATATTAAGTTAACTAAAGGTCATGTTATCCTTTGTTGAATGTCTTAAAATTTTGGAGCATAGGAAAAGAGATTTTGAGTATTTGGGATTCATAGAGAAAGTCACTACCAATGAAGTTGTTAAAGCTGAGTTTCCTCTCGCTCTCCTTGTGAAAGGTGAAAACACCTTAGGATCCCTTGATTATCACTTAGAGGTATACTTGGGAACAACATTAGTAGAGATTGAGATGGATGTTGACCCATTCTATACCACCCTACTAATTAAAGGACTAATTATTCACAATTACATGTTTGACTTTGATTCATCTTGTAATATCCTGTTGCTATCTATGTTGAATTAAATTTACATAAGAATAATTGTAGCATATGGATGATGCCTCATCATAGATTCTAGAGAATTACCTATTGTTGGCATATTCAAAATATTGGTGGTGCAACTCACACAATACCCTAGCAATTTTTTTAGTATGGATGTTATTATTGTAGATTATCTACTAGAATGGGGTATATTACTATCTAGAAAATGGGCTACTAGTATTGGAGTTAGTGTTCAGATGGATCTATCATATGACACTATACCTCTAGATGGGAAAATGGTTAACCTAAATTGGGAGCCAAAATGCTTCATGCCTTAAAATATCCTAAGTAACAACTAAATTAAGTTTTGTATATGGATATAGACATTAGGAATTTTATGGGAAGTGTTGAGTACATAGAGCTACCTCCTAACTTTGGTACCAATGATGAAGACTCCATATGGACCATGCATTTTGATGGGGCATGTTCAAACATTAGAAATGGGGTTGGTGTTATTTTCCATACCCCTAATGGTCAAGTCTATAAATACTCTTTTCAATTAGCCTTTGAGTGCACAAACAATATTATGGAATATAAAGCACTCTTGATTGGCATCTAGATTGCATGTGAATATGGATTCAAGAATTTTATAATTAAGGGTGATTTATATCTAGTGGTGAAACAAGTCTGGGTTGTTTATACCATGAAGTAAAGAAAGTTGAAGCAGTACTGAAATGTTGTATGGGACTACTTGGAATGTTTAGACACCTTCAATATTAAGTACCATTCTTGAGATCTTAACCACATGGCATATATGCTTGAAAATAGGGCTAAAAAATATAATATTAAACATATAAATCCTTCTTGTGAGTATGAGGTTGAGATACTAGTAAGACCCTCTATCTTAGACAATATTGATCATTAGCAAGTCTTTGACAATGACACTCAAATAAAGAAGGGTCTATGTGATGTATAAATGAGTTATATGGAACCATTATAGATTAGGACTCTATGGTATAGGTCTATGATGGAAAATAAACCTTATATGGGAAGGAAATAATTGATTTAAAGACTAATACTATCCCTAGAGGATTGGTTAGTCTAGAAGCATCCTTTAATGGAGCTAACAGAGTCAAATCTAAAAACACTTGTATATCAAAGGATGTTACTAAGATTAATATTAGGATAGAAGAAAATCTAAGGAAGATTTGGCTTGGTACTGACCTGAGTAAGAAGGAAAAGGAAGAAATCATAATATTAAAAAAGTGCCAAGATTTCCTAGCATGGTCATATTCAGAGTTAAAGGCTTATAGGGAAGATTTGTTCCAACATGTTATTCCCCTTCACCCTGATACAAAACCATTACACCAAAAAGAGAAGCCCATCAATCCCATCTTAACCACTAATATGTAAGAGGAATTTAAAAAATTAAGAGATGGTGGGATAATTCAAACCATCAGGTATTCATCATGGGTGACAATCTTAGTTCCTTCCAGAAAGAAAAATAGAGATATCCAGCTCCACATTGATTTCCAAAACTTTAACAAAGATTCACTAAAGGATAATTATCCATTGCCTAACATGGAAAACATACTCCAAGATGTCACCATATCCAAATTACTATCGACTCTGGATTATTTTTTTGGTTATAACTAGGTGGTGGTAAAGGAGTTGAAAGGTCCAAAACTACTTTCACTACCTTGTGGGGAACCTATGTGTATGTTTGAATGACTTTTGGTTTGATGAATGAAAGTGCCACTTTATAGAGAGAAATGGATTTAGACTTCACTATAATGATCAATCGATTCATTTTTATATACTAGGATGATGTTACAATGTATTCCAAGAAGATAAGTGACTACTTGGTCCATTTGAAACAAATACTTATCAGATGTAGAGAGTTTGGGATTTCCCTCAGTCTCTAAAAATGCGACTTTGGAGTATAAAAGGAAAAGTTATTGGGATAAATTATGTCTCAAAAAGGTGTCATGATAGAACCTAAAAGGGTGGAGATCATTGATAAAGTACCCATCCTATAGACCAAGAAAGTTACTCAATCTTTCCTTGGCTAGATTAATTTTATTAGATGATTTGTTTCTAACTTTGTATAGATTAATCTACCTATCAATTCAATGTTGAATAAGGATAAAAATATAAAATGGGAGGATAAGGACACCTAGTAATTTTTAGATATCAAGGAAGCTTTGAAAACTACCCCCATGTTTTCTAGTGTGGATTATAGAAAATATTTCAAAATATTTTCATTTGCCTCTACACACTATTGTCGTAGTGCTGCTATAAAAGAATGATGAGGGTCTAAGTAGCCAATTACCTTTTTTAGTAAGAAACTACATGGATTTGAGCTAAGATATACCATAATGGAGAATCAAACCTTTGATCTTTTAAAGGCCATCAAGTAGTTTAGATCTTACCTTTTGAGCTCAAAGATTTTGGCCTATGTCCCTCACACTATGGTGAAGGACATATTGAATCAAAATGAATCTACTGATAAAAGGTGTTGATGGGTCAATAAACTTAAAGCATATGACCTAAAGATATAGACTACTAAGCTAGTTAGAGGCATGGGTTTGGATAAGCTAATGACTGAAGAAAATTTATAGGTTGTGGAAGTGAATAATTTAGAAAGGGTGGTTGATAAACCTAAATCTAAGTATAGCTAATATCCATGGTATAAAGATATATTCTATTATTTGAAGACTTTGAATTTTCCCTCCCATTTAGATAAAAATCAAAGGACACTAAATCTAGTATCCCAAAAGTATATTCTATTATAATATGACCTAGTTTGGAGGAACCTGGATGGTGTTCTCTTGAGATGTTTGGTGGAGAGTGAGATCTCTTCAATGATTACAAATTTCCATAGTGGTGTGTGTGGTGGTCACTTCACTCCTAAAGTAATTGCACACAAAATTTTAGGGTTGAGTATTGGTGGCCCACATTATTCAAAGATGTTGTTATCATGATAAGATGTGAAGAATGCCAATGGTTCTCTAGAGGAATAAAGGCATTTGGATCACTTCCTTTACAACCAATCTTTGTTGAGGGGCCTTTTAGGTAATGGAGGATAGATTTCCTGGATGAAATATCAAATGTCTTAAGTTTTGGTCACAAAAGGATCCTAGTGGCTACCGACTACTTCACAAAATAGGTTGAAGCAATCCCCACTAGAAGATCAATTCATCAGGTAGTCATTGATTTCTTATTAAATATCATGATTTATAAATTTGGTGTATTAGTAAAAATCATGTGTGACAATGCTATGTTATTTAGAGCCAAACAACTAAGTGCATTATGTGAATATTATGGGATTTATTTAGCATATGCCTCTAATCAAAATCTGTAAGGAAATGGGCAGACCGAGTCTAGTAATAAGAATCTATTAAAGATCATCAAAAAGACTTTGGATGTTAATAATAGAAAAATGGGTGAATAGTTAAAGTTTTCTATCTAGGTAGATAGGCTGACTCTAAAGAGATCTATTAGGAAAAGCCTCTTTGAGCTTGTTTATGCAACTCAAGTTATCTTGCCCATGAATCTATAGTCACCTACTTACTAATTCATGTAATAAGTAACTGAGAATGAAGAAGAAATGAACCAGTATGAAGAAAGGATTGACCAAATAGTTAAGATTGATGAGTCTTGAATACAAGCTCATGAGAAGTATGTAAATTTCAAGGAGCATCTCAAAAGGATATCTGACAAGAAAGCTAGCCCAAGAAATTTTTAGGGTGGTGATCTAGTTCTACTTTGGGATAATAGGCATGAGGACAAGGGAAAGCATGGTAAATTTAATTCCCTATGGATGAGTCCCTACATTTTTTATTATTAGATAGGGAACCATACATTATATCTCAAAGATATTGATGGAGAAATTTTAGAACTATTAGTTAATGGTAGACATCTCAAGTATTTCCTAGATTGAGCCCATGTTTGCCTTTATAAATATGTATATGGTGTGTTGTCCTTTCTATCTTTGTGGCCTTGTTATGCTTCATGTTTTTATAGTCTTATTATTTCATTTTCCTTTGTTGTCTTTTTAGATACCCTATTATAACTTTGATTAACCATGGTATGATTTTTTGATGAAATCCTTCAGCTCTATGGTCCAATAGAAAGGTGACTGGTCTGGTGTTCTCTATGTACCTACTAGGTGTACATATCCTTCAACAAGAGCCTATGTTAGTGACCAAAATTGCACTAGAGCAATTAGGCCCATGTCAATAAAATTCTCATGTCCAAACTAAATGAGTGTCAATATTTTAATTTTTGCCCCAATCCTTTAGAAGATCAGAATATATGTTCATAATTAATCATCTCCTTTGCCTTTCTTTTACCAAGTGAGAGTGTTCTTCCACTCTTTGCCAAATTTTTGAGGGGAATTTATTGAAGATATAAGACACTCTCAATAGTCTTGAAGGAATCAAAAAATATTTATTAAATATCCCATGACAGGGGAATTCATAGTGAGAAGATAAGGATATAGCCAAGCCTTTCTTTGTGCTTGGATTTGTTGCTCTATATTTGAAAGGGAGGTTTTTGGGGCCCTGGATGAAATTTTCAAGTTACACTTGATGTGTTTTGATGATTAAGGTGAGAAATAGCTTGATGAACTAAATTAAGTACATGTGTTTATCTCAAGCGACTTATATAAATGTTTTTGGGGGTTGGAGGGATCTTGCACCCTTCCTCGAATAAAGAGAGCTAGTGCAAAAGGTAAAAATGGCCAAGAGTCTAAACTCACATCTGAGTTGGACATGTGGTATATTCTTGGGGCTTTAGGTATTTTGGTCCTTTCTTGAAAATTATCTAACTTACCTCTTGGTGGGAATATTACAAAATTTCCCTAAACACCCATATTTATAAAGTAAAATTATGACATGTGGCATTGTTAGTCCTAGAAGGGGCTTGGGTCTTATTACACTATTGCACTAGTAGAAAATAACAAATGATAAAGTACAAAAGTACCCAAAGGTTTGAAAATGTATCATGATGTATGTTTCACTCATGTCACTCCACATGTTATAAGGAGGATTGCCTAGAATAAATGGGAAACATTTGTGTTTTACCTCTCTTTTTGAATGAGGTTCAAATAATTAATGAGAGTGGGTGGTGATTAGCCATTGGGATTTAGAGCATTAATGGTAACCCTATTCTTGAATAGGAAGGGATTAAAACTTAGCTATTTGTCTTCATTTTAAAATTACCCTTTGCATTTAGAGCTTGTGTTTATTCATTTGAATTATTTGTATGCCATAGTTGAGCGTGGTGCAAGAATGTGATTACAACAAAAAATTCATAAAAATTTAGATTCTACTGTGTGTGGCCCTTTAGATTAAATAGTAATTTTCCCATTTGTTGCTTGTGTTGTGTTCTTTGAGAGAATCCAAGAGATAGCTTGAGGGTTATTCAAGTGAAAATTGTGTCTTGTATTAAGATATTGCAATAGAGAGATATAAAAAGATGGTAGCATCTTCAACCCCAATAAAGGGAAATATTATTTTAATTTTGGATTTGATTAGGGATACAAATGTTATGAAGTTAGATTTTGGGGGCCTATTGAATGTTTTATAAAAACCTATCCCCCAAGTAGTTTTCAACATCATCATGAGTTACATCGCACCTATGACAGCATTCCCCTTGGCTGCTATGTACCCAAAACTCATTATTACATGTGCTCAAGCATACCAACTAGACATTAGGACTATTTTTGGAGGTATTCATTTAGTTGTGTGCTCCTTCACCACTTTATCCCTCAATACCATGCTTGGAATCCCCCTAACTAAAAATAATTACACTCTCCTTATAAGAATGTTATGTGTATGTTTAAAAGGATGATAAAGCAATCTGGGATGTTTTTAATTCTTATTAGTTGGATAAGAAGATATAGAAGGTCTCCAGAATGTCCAAAAATATGAAGTTGGTAGAGTTTAATGAAATAACATAGTGTATTATAGCCATGGTAGCTATGATCTATGGGGTACCTATCATAAAAAAGTTTAAACCATGGATGTTCTGCATTATGGTCTACATGTTGAAAGGGAAGAAGAAGCTAGACTGGAGGGCCATACTCAGTGACAATTTGCATATGCAAATGATGCAGCTTTAAGATGTATTTTTTTACAAAGAACAATTTGTAGGTACTTTATACATGTCTTCTTACTTTATGTACAACCTAACTCACAATAAGACTTTCCAAGTGATCACTAGGAACCCTTCAGGATAAGAATATATGAAGTATACCCAGAAGTTACCCTAGAAGGGTCCAAGAATAATTTTTGTAGAGTTCATAATTACTTCTTCAACCACATGATGAGTGTTTTCTATCCCTTTAGAAGCCTCAATAGTATGTCTACAACATCCAAACTAGTAATTGAAAAGTATGGTACCATATACATACAATTTATAACATTCACATACATCATGGTCAATGGGTACTCAAGGTCTTCATACAAGTTGTTGAGGTATCTAGATGATAAATTGGTGGTGATAGAACTAAGCCAACAAATTTTATTACCACATGAAATGATCATAGCTAATAATATCAATAATCCTTTCAAATTTCTTGTCGTAATAGAGTATTATTCATGTCCTTCAATTGCCAAGGCAAATGGGTTGGAACAAGAGATGGGCTTATATGCACTTGATAAGATGCCACCCTAACCTAATTATGATATCAAGTGGTTGGTAAATATGGATACTAATGTGATATTATATAAATAACATTATGAGGACATCTAGTCTAATTGCACCACTGTGGAAGATGTCTAGAAATGGGAATTTATGAGCTTGATAGTGAAAGAAGTTATAGCATAAAACATTGCTCCCATCCCTAAAGACATGGAAAATAACAAAATGACATTGTCTTCATTTTAAAACACAAATAACATTGAAGCCCAACCCATTTCCTAGATATATTTTATTGGTTAAGAGGATGATTCCATCATTGGTAGATCAGTACAAATCATGAAGATAACCTTCACATGGCTTAAGGAGCATGGGTTTAACCTTGGTGCATATGATACTCCTACCCTTCAAGAGATAAGGAAGGTTAAAGAGGTGAAGTATTTCTTCCAAGCATATAATGGTGACCCTATGGCTCCATCATCAATCGTAAAAGGTAAGGGAAAATAAAAGCTTGGGGATACTAAGTTTGCCAAGCTGATGGATGTGGAGAAGATAACAATGGCATAATTTAAGGTTAGATTATCCTTTTCAAAAATAATAAGTTTGGTAGAAAACTAAGATAAGATTATTATGGGGTAGGTCATGATGGCTAGTGTCACCCCCATATCCATTTTAGGAAAGGAAGCCCTAGTAGTACTAGTCATTCTTATGGCTAGCCTGGATATAGTCCCACATACTCCACCTATACAAGTAACAGTTGATCCTCCCCTAATAATATATTCAATAAAGAGAGGAATTGAGGACCAGGGGGAGCAACCAAAGTAGAAGAGAGTTAATAAGGTTCTATAACCACCAAGTAGGTTACCAATAAATAAGGAGATTGTATATAAATACCCACTATCTAAAGAAATCCCTATGAAGAGAAGAGAGGACCAAGACTCATATGCCCAAAAAATAAAAGATATGAGTGAGGAGGATTTAGATGAAGGTAGACCTATTACTAAAATGAAAAAGAAACAATGTGCCTTCACTCCTCAAGTGAAGACTGGGCAAAGGACTCATAGGGAAAGGCCCCAAACCCCAATAAAGGTCTTGACAATGGGTTTGTTTATAGGACCCTTAGCAGTTGAAAGCAAAGGTGATGAGGAAGGTACCTTATCCTTAGATGAGCCTTTATATTTTAATGATGTTGTATATGTTGGAGCTAAGGTAGCTACCCAATCTCAAGTCCCTCTTGAGAAAGAGGCAACTTCCTAGATACAAAGGCATTTATTAAAAATGTCATTTCATAGTCACTTGGTCATGACAAGGCTCATGAAGTTAAGGACATTCAAAAATATGATGGAAGAAATGGGGGTGAGTTAGAGAAATATGAACAAGTCTCCATCAATAATACAAATGTGGAGAAAGAAAAGGAGGAATAGATAGTTTTTAGAGTAGTATTAGATGTTCCTTCCCCTCTAAAGATGTTGATCTCAACACTAGAGGAGAGGGTAAATATAGAGGAAGGTGGGGGAGCAAACCTGAAAAAGGGTTCCCTTGCCCATTCAAAAACAAATAAGGATTCAGATCTATAAAATAAAGATGTTGATGAGGGTATCTCAATAAGTGCTACTTCCTTTAAAGTACCCCGGGGTTTCCTTCCTCTTATCAAGATTCATGATCCAACCCATAATAAAGGTCCCAAGGCTATTATTGGTGAATATTTTCCTAAGTGCAACAAGGAAGTTACCATAACATCTTCTAACCCATAGACTCATCCAAATAAGGAAATTGAAGTGCTTATAGGGCCTTTTAGCTAGTCCATTGAATAGGGGAGCTCCATCAATAAATTTCTCATAGAGTCCCACTAGCCTAGGTCAAATTTTAAAGTTTTGGAATAGATAGAGCCATCTTTGGAGAAGAAGTATGGAATGGAGAGGGATGAAAAAGAGAAATAAAGTGATAAATACATTGAATAATTTATATTGAGCCCATAAAACAATAATATAGCACTCTCTATGGCTAGCTCATCATTGACACCACCCCTCATTGTCTCAAGGCCATCCATAACATCTACAACTTCAATCAGATTTCAAACTAGGCCTCTTCTATGGTTCATAGAGAAATTAAAAGAGAAAGAAGATATTATGAGAAATATTTGGGACATTTATGTAATGAGTATTACTCAAAAACATAAGGCTAAGCCCTCTAAGAAGGCCAAAACACATTCTAGAACAACCTACATTAACAAGGGAGAATGGAATGTTGAGGTACCTATCCCTCCACCTGATACATTGAATAAATATACTCCCCTATCAAGTTACTCCATCTATAGTTATAATCTCAGGTAACCATCACAAAATGAGGTGAATCATAGCTCACAAGTCTTGGCTAACATGGTCACACAAAGAATGGATAAAGATAAAGTCACCATGGAAAAATTAAAGGTAGAAAACCAAGTTATGATCTAGTACTTACAAAAGTTACTGAGTGAGCCTTAGGTAGTAACTCTAACTACCATTAAGTATATAAACCTTCCTCTTTTCTCCAATAGATCACTAAAACTTGGTTGAGGTGATGATTTGAAAGCTAGAAGATGCGCCATAGAATAATGGCAGAAATATATAAGCACTAGATCTAAAGAAATAATCCACTCAGCACTAGAATGCTTAGAGGACATAGAGGATAAAAGGGGAGATTATGAAGCCAAAATGTTCTTTTATGATGCAAACATAAAGAATTAGGAAAAGGTCTAGCTTAAGGTAGATGAAATGTGTAGTATGGGAACTAATATATTAGTGGTATAAAAAATCATCACTCTTGATGATTACAAAAGGCCCAAGGAATACTAGTTGGAAATCAAGCATCGATTGATGATGCTCAGGGATAATGTCTTTTATTTGAAAGGGGAATATTAGACTATCAAGACTAATAAGAAGGAAGTATATGCCACCCTTAAAAAATGGTGAACCTTGGTGGTGAAGGTGACTTGATGGAAGAGGAAATAAGCATTTCCCTAAAAATCCTCATCGATGTACCATAAGGAACCTTTGATGCCAAAAAAATAAGGAAATTGGTATCACATGAGAAATATTGTGACCAAATCAAAATAGTAATGGGGTGAAAATAGGTTTTGATTTAAAAGGTCACCACTTGGCTTGAGGAATATAGAATCAAATTCAAGTACCAAGTTGGCCCAGACCAAAAGGATCTTTCCTCCATGATCGACAAATATACCAAATAGAAGAATAGGTTGGTAAAGGATTCAATTATCAACATCAATTTTTGAGCATGATTGAGTATTTCAATTCCTTTTAAGCTGGCATTAGTCCTTTTTCTTTCTTCTTATTATTTCATCCTTTGTCTCTTTTCTTCTCATTTCCCACTAGGAAACCATTGTACTCTACTTGTTAGTGGCACACCCTTTTAAAGTTAGTTTGAATAATCATGTGTATAGGAAAGGGACATTTTTTGTTTGTTTCAAAAAGATACAAAGGTTTTTTATCCCTTACAGAATTATTCTCCATGTGTATAACTAAAAATATTCTACCATAGTGAAGTATCATGTTTGTCATCATCACGAAAGGATGAGCACAAATCTGAGGAATCATGATTGTTACAATAGAATCGAAGCTTGTGAAAGAATTTTACAACTAGAGCATCTTTAGGAATGTAACAAGCTTAGATAAAATTGTATAAGGGGGTTTGTCCCTTTACAAAGGTCAATTAGTTTTTGAGTCTATAGCTATAGCTTAGAGAGTCCTCCCTATGTGATTTTTTAGTGCCAAAATAATTTATGTTATAAAATCATTAGTAAGTTTTGAGAACATTCAAAATGTTTCCTTTGTTATATAACTCTTTCACATAGTGTTCTATTATATAATTTTCAAGATATATTTTATTCAAATTTAATTTATTTGATAAATGAAATTTGTTCATAGTTTATTGTTCCTTCTTGTTGTTAAAGTTTAATGTTCTATTTTACATGCTCGATAGATTGGTTATTTGATGTATTCTTCTTCATGGTATTCATTTAGGGTCTACAACTAGAGTATAAAATCCTTTCTATTTTGAGATTTAGGAATAGATCATTGATAACATTTTTTAAGGGTAGTCTTAGGCTCATAAATTCAACTAGAGGGAGTTCTTGAAGGGTGATTTGTAGTATTGCTTATAAACATTTGAGGATCATTCGTGCATGATTTTATTTTAACTATTTCTAAACTAAAAATCATTTATTAATGAATATAGTTTAGCTATTTTTTGAAATTCTTCATGCTCACTTACTGGTCATCCACACCTTTATCCATCATTCAAATAAATATAGTTTTACCCTATTTTACCCTATAGATAACATGTTTGCATATCATAAGTGTTGTTTTCCTTAGGGATGCACAAAACCTTACATGTTTAAAGTTTGTTCATTGTGTATGATTTAAATATTAGTGTTGTAATTATCACCTATTCCTTGTTGTTTGAAATAATTTATAAAATGAAAATTGCATCCAAAATCTCATCTATCTTTAGTAGCTTTTATATGATGTAAAACATTTATGTATTACACGTGATAACCCTTCTCAAGTGAAGTGTATAAGTTTGGTTATGATTTGGTCATAATTCCCTTTTTGTACCAATAATCCTCACAAATATTGAAGTGCTAAACTCCTTCATGAGAGTAAGCTACCTCAGTAGGTCCTCTCACCTTGGTTAAGGTAGAGCCAAAATTAGCAGGGAATTAACCATACCCTATATAGGTGCCTCTCAGTCACTTTCTCTATTCAATCCATTTTAGATGATAAGCCTTTCCCCAATGACAATGGCATACCAACAGCTTCCTATCTTTGCTTACCACCCTCTTCAAGTATGTAAGGCTGAATGATAGAGGTGTACAACTGGGAACTAACAAAGGGTAAGGTTGGATAGGGATGGATGGGTAAATAGATTCATTATATATTCGGTCATAAGATAAGAGTTTGTGAACCCCAGAGATAGATGACTCTAATTTGGTAAATTTTTCCATCAATATTTTGACTAAGTATGTTTGGGGTAGGGTAGTTCCATAATTGTATGGTATGTTTTGTTAAGGTTGGGTGAATGCAATATATGGATAAATGGTAGAAGTTTGAGAGGATGCCACATGTTTTTATGTGGTCATTAAGGGTTGGTATGATGCCACATAAGGGTTAATGGGCATAAAAGGTTGAGTAAGATATGGAGCTATGTATCTTTGTGGATTAGGAACATAACAGGGATAGGGTGTCATAGGTGATGGTTGAGTTGATGTCAGTTGGTTTGGAGGTATGGTCAAATTGATAGATTGGGGAATTGATATGGATTGGGTTGGAGGTATGTATGGGTTAATTGGTCTGTGGTGAGTGGTAACTTTGGTACTAATGGGTATAGGGGTAGAAGGTATAGAAAGAACCATACATTGAAGAGGGGTGGATATTGGTGGGTTGGCAGTGATAACGGGAATAGTGGTAATATGGGTATAAGGTATCCCCATGATGGATGAGGTTTTTAACTAAATTTAAGGTTTCCCCTATGTTAGAGAAGTTATTGGTTGGTGTAGGGGTTATTTGGTTATTGGTTGGGTTATTTGATTAATTTTGGGTGGAGGTAGTAGGTGGATTACTAGTGGAAGAAGATGTTTGAGTGATCATAGGTTAGATAGATGTAGTAAAAACCATAAGATGGGGATGTATCCCATAAGTTAGATCAATAAGAGGAACTGAAGTAGGGGTGTAATGAGATAAAGTGTTGAGGTAATGTTGGAGGGCCACAAGGTTGTTATCAAGGAAAGTTGAAAAATATGCATCACCTTAAGCAATTGCTCATGACATGGTAGGGGGTAGAAGGATGAGGAGAACCCTCAAAATTTGAGGTATACTCTATGAAGGAAGAAGAAGAGGAAGGTGTCTCTTGGTTGGTTTGGTACCTCAACTGTTGTCTAGTAAAAAACATATGAGGAAATGAAAGAAAGAAAAGAAAGATCACAACTCAAACATAAATCAAACAAAATAAAAATATCTCAAGTTAATCAAAACATACACTAGATTGAATTTAAAATATTAGGGTACCTTTTATCTCACTTTTGGCTTATGCCTTAGTTGGAAAGTGTGAAAAAAACCTAGTTTATATAATAGGTAATAGAAAAGAAATATATGGTTGGTTTTAGGTGTTCAAGGATCTTATAATAATTTATGTTGGAAATTAATATGTGGCTTGGTATTAGGGCCTACCCCCTCACATCACAGACTAAAAAAGATAAAGGTATTGGGTACTTAGCCTGTATATATCAATTTCTAGAGTTTATACTCAACCAAAGAGCTAAGTTTTGGTTTCTCTTCTTGGTAATGACCTCCAAGTAAGATATCCAAAGGGTGAAGGTGATCTTCTAGGAGATGAAACCCTAGTTGAGATTTATGTCAATTATTTTGATGTTTAATTGATTTAAATGGTTTGGAATAGTATGTGATAAAGAACTAAAATTGTAATTAATTACTTTGACTTTAATTTAACTTAATGTGCTAAACATGTGAGTAATCAATGTATGTAAGGTTCACTTTATACCCAAAATAAATTTTGATTTTTTTATCTGAGCATATAATAAAGAAGAAATGAGAACCTAGATACTACTAGGTCCCATCGGGCATGCCATAATTTTTCTCTCAATTTTAGTTCATTTTTATTTAAAGAATAGAAGTAAGAAACTAATAGTAAGGGTGTGATAGAAGAACTTGTTTTTTTATATGTACATGATCCAGACAATCATAAAGAGATCCTCTTTGTCTTGGGAAGAATTACCTATAGATGATAAAACACTCATGCAAAGGGTTTGTTAGATGGGTAGAAAGGTGGACTACCTAGCATGAGCTAGATCTAAGAATGTGAGCTTACTAGGAGGTTTTCAATCCACACTCTTAAAATAGTTATGTTAAAAAAAAAAAAAAAAGTACTTGCATTAAATGATAGAAAAGATTGAAAGAGAATACAAGAAGAGATAAATGCTTGATAAAGTAAAATAGACTAATTAAGTGAATAACAGGTCAATACTAATGCTAAATGAGTTAGGTTTAAAAAATAGGTGAGGTATCTATGAATATGTAGGGACATAGAAAATGGGTTTTGGTTGAGGGTAGGTAATTATAAATAACTTGATGTTATTTCTTACCATAATGACCATTGGTAGTCAGGGTGATCATTGATGGTTGGGTGACTGTTGATGGTTGAAGGTGGTCATCAATGGTCAGGGTGACCATCGATGGTTCTTATGGAATCTGGGTACATTCAAAAAATAGTTGTAGAATGGATAAAAAAGATGTTGAAGGTCTATTTTGAGTTAAGGCAGTTAGAAGGTAATAACTAGAGGGTTATGGGTTAAAAACCAAGTAATCATAACTTGAAAACTAGAAATATATTTAACTAGTTACTTGATAGCTGGTAGTTGATCATGGAGTAATTTTGGTAGAGTAACGGTACATTACTTACAAAGTGATTTGGGTAGAGGTTCAGATATCTATCATGGTTGTAGAATTACTAAAAATAAAACCTATAAATAAGTTTGATAGCTCTTAATGAATGATAGTTAATAACCTAATTGCTAAATAGACGAATGCTTAGATCTTGGATGGAAAATGGATCTCTTTCACTTCTTACTCCCCTCTTTTTATAGGAAAAGAGAGATTGAGTTAGAAGGTTCCATAATAGGTTTGATTAGTTGTTGTGATGTTTTATCTTACCATCTATATTAAATTCTAATGTGTTATCTTGCACATAGCTTGAGTTTGAGTGGTTAGGTGGGGAGGACCTAACCGTCGATGGTCAGGGTGATCGTCGATGGTCAAGGTGACCATTGGTGGTCAAGGGTTCAAGGTTAAGTGGATTAAAAAGGGTAGGTTAGTGATTTAGGTTTATCTAGTTATCTAAAATAACTCATGTTCATGGTAAGAGGTTAGGTAACAGTCCAATCTAGGGCTATTTCAACATCTAAAACAATCATGCACAATTTTCTAGTGTTTACAGGATCATTTGCAAGTTTATTATTTTAGAATTAAATTTTAATTTTAGTGACTACATTTTCCGCCTTTTATTCTACTAATGTATCAAAGTGAAAGTACTAGAGTAAAATAATGATAGTTAAACCTAATCATAATTTTGTTGAGTAGGTATGGATGTAGGCCATATGTTTAATTATTTTACATATAAAACTATAATAAAAAAATTATAAATTAGTCATTATTTAGGATTAAAATATCATAGTAAAGATAAGAAACTTATAGATAAAATAATAAGGAATGAGTACACCTATTTAGGTACATGAACCATTAGGTTTATTTGTGAAAAATGAGTGACTATATAGGGTAGGACCCTTGGATATTTTATTTTCAATGGAAAACTTGGATCTAACTATTCATGCGCCAATCCTCATTTTTAAGATAATGTTCTTAAGAACTCACTATGTGTTTGACTCCATCATCGCATAACATTAGGTAGTGTAGTATCTTGGAACCCCTATATGAATTATAATAGATCATTTTGGTGAAAAATTGGTACAAAATTAGTGTAAAAATTGAATCAACCATTACATATGGAATAAGATTAAATTTTTGGTCCAAAACAAGAGTAAAATAGTATGATCTAATTCTATGCATACAACATATAGAATGACATGGATTTTTATTCCTTTTATATAATCTGCTGTAAAATTGAGTAAGAAATTGATCATGTGCCACACACATGCCCCCAATATAATATCTTATCATATTAATTATGGTGATTTAGTAATATCAACTAAGTATCTAAGTAAAAAATATAAAAATCCTAAAATACATGCCATTCATGATGAGAAAAATATAAGATAATTTATGCATAAATATGAAAAAAAATCTTAGCAATATTGTTACTATTATTTGGAATGAATGTAACTCTAATAAATCTATAAAATATTGTTTTTGAATTTAGGATGAAGGCACATTTTTTTGGAAAATTATAGCTTATGTTGGTGTTAAAATTGAGTTTTTTATTTTAATTATGTTGTTTTAGTTAATTCCCATTCATTTGTTAATTTGGAAGCAAGTAATGAAACTAGTAATAGGGGTGTGTAGAAGAATACCCGATAAAGTGCATGTTTAATCCAAACAATGGTGAGAACTCCTCTTTGGCTTGGAAGGAATAACCTGTAGAAAAGAAAGACACTACAAAAGTGGGTTGTTAGATATATGGTTGAGTGGACTACCTAGCATAAGCTAGATCTAAAAATCATATGCTTGTCAGGAGGCTGTCAATCCATTGTTTATAACAATTAAATTGATATAAATGAAACGAAAGGAAATTTATATTCAATAACTAGAATGTAAATTCATGTAAGACAAGATGAAATTAAATTTATTGTTAAATAAGAACATTAAATATAGAAAAAGAGGGTCAATATGCATGCTAAGATAGTTGGGGTTAGGTTCAAAAAATCTAAAAATTCTCTATGATCAAGTAGGAATATAAAAAATAGGCACTGGTTAGAGTCAAGGGGGTGAAAATAACTTATTATTTTTTACCATAGTGACCATTGGTGATTAGGTGAACTATCAATAGTTGGGTTAAACATCGGTGGTTGGGTGATCATCAACGATTGAGGTGACCATCGAAGATTGAGCTAACCATTGGTGGTTACCTGTGTGATTCTAGGAATGATAAAAAAAGTATTATAGATTGGGTAATTAGGCAAATAGAGGTCTATAAAATAATATATTGATGGGTCTGATAGGGCAATGAGGTTATAAATGGAATATAAATCAAAGAAAATAAGAAAGAGATACCCATAACTTGGTGGTGGAAGGCTAAAATAATTTGGCCAGAGTGATAGTAATTTAACCTTCAAAACTGATTTTGCTAGAGGTTCAGGTCTCCATTAATTTTACTTGCTTACTGAAGAGATGCTGGATACCTAGATGTAAGATAGCTTGGACATGGATTGCTAGAGTTAAAGATCCCTTTCTTCTCCTACTTCTCTCCTTGTATAGGATGAAGTTACTAAATGTTCAAGAATAAGTTATTAATTAGATAGGAGGATGAATCTATTAATTAGATAAGAGGATAAAGTTACTAATTATGATGCTTTATAATGGTTTTTAAAAAAGTTATTATTTTGGAGGAAGTTGCCCATCTGGTACATAGTTATTTATTATTTAAAGTAGGTGAGGATCTAACTATAAATGGTTATATTTACTATTAGTGGTTAGAGTGTTGAACATCAGTGGTTATTATGCTAACTATCAATGGTTACTATGTTAACTATCTATAGTTACTATGTTGATCATTGATAGTTAAAGGTTAAGTCTGGTTAAAAAGGTGAAATGGTCAATTTTGGTTAAGGGGTTAAGTTTAGTCAACGTGGGTTAGAAGGTGAGTTGGTCAAAGAGTGTTTTGACTTAGTTTTATGGTAAAAAGGGGTATAGATGGTAGGTTGGGCATCTAATGGTACTTCAACATTTAGAACCATAGTGTGCAATTTTTTAGTGTCTACATTTTGCCCCTTTTTGTTATGCAATTTGTGTCAACAAGATACAAAACAAAAATAGATTATGGGTCAAAGGTTTGGTTTCCCTGAGTATGGGAGGAGGTGATTCCCCTCAAACTAGGAGTTGATGCAGTGAATAAAAATTGGGCTTAGGTTTGATGAGTGGTTATGTGGGTAAAAAGGTGGGTGATAAGGATGGTTGGTAAGGTTAAGCATTAAGGCACAAATATGTGCACAAAATATTACTAAGTGAAATAGTCAAGATCAATAATAAACTAAGTTGTCAATATTGGTTAAAATAAGGTCAGTTTTAGGAGGACAAGTGATAGGGTAACTAGGCCCCAACATTAGGCATAGGTGATTGAGTTACTCTATAAGTCTCTTAGACAAATTCAATATATTATAGGTATCCAAGGTAAGAAGTGCTCTTGGGAAGACATAAATTTTTTGGTTGTGCACGAGGTGGTGTAAATTCAAATATTCAACATGGTTAGGTAATTGGCGCAATCAAAAAGATGAAGGCAAGGTTGTCATAAAATATGCAAATAGTTTGGGTTAAAAATGGTAAATGTCAAGGTGGACATGGTCAAATGGTTAGTTATTTAGTTAGAGAGGGTATTCTTCAATGGTTCATGGTTGTCTTTCAAATAATAAGTGCTCTCTAAAGGTTGGTTAGTGGTGTTCAAATGGGTTTTCCCAATTTAATGTACCACTTGGTTTGGTTGGGCAAAAGGTTTGGTGGAGAAGGGTAATCTCCAATGGTTGGGGTTATTGGAGAAGGTAATAACTAATGGTTTATGGTTTGGTTTATGTATTTTGGATAAGGTTAATCTCCAAAGGGTAGGTTTTGTTTGTTGGAGAAGGTACTATAATGTTTTATGGTTTGGTGGAGAAGGTGATCTCCAATGGGTCATGGTTAAGTTAATTGGTTAGTGGAGAATGTGACTCCAAAATAAGTTCACTAATTAGCTAGTTTGATGGTTTGGTTTCAATGACTCAAAAGGGGGAAGACACATATTCCTAAGTGGTCATGAAAGTATAAGGATGAGGCTAAATGATCTGATTTTTAAAGACCATGATGGCATGATGGGTGGGCTTATGAACATAAACCCCTATCATGATTTTCTTTATTATTAGTTTGATGGTTAAAAAAAGGTATTTTGAACACCTGGTGTTAATTAAGCTCAAAATTCCCTTGTTTAATGGAGGATAAAAGGGGATTTAGATGATAGGTAGTGGGTGATAGGTAGGGTAACCCTAATATGGGGATGGATTGCCCTTTTTTTATGTGAACTAGAAACCATGATAGACAAGTCCATGTCATATACTAGGTGTAGATTTATCAATGTAGGAAGTATAGTGATGTTATTTTTAAATTTGATTATAGCTTTCTTTGGATTGATTATTTTTTTATATTGATATAGGGTTTATTAGTGTTATATTTGATAGGTTTGGGAAGATGATCGATGCAGAAAGCTTCAAATGATTATTTTGACAAAGTTAACTTAGCCATCATTTAAGGGAATAGTCTATGTTTGGATTTGTTCATTTTTTATAGATGGCTTTCAAGGGGTCATTCTACCTTTTTAAGAAATTTATATTTTTTGGGGGTAGTTATTCTTTAAGGGAGTAGTCTGCATGCTAGAAAGGTTGGCCCAAGTGATAGTTGGGTATCCCAAATTGTTTATATGATGGTTTAGACATGGACTGTCTATATAGGCCAAAGGTTTTCCTATATGGAGGCAAAGCCATAGCACAAGGAGGTTGATGATGGGTAAAATAGGTGGTTTAAGTGACAAAAAACATGAGAATCTATTTTTAAAAGGTTGTAAAGTACAATGAGGATCATGCCATGGGTAAAGCCATGGTATCCATGCTTAAGAGAAGCTATGTTTGTGATGGATAATCACATGATCCTATTTTAAATGGTTTTCCTTAAAGATAAGGATATGAAGGTTATTTAAAATAAGGGATGAGCTTAATTTAGACACAACATGATAAGGAACTTGGCTTAACCAAATAATAGGCTCACAAATAAAAAATTATTAGAGGAAGTTGAGGTTTTGATATGCCCAAGATCCATGCTTGTGTAAATGGTTGATGTCAATCAAGAGAGTATATATCCCCTAGTTACTTTATGATACTTTATTATACATGGAAAATATTTGGATTAAAAAAAAGGTGAAGTTGGTTAGGTGATAGTTTGGTGGATAATGATAATCTCCAATGGTTTGTTGGGGGAGATGGTGACTCCCCAAATAGGTTGGGTGGTATCCAAATGGGTTTCCCTAATTTAGTATACCACTTAGTTGAGGTTGGGTTGATGGAAAAGGTACCCTTGAAAGGTTTGGAGGAGAAGGTGACTCCCAAATTATTGGTGATCATAAAAAACATAAAAAAAGGAGGCCCACAATGTCTAAGGTTAAATTTATTTGGTTGGTTTGTTCGTTCTCTAGTATCCAAGGTAGGATGTGATCCTAAGAAAGCATAAATAGTTGGTAAAGTAGAGAAGGGTAATCTCTAAAGGTTAAAGAGGTTGGTGGAGAAGGTGACTCCACTAGGTAGGGGGAGAATGTGATTCTCCAATAAGTTTTGTTGGGTGAAGGAGAAAGGAAATCTACAATAGTTTAGGGTTTGTTGGTTGGTTGATAGGTTGAGGCAAAAATGCCAAGAATTATTTTGGTTAATTTTTAAAGTATGGTTTGGGTGGATAAATGGTCAAAGCCTTATGGAGGGAAAGTCCCCCCAATTTGATCTTTCCATAGATGGTCGAAGATGGAAAAATGATCCAAATGTAAAGTGTTGGTTAATAAGTAGATTTATGAGGGGTGAAGATGACTTCAACCACCTTTAAAAAGGGGTTGTTAGTTGTTAGGTGTTAGTTGTTAGTGGTTAGTAGGTCAAGTTTATAGGTGGTGGTTCAGGTGGGATTTCTTTTATTGTACTAAGGCTAGGAAAATGCAGTTGGGCTTGATTTTGGTAAGTTAGGGTAGGTTTGGTTGGTTTTATGGGTTGATCTAGATTTAGGATATTAAATAAGTTGGTTATGGTTGGGTTAAAAGGTATATTGATTATGGTTGATTGATTTGGTGTAGAGGTTAGTTTGATTGGTTGAGATAGGTAAGATAAATTGTTGAGTTGGTTTATTGGTTGGGTTGGTTTGATTTTTGGTTCCACATAGATGAGTATGTTTCACAAAATTGGTAAGTGAAAGAGGTTGGTACGTTGGTTCCACATGGGTGAGTGAGTAGAAAAGGTGGGTTGGTTTATTCCACATGGGTAAGTGGAAAAGGTTGGTTGGTTGGTTCCACATGGGTAAGTGAAAAATTTTGGCTGGTTGGTTCCACATGGGTAAGTGGAGAGGTAGACTGGTTTCCTTGATTTTTATTTTGAAGGAAATTTGAGAAGGTTACAATTGGTTAACAAGTGGTTTGGTTAAGGGTTGGATTATGGTTTCCTTAGTGATAGGTTGATTAAGAACCAAATCTAATAGCTCGGCCTCATTATGTTGAGGGATTTGGTTATTGGTGTGCACAATAATGGGTACAAAAAGAGGTTCAATAATGGATTTGTCTTAAGTTTACAAGCTAATCAATTGGTTTGATGAGGTTAGTTGGTTTGATAAGTTTGGTTGAGTTGATAGTTTGGGTAGGTTTGATTTCTTGGGTAGGGTTGATAAGGTGGGTTAGTTTGATACGTTAGGTAAGGTTTATAATTTTGTTTGATAGTTTTTGGTTGGATGGAAAAGAGGATAGACCAAATCTCAATGTTGAGAAAAATAAGGCTACCTCAAAGCAGGATGGGGTAGATGACCTAATGATTGATGAGGTTGGATAGGTTAAAGTTGAGGTTGGTTATGATAATTGTTAAGTTAGTGTTGATGGGTTTTTGGTTGGGTATGATGATTTTTAAATGATTATTGATAGGTTATTGGTTGGTTTTAGTTGATATTTTATTGGTTTTAGGTGAGGGTTGATTAGTCATGGATACTAGAAATAGATTACTCTACTTTGATAATTTGGTCCATTAACATTTTAAGCAACTTAGGTGGTAGTTGATAGTTTGTTAATTGGTTGTAGTTTAGGTCTGATAGGTGATAGGTAGGGTTTGATTGATTATAGGTGAGGTTGGGTTGGTTGTTGATGAGGTTAGGTAAGGTTGATAATGTAGGTTGAGGTAATTGATATGATGGTTGGGGTGCTTGATATGATAGATGTTGATAGGTTTTTGGTAGGTTATAGGTGAGATTTGATTGATTGTAGGTAAGGTTATGAGCATAATTGGATCATGATGTAAGGTATTGCTCTAAGTCAATATGGTTGTTTTCCAAAATCTTAGAAAAGTTAGGATCTCCAAGAGAGAATATAGGTTGGTTCCCCATTAGACAAGGCAATAGAAGAAATATGGTAGAAGGTAGGTTTCTTACAACTCAAAAGAAAGAGTAGACAAGAAAAAGTCAAAAAGGTAAAACACTTAATAAATTATGTTACCTCATATGGTTCTTTTTAGTCTATCTTTTGGCTTATGCCTTAAGTTAGAAACAATGTTAGAAGACTTGTCTTGTAGAAAGGGTAATAGAAAAGAAGTCTATGGTTGGTTTCAATTTAGTTATGGCTCTCAAAAATCTACATTGAAAGACATTATGTGGATAGATATTGGGGAATACCCCCTCACTTCACACACCACAATGATAAGGGTATTGGGTGCTTAGCCAGTGTATACTAATTTTTAGAGTTTATACTCGACCAAAGAGTTGAGTTGGTTCTCCCCTTGGTAATGACCTCCAAGTAGGATTCCAAAAAAGGGTAAGGTTTATTGCTAGGTGATTAAATCCTAGTTGAGCCTTATCTCAAGTTATTTTTGATGTGTTTATTGATTACGTGGTTTGGAAAAAGTGTGTGATAGTAAGATTCAAAGCTATGATTAATTACTTTAATTTTAAGTTACTAGATGAACTAAAACAATCAATCAATCAATGTATGTAAAAGGTTTATTTTAAGACAAAAAGAAATATTAGATTTCATTGGATGAATATATAAGAAAAGAAGAAAAAATGCTAGGTCCTACTGGGTGTGCTAGAATGTTTCAATTAATTTCCACTCATTTCTTAATTTGGAAGCAAGTAATGAAACTAGTAATAGGGGTGTGTAGAAGAATACCTAATAAAGTGTGCACATAATCCAAATGATGGTGAGAGCTTCTCTTTGGCTTGGAAGGAATAACCTACAAATAAGAAATATATTAGAAAAAGGGGTTATTAGATGGATGGTTGAGTGGACTACCTAGCATGAGATAGATCCAAGAAACATATGTTGGCTAAGAGGTTGTCAATCCACTATTTATAACAATTAAGTTGATATAAATGAAAATAAAGGAAATTTTCATGTAATAATTGTAATGTAAATGCATGTAAGATAAGATGAAAGTAAATTTCTTATTAAAAAAGGACACTAAATATAGAAAAAAAATGGGTCAATACTCATGCTAAGATAGTTGGTGTTAGGTTCATAAAATTAGAAAAATCTATGTGATTAGGTAGGAACATATAAAATAGGGTTTGGTTAGAGTCAAGGGGGTGAAAATAGCTTGCTATTATTTTTTTCCATAGTGACCATCGATGATTGGGTAAACTATCAGTGATTGGGCTAACCATCAGTGGTTGGGTGACCATCGATGGTTGAGGTGACCATTGGTGGTTGAGATAATTATTGGTGGTTACCTATGTGATACTAGGAATGAATAAAAAAAGGATTTTATATTAGTTAATTGGGAAAATAGAGGTCTAAAAAATAAGATACTGATGGGTCTAATAGGTTAAGGAGGTTAGAAATGGAATATATAAATCAAAGAAAACAAGCAAGAGATACTTGTAACTTGGTGGTGGAAGGCTAAAGCAATTTGGCTAGTGAGATAGTACTTTGACCTTTAAAAGTGATTATAATAGAGGTTTGAGTCTTTATTTATGCTACTTACTTATTGAAGGGATGATGGATACTTGGATACAAGATATCTTGGATGTGGATTGCTAGAGTTTTGGATCCCTTTCTTCTCTTACTTCTCTCCTTTTATAGGATGAAGTTACTAAATGTGCAGGAATAAGTTACTAACTAGATAGGAAGATGAAATTTCTAATTAGATAGGAGGATAAATTTGCTAATTATGATGCTTTGTAATATTTTTAAATCAAGTTGATATTTAGGAGGAATTTGACCATCTCATCCATAGTTATTGATGATTTATAGTAGGTAAAGATCTGACTATCAGTGGTCAGAATGACCATCGGTGGTTAGAGTGCTAACTGTTGGTGGTTACTTTATTGACCATCAGTGGTTACTATGATGATCATCAGTAGTTACTATGCTAACTATCAGTGATTGAAGGTTAAGTTTGGTTGAAAAAGTAAAATCATCAAGTTTGGTCAAGGGGTTAAGTTTGGTTGAGGAGAGTTAAAAGGTGAGTTGATCAAAGAGTGTTTTGACTCATGTTTATGGTTGAAATGGGTATAGATTCTAGGTTGGGCATCCAAGGGTGTTTTGACATTTAGAACCATAGTGTGCAATTTTTTGGTGTTTATACGTACTTTTTAGGTAGAAACTAACTATAAACTATGATCATCTGAGTAAACACTATCATTTTTAATTTATGCACTAGATTGTTGTAGTTTAATATCTAAGACAAACCATTATGTGTGCCCACTTTTTTTATGTGTGTGAAGCATGCATAATAACTTAGTTTAAAATAAAAATTTATACAAATGATGTTATATAAAATATTGATATTTAAAGTATTAATATGATACATGTATAACCAATCATACATAATGTCATGTATATATAGATGTTAATAATTAGTAATGCAATGAATAAATGATAAATATTAAATATGTGAAAATAAATAGAATAATTGGGGAGATATACAATATCATCATGGCATTTAAAAACTATCAAGGTGCATGATATTCATCATGGCATCACAAAAAAGTAAACAATATAAAATAAGAGTCATGGCCATGATGCATACACAAAGAACAACATGAAAAATCACACAAGAAGTCCAAGGGGCCACATACAAGGGTAATTTTTAAATCTCACTCACACACATAAAATACATTCAATAATGATTAGATCTATAAACAAGGACATGTTCAAATGTATGAAATTTAGAGCAAATAATACACACAAAGCATGAATCAAAGAATCTAAACATGATAACCATGCATGAATAGGTTATATTGATCTACATAAGCAATAGGTAAAATATTTATATTCAAAAACTCAAGTGTCCATTAAGATATAAATATTAAAGTAAGTGATCAAAAATGAAAATATTTTGCAAAAGCTACTATATTTTATTAAACACGGGATATACTAAGAGGGGGGGTGAATCAGTATATCATATATCTTATAAAACTTTCCTTTAACCAAATTTCACTTAATCAAACATTCAAGATATGAAATAAAACTCAAACAATAAACACCACATAGGATAGAGAGAGATACCATATATAATGTGGAAACCCAATGTGAGAAAAAAATGGAGAACAATCTCAAGTATATGAATGAGCACAAACCCAAACAATATTCACAAGCCAAGCTTGCAGGAGAACCATACCCCTTTGCCAAGCACCACCCCAGCTACTATTCATGAGAAATAACCCATAAGAGCACTACACCCCTTTGCCGAGCACCAACCCAGCTACTATTCGTGATCACTAAACCACAGGAGCACTAACCCCTTTTCCGAGCACCAACCCAGCAACAATTCATGAGCACTAACCCACAAGAGCACCAACCCCTTTGTGTATACCACACACCTATCTCTCAATGTTGTTATCTAAACAAATGATAGATCAATACAACATCTCCTTCCTCTCTCTCAGCTTTGCTCTTCTAAGCTAGATATAACAAATACAAATCGTATTCATCTCTCACAATTACTCTTCTAAGCTAGATATTACAATATCAAATCAACCTCTATCTTCCATATTTACAAATGGCTTCTCAAGCCTTTATTTATAGCTTTCCAAATGACCTTTGGCCTTCCCCCTTTGTGACCCTTCAATTCTCATGGAAAATGTTGCCAATCTTGGATGACCCTTCATATTCAAGCCTTTGAAAAGTCATGTGGTGACCCTTCATGACCAAAAATGTCCTTCCCACTTTTGTCCTTATCTTTGGTGACTTTTCATATTCCTCAAAGTGTCTCTTCATGAGAAATTGTGGCCTTACTCTTTTGTCTTCACTTGGTGACTCTTGGTATTCCCCAAGATGACTCTTCATGGGAAAATGCATCCCATCATTCTTTTGTCTCATATGCAACCACAAATATATTCATTAATATTAAATAAATTTTAACTCATATTAGCCAAGATATATTTATTACAAACAACATTAAATGCAATGGGGTGTTTATCACCAATAATGCTAAACCTTTGACATCAATGACAATATTTCCAACAATCTCCCCCTTTGTCATTGATGGCAACCTCAATCCTGAAACTGCCACATCCTATCACCTACACATACTATCATCTAAAAACATAAAGTAACTCCCCCTTACTGTAGCAACTTGTACCTATTCCCTATACCTATTTTTTGCACCTGTACCTATACCTATTATTCTCCCCCTTTAACATCGACACAGGGCCTACCTAGAGCTAACACTTAGCTCCCCCTCAACTGATGCTGAACATCAATGGCAAGAAGTAAAATAAATAAATCCCAACTCCTCTTGCAGATATTTGAAGTGTCCTTTGATTGTGCCTTTGAGAAGATATCTAATAATGCATATAAATCTCTACCTATCCTTTGAGAATCTGTAATCAACTCATTTGAATCTTTTCTTCTAATCTCAAAACCTTCTGCATGAAACTTTAAGGTGTATCCTTGATCACATATTTGACTTACACTCAATAGATTATGCTTACAAAACATTCTTATCTTTGGTTCTACTAATATTTTAATTTAAAATACCTTTTTCAGCTATCTTGGTAGTGGTTTTATCTTCAAATTTCACTATGCCACCATTGATCTTCTTTACTCTTATCTCCTGTCATATGCCTCGAACATTCACTATCAACAAACCATGGCTGATCTTTATTTCTTACATGTAGGGTTGTCTGAATCATCATAGAATCTTCATGTTGTTTTTTCTACCATGAACATGTCTGAACCTTCTCCCTAATGAATGGAGCTTTGAAACTCTAATCCTTCTTCATTGTATCTGCATGAGTATTCTTTTCCTTCTTTCTAAAACTATTAGCTCTTTTTCAACATTCTAATTTCTTATGACCATAATCATTTGAAATACTGTATATGTGAGAATCATTCTAATAGCCTCAAACCATAATACTGATGCAAAATTTTCTTCAAAAATCTATTCCCTCAAAATATATACAAATTAATATGTCAACTCACCTTCTTGTCATGTAACATAGCCAAGACCCAAAAGCATCCACCATGCTTCAATTTTTCTTAAAAGTGTCTCCTTGAAGCCTAGAAGAGACACCCCACACAAAAGGGTCCTAGAAACAAATCTAAGGAGATTCCCACATCTCCTCTATTTCTTCCTTGATCTTCTTGTGTTTTTCTTTTAGAATCCATTTAAGCATGTCTAACCTTTTTGACTTACTAACCTTATCATTTATGATGTTTTTCTTTTTCTCAACTTTTTCAACTATCTTATCTTGACAAACGTCATGCTCAAATGTAATAATAGATTTTGCACAATCCTTCTTATCTGATTCTTTATCTACTATAGCAAGTAATTCATTTTCATTCTTAAACTCAACCTAATCAACCTTTACTATTTTAGGTCTCCAAACCTTAATTTGACTCTTCTCATATCTTTTAGGGGATCTGTAACCTTTGACATACTTTGAATATCTCTTTACTTGATTTGGACATAATTTAGCAATATGGCCAACCTTATGACAATAAAAGCAAACAATATTTCTCATACCTTTTTCTTGAATGTGACTGAGATCTCCCTTTGACTGATTGCTTCTCCTCATACAGTCTCTTGCCCTATGACCAACATGATGACAAATAAAACAATGACCATGAAAAGAATTTGAAAACTTAAAAGCATTGGGCTGCCTGATCGACTTCTTTGATTTGCCTTCAAAATTTGCGTCCCTCTTTCGTTGGACCAATATTTCATGATCTTTCTCAACCTTGATTATAAGCTTCTCATGATTATCCTTTAAAGAACCTAACTTAACCTTCAACTGATCACACTCTTCTTCTTTTGATGTTAAAATTGAATTTGCAACCTCTAATTTATTCTTAAGATCCTGAATGAATATCTTATTTTCTTTTACTTCTATAGCCAACTTAGAATCCAAGATACACACCTTTTGCTTAAGATCCTCAACCACAAATTTCAACTCTTGATTCTCCTTCTTTAGCTGCTTGGCCATCTTATGCTTTTCTTTGATCTACCTTCATGCTGTTAAACCCTTTCTGAAGGAACCTGTTCTGATACCAATTGTTAAACATAGGATATACTAAGAGGGGGGGGTGAATCAATATATCACATATCTTATAAAACCTCCTTTAACCAAATTTCACTTAATAAAACATTCAAGATATGCAATAAAACTCAAATGATAAACACCACACAAGATAGAAAGAGACACTAGATATAACGTGGAAACCCAATGTGGGAAAAACCATGGAGAACAATCTCAAGTATATGAATGATCACAAACCCAAACAATATTCACAAGCCAAGCTTGTAGGAGCACCATACCCCTTTGCCAAGCACCACCTCAGCTACTATTCATGAGCACCAACCCACAAGAGCACCACACCCCTTTGTCACGCACCAACCTGGCTACTATTCATGAGCACCAACCCACAGGAGCACGAACCCCTTTGCCAAGCACCAACCTAGCAATAATTCATGAGCACCAACCCATAGGAGCACCAACCCCTTTGTGTATACCACACACCTATCTCTTAATGTTTCTATCTCAACAAATGATAGATCAATACAACATCTCCTTCCTCTCTCTCACCTTTTCTCTTCAAAGCTAGATATAACAAATACAAATCATATTCATCTCTCACAATTGCTCTTCTACGCTAGCTTTTACAATATCAAATCAACATCTATCTTCCATATTTACAAATGGCTTCTCAAGCCTTTATTTATAGCTTTCCAAATGACCTTTGGCCTTCCCCCTTTGTGACCCTTCAATCCTCATGGAAAATGGCACCAATCTTGGATGACCTTTCATATTCAAGCCTTTGAAAAGTCATGTGGTGACCCTTCATGACCAAAAACGTCCCTCCCACTTTTTTCCTTTTCTTTGGTGACTTTTCATATTCCTCAAAGTGTCCCTTCATGATAAATTATGCCCTTACTCTTTTGTCTTCACTTGGTGACTCTTGGTATTCCCCAAGATGACTCTTCATGGGAAAATGCATCTCATCCTTCTTTTGTCTTTACCCCATGGCTCTTCAACTTCTCCACGGGCCCTTATTTTGTCTCATATGCAACCAAAAATATATTCATTAATATTAAATAAATATTAACTCATATTAGCCAAGATATATTTATTACAAACAACATTAAATTTAATGGGGCCTTTATCACCAATAATGCTAAACCTTTGACATCAATGACAATATTTCCAACATATTTTTAATGTGAACAAAAAGGATAGTCATAGATTGATAACACCTGAGTAAAATATACCCTTAGTGAACTTGTTTTGATGTATAGAAGTTTTAGAAGGCATGTGACTAGTTTAGATCTAAAAACTGATAGCATACATTCACCAAAACAAATTTATTGTAATAAAACAATAGCGTAGTGTGTTATTTTCTAGATATTGGGATTTGGTATGTGTACAATTTATAAATCTGAGATTGTATGACCACCTAAAAATGCATCTAGGAATGATATGTATACTCTATAATGCACTCAAGTATACCTGTTAATCATATTTTATATAAAACTATATATTATATATATATATATATATATATATATATATATATATAATATACTGAAGCATAAATTAACTGATGTAAATAAACTACACCTATCATGCATAGGTCTTGATTTTTATAATCTTATGGGATATATTAATTTTGTTTTTAAAATATATAAAATTATAATCAAATATTTTATGTATAGGGAAATATGTTATTATAATTCCAAGATCTCAGCAATGATATGCATTTGTGTAGGCCCTGTATCATATATGTTGTAATTATCACTTACATTGCCATATTCATAATTCATATTAGTCATATCATTCCAATCATATTATACATAATTAGTATCATGATCATAAGATAAAACCAAATTATTATACTATTCTTGATATTTTGATATCCATTCTAATCATATTTTGTATCTATGTGTGAAAAACTAATTAGGGAAGTTTCTCTCAAGAAATGAATCAACCACTACAGATGGATTATAGATTCAATTTTAATGTTTCACTCTAGTTTTATCCATGTAAAAACAAAAATGCATGATCAAAAGGGAATGAAAAAATTCCATTCCCCCACCAAGTATGTAGGTTAGATTGTGTAGTTTTGATCAATGTATAAAATAATGCATTATCAAAAGATAATGGACCATGTCCATTCCCCCATCATGACCACATATATGATAAGTGTGAATTGGAATGATATCCATTTTATACTCAAATTTAACTTTGTTATTGTGTATGTAAAAACTTATAATTATGTTCCTATGAATTTTTATGCATATTCACCTAAATGTGTATAAATTTGTGCTCAAATGTATATAAAATGAATGTATATGAATGACATATTCCCCTATACTATATATCAATGTGTAAATTTTTGTCATGCATATAAACTAATATGACATTAAAACCATATGTATCTCTCAAATATATAAAACTTTTAATTTTCTCTAATTTTATGCTCATGGAGGCTTATGTCTCTATTAAAAACCCATTGTAATGCCCCTTTTTGAGATGAGGGATGTATCTTATAAGTCACTCATCTCAAAATAAGAATCAATCATATCATGCCATGTGTAAATATAACATCATGTATTATCATTTTATCAAGTGGATTATATGTCATCATCGTATTGTATACATCAATTGGGACATGCATATAACATATGGAATGCAGGGCATGTAAATGTCATGTCTAGCTAAATGTATCAATGAAGCACATGGTAGAAGTGTAACTAAATAATACTACACAATAATAATACATTATAAATAGCATGACACCCCTCAATGTTAAAAACTCAATAAATTTAATCATCACTGTCACACATAAGGATAAGGGCCATATATAAACAAAAACATATGTCACAAAAAACAATGCCAACTCCACATGCAAGAGGACATAAAAATGTCACAAAAAGGGACATAAAGGCTGTCACATCAAGGACAAGGGCCATACACAATATTCACACATAAAGTAACATGTCATGTAAAATAATAATAACAATAATGGAATAGAGAACAAAGAACTAGATGTACTATCCATATATATCAGTGTCACATCTAGTATAATGATATATCATGTATCAAAATATAATAAATGAGTAACTATCAAGGCATGTATAAGTAATATATGTATCTCAACATGGTACAAATTTCATAGAAATATATAACATGGAATAGTGAAACATGTACAATAATATGCCCTCAATATCCAAAAGGGCATTAGGTAGAGGTAAAGCCAACATATGTATGTCCATGTGTAACCTATGTGTCTTACATAGCACTCAGATACCATGAAATGCATGTGCATGTGTAAATAATATACCATATAGCAAACATGCTACAAATAGTACATGTAAATAGTGTAAACTAATAATCATGTCATTCTTAGGTCTTGATTTTGGATTTGTGAATATTTAAATGTTTTATTAATAGTTGATTTTTTTTGTATTTTTAAAATATTTGAAATTTGAAAAACTAACCAATGATCCACTCAATTTTAGGTACATGGGAAGTGATTATGTTAGGTTATGGAGGATACTTTGTCATGGTTATGAGGTATCAAATGGGGATGGATCAAAATTTGAGAAGGAAGCATGTGGTGTATCATGTATATCATGATCAATGCTCATACAAATTGGGGTATGATTAGTAGATATAGAAGGTCATGGGATTTGTGGTGGATTTTTTTTAGTATAATGGTGTCTCATTTCCTATGATCATTATGAAACACATTAATTTTTTTGTGTTGTTAACTAGCTATTATTGTAGAATATGGTGGATTATATTGTATATAGGTAACTATTTGATGTGATCCAATATAATTTTCTAATTTTATAGATATATCCTTTGTATGTGTAGAAATTGACTATATATGTTGATCTAGTATAGGTGTTTCAACCATCTTTGTATAATGATCCTAAATAGTTATATCAACCCTCTTTAAATATAGATCATGAATATGTGTATTGATCCTCTATGAATAATGATCTTGAATGGTATGTAAACCCTTTTCGAATAATGATATTGAATATTTTTATCAACCCTCTATGAATAATTATCTTGAATATTTATATCAACCAATCGTAGTGGTGGTGGAGGTGGAAGACAAGATACTATTGGTTGTAGAGGATAATCATATCATACTCCTATAATTTTAACCACTCTATTATAGTTTATTTACTTTATTAATTGGTTTAATATAGATGGAATCATGAATTATCTACATCCATGGGCATCCCATTAACATGTTGAAGACCCCATTACTCTTTAAAACTATGAATGGTGTGGTTAATATGACTGATCTCTTTTGAAGAGGTAATACGATGCATCCCAATGTATTGTCTATGTCCATAAAATCCTTTAAATAATTTAATTTTATATTTCATATATTATAGTGTGTACTAAAGAGATTATAAAAGTGCCATCATGTAAATGTTCTCACTTGAACCATTATCAATCATAATATTGTGTGTGGGTTTTTCCTCAATGTAGGCTCATATGAATAGTGCATGAAAATACAAATCATCATGAACTATCTTATTGTCATTGAGTATAATCATGGTCATTTAGGTGTAATATCACTAATTATATCAATGATAATATCTAGTGGATGATCATATGTCATTGGTAGAAGATGCATTTTATATGCATAATGTACCTCTAAAGCGTGCTTATTTTTTGTTGAATCATGTTTAGGAAAATGACCTCTATATATCTTTAACTTTTGGTTTACATTATGTTTTTATCAATATTGCTTTGTAGTATTACCTAAATTGATAATTTTATAATCTATGATAACATGTGTCTTATGTCTTAGCCTAAAACATTTGTTCATTTAATGCCCTACAATCTCATGATATTCATAAATCCATTACCACCATAGTTACTTTGTCTAGCTATACTTAGATCAAGATATTATGGAGGTAGGAGTGTTATAAGGTTACACACATTCAATTTATTTACTATTACATGAGGAGGTGATGGTAATCATGAAAAATCCTCTTTGGTGGAGTTATCAATTGTAACTAGTTTGTAGGTTACGACATTGTATTGACTATAATCTTTGAATCATTATTGTTATCACTTGGTTTGACCTTATAATTTTTGTGCTTTTAAACTTAATTGTTGAATTATTCATATGATTTTATGTATACTTTAATTTATTCAATGTAATTAAATTTTATGTCCCTACGTGTATGGCATAACTCATCAAATAATTTGAATCTCTTGAATATAATGGATTCATAGAATGGTGCTAGCAAACATTTTTTAAATATATCTTTAAAAATTTTTTTAGCCATAAAATTAGTCATCTTAGATAGAATGATATTATATTGAATTACATAGTAACTAATTGGTTCATTGGATCCTTTAGTTTATCAATGTGTGTATAGGATAACTTCTCATCAAATTTGATTGTAAAGTATAGTAGGAATTAGTCATACAAAGGGTTGAATTATATTAGGGATTAAAGAGGGAGGTAATAAAAAAATCTCAATTCATAGTCTTTAATACTTATTTGAAATAGGAAGGTCAATAATTTGTCATTATATGCATATTCCAAGCAATTGCATAAAATGATTTAATAAGTTTCTTAGGATCACCTTCATGTTCCTATAATGGGATTTTGGTAGATATGAATCATTTTGGTTAATGTTAGGTTATATATATAAATATATAATGGGTTATAGAGTAAGGTGAGTGAATCTATTACATAACTAGATCTTGATGCACCTTGTTTTAATTGTAACACCTTGTCATGCATAATTATAACAATGTTCTCAATAGAATATGTATATGCTAAGTTGGAAATGGAATGTTCACATCCATCATGGGATGAGTGAAATTTTATTTTGTAGGTATATGCATCAAAATATATTAAATTCCGTGTTACCACAAAACTTTAGGTATGTAGATATCACATTATTCACTAAAGGTGTGGGCATGAGAGTAGTATTGATAGTAGTGGTCTGAATACCTAATTTAGAAGTAATAGATTAAAAGGATTTGAATATAATCATAAATGGATATTATTAAGTTACTTTATATGTATCAAACTTATCTTGATGTTTTACCTTAGATTCCATTATTAATTGGACAACTCTACCCACATCTTGAGGATATTGATAGAATCCTTCATGAAATTCAGATAATACTTTAATTTGGTCATGATGCACCCTATTATTTTTTTATGGATAAAGTATATATAGGCCTTCATAATTATATTAATCATTATGTTCATTTTTATTATATTCAACATATTCATTTATAATAGAGGACTATCAACATAGGCATTTGTTTGCACATATTCATTTATAATTGCATCATCAAAATAATAAGAAACATTGATTTGAGATAAATTAAAGGAATATAATTATGATCTATGTGGGTCCCACTTAATCTATCACTTTATATTATAGGTATAATTAACTAGCCTCCTTGGATGGCATAATTTGGGATCATGTAAGAATGTAGAAGGCTAGGGCTAAAGGTGAAAAGATTAATTATCTTTTTTATGGGAAAAATCATAAATTAGATCTAAAACCGTAAGATAAAAATCTAAAATTATATAAATATGAAATCATAAGTGAAAACCTAGGGTTTTACATGATTTTATATGTGTGTGGGTTCACCAATATATTTTACCCTAATCTAGATTAATGGGTGAGATTAATCTAGTTAAGATAAAACTTTGAAATGTAATTTAGATCAATAGATATGCATTGAATCATATATCTAAATGTGAAATATTAATTATTTATACTTCTGATTTGATAATTTCATATGCTAAATATATAAATTATTAGAGAGATCATGATACTTAGAGTTTATTCTTGACTAAGTAATTATGATTGTATTCTAGAAGTGAAAATTAGGGATAATAAGGCCTTTGGTTCATTTTATTCTAAAAATAATTTTTAGATTGTATTGAGTCATTATTATTGGTTAATATTGACCTCCTAGTCATAACTAAATTGTGATAAAATATGGGAAAAATATTTTATAATATCATGTGATTATATTTACTTGATCAATGTATGACATGTACATATCTTAAAATCAGCATCATTTACCTTGAAACCATAAATGTTAGTATGAGGGATAGAAACCTACAAAAATAGAGAAAATTATAATGGGATGAGATGACCCAAACCACCATTGGCTAATAATTGAACATTATCTACATATCCAATAGTCTCAATAGGGAAATTGTGACACACGTAGTTCTTCCACTATTGTGATTTTGAAATTATGATCTTTCATTATGTGAATGAAACTAATGATTGATATTTATAATTGAAAATGTATCCTTTAACTTATGTTTTGAGTGTTTCTTAATTAGCCTATCACTAATCCTAGTGATAGATTTTCCTATGGGGAAGAATAGAGAAATTTTACTCAATGTACCATAGTGTATAGATGCATAATAGATAAGTTACAAGTCCCTTTTAAATGGGAAATTTATTTGTTTATATATGGATCCAATTAAATAATTCCCCATTTCACTAGTATGCTATTATTATGGGATAAACATAAATATGGAGTTCATTTTTTAAAATAGTCATTGTTTCTAGTGGGTTGGTTCTAACTAGATCGATAAGTATCAACTAGAAGTTTTGATCAACCTATGTATAGGTTGACTAAACTTAGAACCTAGATATGTCTATGTGGGATATTTAAAAGGATTTAAATAGGCAGTGAATTTATTTTAAGTTTTTATATTATAACATAAGGGTGGACTCATAAGATAAAATGTAAGTGTGATAGGGTGGTGGATTAGGACCTTAATTTAATTCCCAAATCATGTAAGGTAAATGTATGTCAAACTTGTCATTTTCAAATACCTAAGGCCAAATTTTAGTATCCAAATAAGATATGTAATGTTAATCATATAACCTATTCTAAAATATCATAATATCTTTATAAAAATTGAATATGCCCCCAATTTAAAAACCTATGTAAACTAGGTCCTATAATGTATTTGAAAATACCAAATAATATGGGAAATGTCACTATTACTTTTATAAAATATTTTACATATGCCCCACATGTGCCCCTAGTCTATATCAAATTTATCATGATCTACATAAAACTTGTAATAATCTACATAAACATGTAATATTTTATATGATTTGTTCTTAAAATCTAAAAAAATTGTGTCCAAAATTTGAAAATATTTATGTAAATGACTTGGCATAATTAAATCATATTTTGTCTGATTCCATTTTGAGTTGAGGAATGTAGTCTACGAAATACTCATCTCAAAGGAAAATATTTATACCATCATGTTATATAGAAAAATATGTAACCATGTAAATCATGTGATAACATTAAAATGTTGTGTCATCATAATTAATATTAAATCATCTTATAATATATGAAACATTTCTCATAAGGCATAGAAGTGTCATGTCAAGATAGATATAGGAATGAGATATGTAGTGAAGAGTCAATCACAGGAATGAGTAAGGAAACATTGACTAATAATAATGCATAAGATCCCTGGTATGTATTATGGAATCACACACAAGAATAAAATTGTGTGATATGGATCATGGAATCACAAGCTCAATATACAATATTGTATGTATCCATACATAGAAAAGAGAGTCACACACAATGTCATGGCCATGACACACACAAGTAATTATTGAAACAAGCATGAAAACACATAGAGTCACATAGAGATTAATCAATGCCATAAAAAGTTAGAGTCAAACAAAGAAAGAGTCACTCAATGTAATGTAAAATCAAGGATCACATGTAAAATACAACATTGAGAATGCATATAATAACCAAGGGAAATCCACATAATGAATGTATGTCATCATCACATATAACATAATATGGAATCCAAATAAATAACACTCTAAGTAGTATGAGTAAGAGAAATACATGTGTAATAAATGTAGATTAGATCAATATGATTGATTTAATGGTTTTAGAAATATGTAACCTATTATAGATAGATAAAATTAATTAAGTTCTTGTCAATGTTTAATCTTGACATCCTTACCCTGCTTGGTCTATTCATTATTTTACTAACTTGTAATTTATAAGAGATCCTTCATTATCCTTTAAAAAATTAAAATATCATACACACATCCATATTTCAATCACATTCATCCCTTTTCAGCCTAAAATTTCCTTTCAGACATTTTCTAGTTGTTTATGTCCTTGTAGAACAAATTAATGGTAAGTTGGATAGGGTCACACTGTAGCATTATCCACTAGTTTAGCCTTATCCCTCGCACTCCAATGACAACTTCTTAAATTTCAAACAATCAATTTTATGCATCCTACACATTTTTTAAAATCATTTTTTAATATATTCTAAATGTTCCCTATATAATTACATCAATGCTTATCTAGACACGTCTAGTAATCACTTGGCAATCTTACTGCACACTAAGAAAAAAAACACTATTTCTTCCAATTTCAAATATGTTATATTCTAATAGTCATAAGCCAAATCTAAATATTTTTATTTCATGTCAAGAGCATCTATTTTAAAATATTTAAATCAATATCCTATATATATTCATATAGTTTTAAAATCATGGATCACATAATCACCTTAGGAGGGATAATTACATCAAGATGAGGCTCATTTAGGCTATGTAGGAAACACATAGTTTATGTTGGGTTTTTTGATGATAGCTTGGCTATCACCTTAACAATATTATCCTATTTTAATTATATATATATTTTTGTTTGCTAAAACAAGGGTTTTTTGGTTTCTAGGTCTTCTATGTCAACTTATCACATAGAATTTATCAGTCAAGCTTCATAGATAATCACATCAATCCAGACCAAGAAATTAATTACACAATAAAATAATACATGGTCATAGTCAATAGGAAAGGCCACATTGTGCTCATTTTCTCCTTCTTTATACTTGTATAATCTTTATTAAATTCCTTTATTAGGTCATGACAAAGTACGTAGGTCCTTCCAAGAAGTTTCCTATCACGTTCAATCTACATAGTCATGAGTAAATTTATTTATATAGAGGTCTACATATCTATAATACCATTTACTATTTTTGGATAATTTTTAATTATGTGAGTTCTTCATGTAATACCTCTTCTATTTGAACCTTTGTGCCCTTGTTGTTGAGTGTGTTGCCTATCATGTTGATCCTTTATATAAATAGGAATTCAAACATTTTTCCCTCCCTTACTTTGAAAGATTTATTTTTTAAAATATAATTAGAATAATATTTATTTATATCTCAATCCAATAAAATATATAAATTCACACAAATAATCAAGAAATTTTACAATGGATTTTTATTAGAAACTTGTGCCTAGCCTCTCTAGGAAGGCTAGATGAGCTATTGGTTAGGACCTATGCTAGGGTGGATGGATGTGCTTGTGGAGTGTAAATGTATAAAGTGTAAGAGAAGTTATTGACAAGTTTAAAGGACCCTTTGACCTTGTACAAAGTGGGTGACTTATACAAGTAAGCCCACTTGGGATTACGAGGTCATCAAGTGGAAGTATGGAATTTTGTGACATGAGTTGTCTCTTATAATAAAAATACCCTCCCATTAATTGGGTTGAGTGGAAAATCCTTTGGATATGAAATTTATACTTTCATTTATTTTTTAACTTAATTAAATGTTTTCTAGGATTCATTCTTTTGTTTATACTTGGGAGAGCTTGGAAGAAGTAAAAATGGAGGAGGAAAGATCTTCATGGAGCATGGGAGAATCTTGTTGGAATCTTGAGAGGATAAGATCTTCATGGAGCTTTGAGATCATCTGTCATGAAAATATAATGGAAGAGGAGAGGTGGGCCTTTTTTAGTGCATCTTATGTAAAAGAAAGAGTTATATTAGTTAACTAAATTTTGATAAAGGAGAAGTTAGATTAGTAAAATTTTCTTGTATACCTAAAATATATCTCTCTCTTATTAAACCATAGATAAATTGAAATTATAAGTATAATTTTTTTTTATTGTTGAGTTTTATTATGCTTATTGAAGAAATGATCTCTCTTTCTCCTCTACTCTCTTCCAATACCTTCCTTGAATTTTTAAGAAAATTAAATATAAAAATGATATGTTGGTGGGATTAGATAACCTCTCCCTTATTTTTTCCTCCCTTTATGAAATGGAAATTGTTCCTTGAGTTGTACAATTCCTTGTAGATAATATTATATTTTTCTCTCTTATTTTCTTTGTATTCTAGATGAAATCAACATTGTAAATAGATATTGTTTATTAAATTTGGTATGTTAAATAATGATAAATAAATAACTCTCTTTATTTTCACTCTTTCTCCCTCATTCTCTTATTAATTAATGAACATTAAAACTTGAGTGAAAATTGTTTATTGTATTGTAAACACTAGAAAACCACACATAATAGTTATCAATGTTTAAATACCCCTAGATAATCTTGGTAACCCCTAAGGACCATCTGTACCCCTTTAGACCACAAACCAAAGTTAGAATGACCAACTAACTAACTTAGCTTTTGACCTAACATAGCCTTTGATCCTCAACCACTGATAGTCAACTTGATCACTGACAGTCAGGTTTTCACTACTTGAACACTAAACTCCCACAAAAACTCTAATTTGCTTTTTAATTATTAACCACTCACTAATTATGTATGTTAAGACTAAAATTAGAATGTGGTGTTTAACCCCTCTTAAACCTACACTTCCACCTCTTCCTTTTGCCTTTAAAAAAGAGAAGAGTAGGAGGTGAAAAGGGGGGAAATTATCAGAGCAATCATCATCAAAACTTCTTGGGCAAGAGATTAGAGCTTCTTGTGCAAGTATTCTTCTAGTTTCTAGCATCCAAACTCTAGGACTTCTTCAAGCCATCAACTATCAACCACAAGATAAGTATATTATTCTTGTTTTAATTTTTATTTATTTAGTTTCAATAGTTCTACAACTCCATACATTACTTCTTCCACCAGAACACCCTCTAACTATTCTTAACCACCTAAGTACCAAACCTTTACTTTTGATACCTCTGAGTCTCTCTCTTATCCTCAAAATCATTAATTAACCTCTATCAACCTATAAAACCTTTATATAACCAACCCATAACCTATTCTATCTATAACCAATAAGTTATCCAAACCCATAGTGACCAATAACAGTCACCCTAATTGCCGATGGTCACCCTGACCACTGATGATCACCCTAACCATTGATGGTCACTATGTGACAAAAAAATCAAGCTCATACCACCTCTCAGCCTCAACAAAAACCCTATTTTCTTGACCTTTTTTAGTACATGGACCAGAAATAATACCCTGACCACACTTGAACCTACTTTTGACAATTTAACATTTATTTTAATGTCATTTTGTTAAAATAAGCATTTATTTTTAAAATTATTTATTTCCTTTTATTAATTACTTTCATTTATATTATGCAACCTCTTTTATCAGTAACTTTATCAACATTAACTTTTTTTAAAGGTGGATTAATGGCCTCTAAGGATGTCTTATACTTATTGGATCTAGCTTGCTAGGTAATCCACCCACCTACCTAACTAATCAACTATTTATTTGAGTTATTTCTTATCTATAGATCATTCCTCCCAAGACAAAGAGGAGATCTCACAACCATTCAGATCACATAGTACACAACCAAAGAGGTTTTTCAACCATACCTATATCTAGTTTATTCTTCTTCCTTTCTCAAAATATAAGTGTAAATTCACTCAAACATTCTGACATGACTGGTGGGAACATTTAATCTCTACTCAGGTTTATTTTTTTTGCATATATATGCTCTTCTCCTTATTTTATACTCATAAACAAAGTCAAAGTTTATTTTGGGCTGAAACTTAAGTGCATCCATTAATTGCTTGCAAGTTTAGCTCACTTAGTTAAATTAAATCAAATTAATACTATCATAGCATCACTTTTATTGCACACACTAAACCAAATCACCTTCATAATAAAACATCAAAAAAACTTGGCATAAGGCCTGACTGGGATTTCATCACCTAGCGATTACCATACATTTATTGACAATCTTACTTGGAATTCATTAACAAAGGGTGAACCAACTCAACTCTTTGATTGAGTATAAGCTCTATAAATTGGTATATATTGGCTAAACACCTGACACCCTTATCATTACGGTGTGTGAGTGAGGGGTTACACCCCAATACCAATCCAAATATTGATTTCTAATATAGATCTTTTTTGAGAGCCTTAAATAACCCAAAACTAACCATAGACTTATTTTCTAGTACCTGCTCTACAAACCAAGTTGAATCACATAATTTATTAAGAGCTTAAGGCATAATCCAAAGATACTAAAAATAACTTTAGGACTTAACATAATTCTAAGTGTGTGTTTTATGTTCTTGACCTTTTTTGTCTTCTCTTTGTTTGAGTTGTGAGGAATCTAACTCCCTTTAGAAATATTCCACCATCTTGTCTTCATCCACCTCATTTCCATTACCTTTTTCAATGGAGAGCCCATATATATTTTTGATTAGATATCTTAACTTTGTTAGACTCTTGAAAGATAACCCTCTTTCCTTGGAATGTTACCTTGCATCATGATCCACTTGTACCCCCAACCTTACCCTTAATCAACCCAACCTTACCTATGTTCAACCCAACCTCAACTATTAGCAACCCAACCTCACCCACAACAAACCCAACCTTACCTATTATCAACATAATCTCATCTATAACCAACCTAGTCTCACCTATAACCAAACTAACCTTACCTATAATTAATTCAACCTCAACTACAACTAATTAACAACCTTTCAAAAACCAATTGATCATCACCTTAACCAACCAATAAACTTTCAACCCTTGTTTGACCCTTGTCATAACCCACCTCAACTATCTCAACCTCACCAATATTTGGGTTACCTATCCCAATAATCATGTCACCCTTTGTGACATCCTTATTTATCTCAAAACCAATACTTGGTCTATCCCCCTATTCATACCATCCATAACTATCAACCCAAAAACTATCAAACCAACCATTATCAACCTAATTTATCACCCTCATCAAATGAAACCAATAACCATCTGACCAACAATTATAAACCAAACTTTTCTAACCAATCAATATTATCACCCTTACCCAATCTATCAAACCAACTTGCCTTATCAACCTTACCTACCTTCTCTAATCTACCCAACCAATCTACCTTACCAACATTATCAAATTTATCAAGGAAACCTACTATACCAACCTTTTTAAGCTTTTCAACCCTATCGAATCAAACCAATAACTATCAACCTACCCTATTGAACCAACCAAACTTTGTAAATGTACCCACCATATCAACCATGTCAAAAATATCAAATACCTCAACCTTACCCAACCTCTCAAACAAACCTACCTTATTTACCTTATCAAACCAACCAAACTTCTCAAACCCATTGATCTTATCAAACCAACCAACCTCACTAAATCTAACCAAAAATTATCAACCAAAATTTTCTAACCCACCAACCTTATCAAGCATACCCAACCCATCAAATCACTCAAACTTATCAAGTCAATCCAACTTATTTACCAAACCAACTAATTAGCTTGTAGCCTCAAGAACCATTGGTATACCCTCCTCCTAGGTAGTACACCCCACTGGGGGAATCATATACCTCAATTCTTGACAAAAATTTAAGGGCTTGTATCATTAAACTCCCTCAAATCAAACCCATCAACACTTCTCTTCCAAAACCCATTTGGTTTATAGATAATGAGTTTTGTACGTATCATCACATAAATAGACATGTGGTAGGTAGATTGGGTCTTTTAAGATGATCATCCAAAACCTTGTCTATCAAAAGAAGGTTTCAAAGGATATTCTCTGTGTCCTCCTAAATTAGCCTTGAATGTCTTCAAGTAATCCATAATTGGACCTCTTTCTACACCCATTATTGTGCAAACCCATAATCAAAGCCCTCAACATAATGAGGTCCCTTTATTAGATTTGGTCGTTAGTACATCTATAACTAGGGAAACAATAATCAAAACCCCAACCAATCCACTTGTTAACCAAGTACACCTTTTTCAACTTCTTTTTGAAATCATCACTAAGGAAGAATCAACCTTAAACCAACCATTTATTGACCAAAAAAATCCTTCTAAACTTTCCTTTAATACCATTATTAAGGAAACCAACCCACCTCTTCCACTTACCCTTTTAATGAAGCCAACCCAAACTTAAAACACCTTGCCTATAACTAAATCAAACCCAAAATCAACCAAAATCAAACCAATTCAATTCCTCTATAATATTTTAGTTTTCATCTACCTAATGACATTGTCTTTGGTTTGATTCCATTTTGAATAGGGTCAAATATTTGTCACCTTGCATTACAAAAGAAACAAAACAAATAAATAGACCCAACCAACAAACCAAATAAACCACCCATCCTATCTCCCCCAACCAATCAAACCAACATCAACCCTTCATTCAATATTTCTTAAATCTTAGCTACCCTTTTATCCAAGCTACCCACACCTCACCTAATTTCCCTCATTGGGACAATCCAACACTCTTGTTCAACCCACTTTTATTTTAGGATGATGTTATCAACATCATTTTTAGACCACAAACATACCCAAATATAACCCAACAATGTTTCCCTTACCATAGCACCATAAGGGAAATTCTGCTTGAACCACCACCTATAATTTGAACTCCAAACTAACAAATAATAACTAGAAACACTTGGAAGGCAAATGAAATCATCTTCATCCTTCATAAACCCTCTTTAATAACCCATGTATTTAACTTAGAATATTTTATTGACTCAACATTAATGGAAAGAGCATCTAGGGGAGTTCTTCCTCCAAAAGCTTCGATCAATAAATAACCCCAACATTAACCAATGACCAAACTAGCCCTTGGTACCTACCATCAAGCCAACCTTGCCTATAACCAAACCAGCCTCACCTATAACCATTCAAATCTTAATCACCACCAAACCAACTTTAAACTTAAACAAACCTTGACCTTGACCAAACTTTTATCAATAACCCAAACCAACACCTAAATCTACCTAACCAAATGAAAAACCAACCAACGTTACCTCTAACCCAAGTTTAGCCACCATCACCTAACCAACCTTGCCTCTTTTTACTCTATCCAACCTAGAGTATTTTCCACATCTAATCAAGCATTGGAAATTAATTAGGGGACCTCTTCTCTCCTGATTAGCTCAAACCATTTACATGTAAGTGTGGATTTAGGGCATATCAAAACCTAAACCTATTAATTCTTTGTATTCACATCCCATTCTTTTGTTAAAACAAGTTCTTTGTCATCATGTGTCTAACTTAAGATCATCCCTTATTTTCAACCACATTTATATCCTTATTTTAAGGATACCTAATTAAAACAAGATCATGTGATTATCTATCACAACCTTAGCCTAATCCTAAGTATGGGTACCATGGCTCTACCTAATGCATGATTCTCATGGACACTTTTCATCCCTTATAAGATGAATCCCATGGTCATTGTTACTTAAACCTCTTTCACCCATCATTCACCTTTTTGTGCTATGGTTTTACATCTATAAAGGATATCCTTTAATCCTATATAGACTAGTCCATGCCTAAACCAACATAACATTTAATTTGGGATACCATATATCACTTGGGTCAAATATCTCTAGCATTGAAGACCAATCCCTTAAAAGATAGCTACCTAAAACCATCAAAACATTTATTGAAAAGGTACACTTTTCCCTCAAAGGATAGTTATATACATAAACAAATTTAAAGCTTAGACCACTCCCTTTAAGGATGGTTAAGTCAAATTTTGTCAACCAATCACTTGGAAGCTTCCTAAATCGATTAGCTTCCCAAACCCATCAAATAAAAAACATCAAAATACCTAAAGTCAAAAGTCAAAAACAAAGTAATCCCAAGAAATCTTCAACCCACTTTTACACAACATTCATAGACTTCCTACATCGATCAGTCTACATTGAACTTATAACATGGACTTGTCTATAATAGTTCATAGGTCACCTATAGAATGGGTAAGTTTTCCCTACAATAAGGTTACACTACCATCCATTCACCTCTTTCATTTATCTCCACATATTACCTTCTACCAAATAAAGGTATTTTGAGCTTAGTTGACACTATGTGATCAAGCCACTTCTTTTATCTAATGAACTAACACCACTACAATGCATGAAAGGGGTTTATGCTTTTAAGTCCATCTATCTTGCCATTATGGTCTTTTTCAATTGAAGCATTTTAACCTCCTTATACTTTCATGACCACTTGAGAAGATGTGTGTCTTTCATATTTAATTCATTAAAGCCATAACTAACCAACCATGCACACATCAAAGATACCCATGATTACACTAGATCAATTTGTGTTTCTCTTGAGATCACTTTTTACCTTGGATACCCATGAAAACATATACCTTACCTAAAATACTTGAGTTTATAAGTGTAACCTAACCTCCATGCTTGAATGTGGTCACATGATCTACTTGTCACTTATCCTTCTAGTATCAACCTTAATTTTTATCAACTATGGCAACCTAGTCAATGAAAAATATTGGCTATCTCACTTTTGTCACACTTTATGTACATGTTCATGCTTTAGTACACAACCTATCACCCACCTTTTATCATTACTTTCACCACTTATCAAACCTATACCTAATTTTTTTTACCTCTTTGATTCATAGTTTGAGGGGAAATACCTCCTCCCATGTTTAGGGTAACCAAAACTTTAACCCACAATACATTTTTATTTTACATCTTGTTGATACAAACAACATAACAAAAAGGGGCAAAATGTAGACTCTAGAAAACAACACATAATGGTTCTATATGTTTAAATTCCAATAGATGAATTTGATACCCTCTAAGGACCATCCATACCCCTTTTGACCATAAGCCCAAGTCAGAATGACTCACTGACTAACCCACCTTTCGCCCTAACCTATCCTTTGACCCTTGACTATCAATGGTTACACTGACTACCAATGGTTAGGTTTTCACTACCTAAACACTAAACTCCCACAACAATTCTAGTTTGATTTTTTATTCTTATCCACTCATGAATTATGCATATTAATACTAAAATTATAATGTGGTGTTTAATCCCTCTTAAACCTACACTTATACCTCTTCCTTTTTCCTATAAAAAGGAAAATATGAGGAGGTGAAAAAGGGGGGTAATTATTAGAGCAATCATCATCAGAACTTCTTGGGCAAGAGATTAGAGCTTCTTGTGTAAGTATTCTTCCATTTTTCAATGTCCCAACTCTATGAATTCTTCAAGACATCAAGTATCAACCAAAAGCTAAGTATATTATTCTTGGTTTAAGTTTGAGTTATTTAGTTTCAACAATTATGTAATTACATACATTAGCTCTTCCACTAGAATGCCCTCTAACCATTCTTAACCACCTAAGTACCAAACCTTTACCTTTGATACCTATGAGGCTCTCTCTTATCATCACAACCATTAACCAACCTCTAGTAATCTATATAACCTTTCTATAACCAACCCATAACCAATTCTATCTAGAATCAATAAGTTTTCCAAACTCATAGTGACCACTGATAATCACCCTAACCATCGATGGTCATTATGTGACAAAATAATAACCATCTCATACCACCTATCAACCTCAACCAAAACCCTATTTTTTTTACTTTTGTCACTAAAAATAATAAAAATAATACCCTAACCACACTTGAACCTACTTTGAGTAGTTTAGCATTTCTTTTAATGTCATTTTATTAAAATGAGCATTTATTTTAAAAAATAGATATTTCCTTTACTTAATTACTTTCATTTATGTTATGTATCCTATTTTATTAGCAACTTTATCAAAATTAACTTATTTTAAAAGGTGGATTGATAGACTCTAAGGAAGTCTCATACTTCTTAGATCTAGCTTGCTAGGAATCTACCCACCTACCAAACAAATCAACTATTTCTTAGAGTGATTTATTATCTACAGATCATTCCTCCCAAGCCAAAGAGGAACACTCACAACTATTTGGATCACAGAGCACACAACCAAATAGATTTTTAAACCACACTTGTATCTATTTTCTTTTTCTTTATTTCTTTAAATATAAGCTGAAATTCATTGAAACATGTATATTTCCATATGTCGCTAAAGTAATGCAAATATTCTTCATATAGAATGTACATAGTATTCATGTTGTTTACATTGCTTAATGTAAATAAAATTTTATGGAATTTATTATGTTAAACCTATATTTTTACATTTAAGAATGTGTATATAAACATGTATATTTATATGTATGTGTGTATTAACTATATTTATATATGTGCATATATAGATAGAAACAAATATATTTATATATATACATTTATATAATAATAATTTTTAGATAAACTAATTTTATATATATATATATATATATGATTAAATAATAAAAATTGAAATAAACAATATATACATATATATGTTTGTTTATATATAAAATTTATAATTAAAAAATATTAAAAAAATTATATATGTATAAAAAAAAATTAAAATGCAAAAAAATAAAAAGAAAAAAAAAGAAAATTTGAATGTTAAAAGGAATTACAAAAAAGTTTTGTTCACATCATATATCAAGTGAGGTAAGAAAAAAAATGAGGTTTAAAATAAAATAAAAATCCAAATCATGGTATTTTTATTTGCTTTTGAAATGAAATTTAAAAAAAATGTTTGAGGGGGAGGGGTAATGGCTAGCCAACCACAAACACCCTTTCATTGGAGAAAGGGGGAAGGGGTTGAGACATTTGACCAACCCCTATAATCCCTATTGTTCTTTGAAGCTATTGGTTGATCATGGCCTATGCAACCCCGTCAACCATGCACTTGTGGTAAAATAAAATAAAATAATATATGTATGTATACATAAAACATGTGTTTATAAATAAATAATCTACCCTATTGTATTAGGGTTTGAATAAATGTGTGTGTGTGTGTGTGTGTGTGTGTGTGTGTGTGTGTGTGTGTGTGTGTGTGTGTGTGTGTGTGTGTGTGTGTGTGTGTGTGTGTGTGTGTGTGTGTGTGTGTGTGTGTGTGTGTGTGTGTGTGTGTGTGTGTGTGTTTGAATATATATTAGAAATTCAAAGAATTTGGGTAAAATAATAATAATTATATACAAGTATATACATTGAAAAATAAACATTGAATATTTGTGTCTTCCTCTTGAATTGTATCTCCAAACTTGCTACTACAATAAAGAGATAAGAAATTGAGATAAATGAGGAAAAAATATTAAGTGTTGATTTTCTATAAATAAAATTAGACCAAAAGTTGGAAACCCTAGATCTAGTGGTGGGGATCCACCTAATCTAGTGGTGGGGATTTGACCCACCACCACTTAAGTTTAAGTGATAATTTTATAATTTTGCTTCATTAAATAAATTAATACTTAGCCTTCTTTATAAAGTTACCAGGTAATTAGACTTCTCTAGCATGCCTTTAGGCTAGATTATGAATTAATTTAACCATATTATTTTAGGTTTTATTTCTATAAACGTTTTTGAATGTTAAATATACTAAAACAATCAAGTTCTAAAACTTAAATTAAAAAAAAATAGCCAAGTGACACACTCTAAATAGCCTCCTAACTTGTTTTAAGCTCATCCAGAATCAAATAAAAAATTAATCTAATTTGAGGGTTTTTTATGAAACTAAGGCTTGAAACTGATTTTGTTAGTTGTTGGAATATTCAAATAATGATTAGATAAATTTTAATCCTATTGTACATTTATGAATGAAGTTCAAAAAATCAAAATCTCAATTATCTTTTTTTTTCCTCCAAATTTATTTTGGTTTTTGTGAAAAATAAATACTTAAATTTAAAATTTATAAAATCTAAGACTTGAAAATAATTATTTGTGGATACAAAATATGGAATAACTACTCGGGTAAACTTCACTCCATTCATGAATCATTAGATTATGCCTATTCCAGGAGACATTTACAGAGCTAAAATATCTTTTTTATGTTCTCTTTGGTTCAAAGTCATTTTGGAATAGACATAAATAAAATATCAAGAATTGAGTTTCCATAAAATAAAAAGTTATAAACAAATGTGTGTGTGTGTGTGTGTGTGTGTGTGTGTGTGTGTGTGTGTGTGTGTGTGTGTGTGTGTGTGTGTATCATTACTTTATTATTAAAATATATTTTATTGCAAGTTTTGTTATTTTTAGCAGGGTGATTCTGAAGCCAATTTATGTAAGACAATTTTCTAAAAGGATAACGTTACTATTAAATGGTGATCAAGTTATTGGTTTTATTCATAATAAAAATATTCTTATGTCTTAAATGTGTTTATACTAGCTTATAAAATAGGTTCTTTCGATTGAAAAAAATTATTGATCATATTTTAAATTAAAATAAGAGTGGTTTTGTACCTAGTTTACATAACTTGGAGTTGGTGCTTCTATGTTGTTTGAGAGTTTATTTATTTTTAAAACATTTTATTATCTAATTAATTTATCCATTGAATATTTTATACTTTTATTCCATGATATACTTTAAACCTTGGCCTAGTCACACCTTGTTAGGTCCTAAGGATGTCCTCTTAAAAATTGTTTTTGAACATAATTTTAGAGTAGGACTCATTTTTTGTACTTAGACTTAGTATTTTTACCACACATTTATTTCCCATTTGTGTAATTCCTTATAGTCTTTTGGTATTGATAAAATGATTTGGGCCAACTAGTGATGGTAGGGTTGCCCATAATGGGAAACTATGTTAATCTTAGTTTTTTATTATTTAGTGAAGGATAGGTACCTTTATGTTAAATCTTATACTTATTTAGGAAAGAGTGAACTATAGTAAAACCTAATTCTATGTGTGATGGGTTCACCATATATATGTAAGAAGCTCATGGAGTGGGTGTGGGATTAGAGAACTAACCTTTAGGTTGCTCTCCTTGAATGAACATTGCAATTAATCAACCTTAGGTGTTCTTTGGCATGTGTCTAAACCACTATTCCATTAAGTGCTCATTTTAACATAATTTTTATAGTTTTATTATTCACTTATGTGCATATTTATAGTTTCTAATTGTGTAGCATTATAAAATGTATAACTATTATTGGATAGTAACCCTTATTAAATATTTTATGATTTTTTTTATTACATTCTAACCTTGGTAACCACTAGAGATCCAATTGAGAGATAGAGCTTCTCTGAGCAGTATAAGCCAAGGATTACTGAGACTATGGTCTCATTATATTGATAGAACATAGGTTCCTTTTCACTTTGACTTTAAATTATATCAATGTATATTAGTGCATGGATGATCACATGCATTTGATTTGTCTAGGTGTTTATCAACGAGTGTAAGTTTTGTTATTGTGGATTCATCATATATTTTATGTTTAGAGATTTAGAAGCTCACTTGAGTGGTGTATTATTTCCCATGTTAGCTTATAGTTCTAACCATGGTTTGTTGATGACATCTCATGAAGGAGGATATAACAAGTGAAAGAAAAACTACATCAGACCCTAATTACATGGAATGGATATGTAGGTTTCCCAAATTGTGGTAGGGTCATTGTGTCTAGGTTCTTAGGATAGGTTAGGGTTCTTGTCATCTTATTTCATGTTTGGCTCATATGTTATTGATTGAATTATCTATAAATAATATTAATTAAAGTTTATTTTGATCATCGTGAGATTTTTATCAACATTTTCACTTATATTTGGTTTTTTTCCTTGTCTTGTGTGTTTTGTGAGTAGATTTGTATAGTGTTAGATGAGACTCTCCCTTGGTGAACCTTAAAGTGGTAACCCTTTGTTAAGTGTTATTTGTTATGTATCACTTTGTTTCCATTAAGTGTGTTGATCAAGTTATGAGTGGATAACTTTTGTGATCCTTTAAAACAAGAAATTACAATGATACTTGACCATTTATTTTTGGTACCTTATTATTGAGCTTGTCCCTCTTACTTGAGTAAATAATTTATAAAACCACCTTAGTCCACAACATTTTCCTATTATGTTTGCATTATGATTCCTAGGGAAGTCTTGTAGTGGAAAGTGAATGAAATTAAATAAATTATCTAATTATTTATATAGTTGTGTCTATCACACTTCATTTGCACATTGACATAATCTCAATAATTAAACAATTAAAAAATTAAGATGTAAACATCATTGAATTAAGTTAACCAAAAAATATTAAAAAATAATTACATAGGTTTTGGGACAAAAAATTGGGCTTTACATTTTAATATCAGAGCGTGGGTTCTGTATTAGGAAGTTTGGGAATATCAGTATGGTTGGTTCAATTATCTTTCATAAAAAATATAAAATAGATCATGTACTTCTAGTTTGGTCAAAATGATCCATGAGACTTATCTATATAGAGGTACTATAGAAATTATAGACATAGAAACATGCATATTACCATGAAATATGATTGTATCATTGGGTGCTAAGTATAGAATGACTTCTTATTGTTCCTTCTTTTCCAGTAGTAGTGGTAGATATTTATCAACAGTGTCATCTAGGATGACATATGTACATAGGTTAGACCAATGAGGCTATACTTCCAATAAAATTGTGTTATCATATTGTGATGTGGTTGTACCTATTATCATGAACTGATGTAAAAAATGTATCTCAAGACAAACATTTGTACCCTTATCTTTTTTAGTTATTTTTCTACATGTGTAGTTTTAACATATGGTGTAAACCACTACTTCATTGTAAATGTAACAAACCTTATAAATAGTGGATCCACTCAATATAAAAAAATACTATCATGTAATTATAACATGTATATTATGATGTAAATAAAAAAATTGTTTTATTAAGTTAAGCAATAATTTTTTTAATGTAAATATAGTGGTGATGTTTCTTATGCATCAACCTCATGTGTAAATGTTGTGGAAAGTAACTTGCACCCATGAAAAAATATAATCTATATGTGAAACTATTTGTATGCAGTAATGTGTTGTGTTATGTAACCCTATATCATTGCTCTAGTATTTAGTTATTGATGTAAGTGTGGGGTTAAAGGGTGGGGAGGAATTATGTTTATATTAGTCTCAACTAGGTTATAAACTAAGAAATGGAGCTTCTCATAAATTAAAAACCCACATTCACATTTTCACAAGGTACTTGTCTTATTATTTTAGGTGTGTGCTTTATGGGATCTTCACACATAATGGTTACTTTATGAATGGTGTGTTCCTTCACCTTACCCTTAGTGGTTTTCAAAATAATAACCTTTGTGACTCATACTTGATGCATCCTTGTGAACCATTTGGGAGACATATGGAGAGATATGTTTTCCTCTTACCTCTAGGAGGTAATTGAGACTTATTTTATTCTTTCTCCCCTTGAGTGGATTTATTAGCCATATAGTACTAGAATGTGAACTTTTTGGGAGAGTCTTTTTCCCTATTTTATTTTGATTTGGTTGTAATTTTAAGTTATTTTATAAAACCAACACATTTTTTCTCTTGAATCTAATTTTTTTTATGAAGATATATTGTTGGTTTTGAATTATTTGATTCGGTTTTTATTTTTTCTATTGTAGCCACTTAGATTTAAATTCATTACATAATTTGGATGATTTTTTGATATTTAGTATCTCTATTGAAATATCTATTAAAGGCCATTTGGCATTTGATTCAATTATTATGTTGTTTTTTTGTGATATTTTTGCTTCTTTATTTGAATGTTAGTTTCATGAATGTCTTAATGTAAACAATGTACATTTGTTGCATGTATAAGGGAGAAGAAGTAGATTAGAATATAGAGAGAGGGTATGATGGGTCATCTTGTGAGGTCAAATCTTGAGCCATTCTATCACCCGCTAGATGTGGTGGTTTCATATAGGATTAGCTAAAGCACTTGATATTCTACTTTTGGGAGGTTTAATTATAATTCGTCTTGGGAGGTCTAAGGAGGTTGTGTGATCTTATACTTGACTTGGATATAGAATTTTAATCATTGTTTATTTAGAGGTCTAAGAAGGTTATGTTCACTTATATTTGACTTGGATATAATATTTTATTCATTATTTCTTAGGAGGTGTAAGGAGCTTATGTGTTCTTATACATTACATGGCTATTGATTTTTCTTCATTATTTCTTAGGAGGTATAAGGAAGTTATTTTTAGAGAATAACAACTGTTAAGTTTTTTCCAAATTGATATTTTTCTATGCATATGGTAGTTGATGTTATTAATTAGCATTATTTATTATTATTTTATGTGGTTCTAACATGATTTGGAACTTATTATTTACCTTGTATGTTTGCCATGGGATAGTGCATATCTTAATCACTATATTATTAAAGTATTAATAATACTATTGTTATACATGCTACTTATCAAAGTTATGTAGTGACAAAATGTCCTTGGGTTTAATTTGGTTGTGGAATTTTTGGATGATAGTATAGTGTGACACTTTGGGAAATACATAAAATAATTTGCTATTAACTATTGACATGAAGACCTTTTTTATTTTCAAGAGAATAAAATTTCACAAAGATAAAAAGATGCTAATAAATATAAAAAATTAATAAGAGAAAGCATTAAGAATAATTTAATTGGCTTAAGGACATTAATAATAAATAATTTAATTTAAGGGATTTTTAAATATAGTTAAGAATTGTTTTTGTATTATGGTTGGCTAAAGTTTCATTATTTGTAACCTATTATATTTTTATAAGTGTGTGGTTATTAAACCCCTTGTGTTGGTTTAGCACATAGAGGATGATGTTTAATAATGGGGAGTATGTAATACCCCCTATGTTTGAACCTTTATTCCCTTGTTATCAACTTATCTTTCTTATCATGTTGATCATTTAGATGCATATGAATTCAAACATTTTCCCTCCCTTACTTTGAAAGATTTATTTTTTAAAATAAAATTAAAATAATATTTATTTATTTATTTAAATCTCAATCCCAAAAATATCTAAATCCACATAAATCATGAGGAAATTTGCAATGTATTTTTTTTAGAAACTTATGCCTAGCCTCTATAGGAAGGCTATATGAGCTATTGGTTAGGCCCTAGGCTATGGTGGATGGATGTGATTACAGAATGTAAATTTGGACAATGAAATAAAATTTATTATTGAGTGTAAAGGACCATTTGAACTTGTACAAAGTGGGTGACTTTGACCAGTAAGACCACTTGGGATTTCAAGGTCATTAAGTGGAAGTATGGGCTTGTATGACATGAGGTGACTCTTGTAATAAAATTAACCTCCTATTTATTAGGTTGAGTGGAAAATCCTTGGGATATGAAATTTACACTTTCTTTTATTTCTTATGTTGGTTCCTAGTTGTACACCTCTTTCACTTGGCTTTGCACACTTGAAGAAAATGGAAAGAAAAGATGGAAAACCCATTAGAATGTCATTGTATCTGAGGAGGGGTTTGACATCAAGAAAGGACCAAATAAATAAAATGATTAGAAGACACTTAAAAAGGGTATGGTCAGTTCCCTACTACTTCTAGCTCTACCTGAGCCAAGGTGAGAGGATCTAAGAGGTAGCTCATTCACATGAAGATATTATATAATTCAATCTTCATGAGGATTATTATCGCAAATAAACACAAATCTGACTAGAACATAACCAAGCTTGCTCTATCCACTTGAGAAGGGTTGTCACATGGAATGAGAAAATGTTTTATGTTAGACACAAGCTAATAAGGATAGATATGAATGTGATTACAAATTTAATTCTTTAGGATGTTCAACAACAAATGATTGAATAATAGATTTCAATGCTAATATTTAATGCAGAAGATGTAAACACATTCTAAGTATAAAATATTTATACATCTATAGGAAAATAACATTTTAGATATGTGAAGGGTGTGTTATATGTAGGGTAAGATAGGGTAGCAAAAAATTATTAGTTAATAAAAATGAAATTGGAGGGTTAAAAAGTGAGAAAAAATAAAAACAACTAAATGGATATGTCATCTTTACTAGTAAATGTACTATAGATAAAAAATAAATGAGTTGAAATCATGCACAAGTGATATCCTTCAAAAACCCCTTCTAATTGAATTTGTGAGCCAAGGACCACCCTTAAAAAGGCTATCAACACCCTCTTCTAAAATTTCAAATCAAAAAGGATTTTATAATCTATATATACACTCTAAATGACTAACATAAATATGAATACATCAGATTACCAATTAGATGAACATGTAAAATAGAGCACTATACTTCAACAATAGAAAGAGAATGGAAACCATGAACAAATTTCATTTATAAATTGAAATAGAAAATGAATACAATGTGTTCTAAACAACATAACAAACTAACACTATGAAAAATAATTCTATGATAAGGGAGACATGTATAATGCTCTCAAATTTTTCCAATGATTTTATAGCTAAAACTAATTTGGCACTAGAAGGATCACATAGAGAGAATTATTTGAGGCTATAGATCTTGACTCAAAAATTTAATTGACCTCTATAAAGGGGCAGACCCCCTTTACATATATAATTGAGCTAAACCTAGTATATTCCTAAAGATGATCTATCCAGAATATTTCTTAATGGGCCTGGAGTCTCTTAAACCTTGTAACAAACATGATTCCTTGAATATGCTTGTGATCTTGTGATGATGGAAATATTGATCTTCCACCTCAAAAAAATATGTTATAGTTATCTACATGGAGGAATATCTCATAAGGTATAAAACAAAACCTTTTTCCTCTTGCACAATAGAAAAAAACATCCCTTTCCTATCCTCATGATTACACAAAAACTAACTAAAAGGGACACACCACTAATGGGAAAATTATAATGGTTCCCAATGGGAAATGAGAAAAAATAAGGGAGGAATGGGAAGAAAAAGGTGGTGCTAGCTTAAAAAGACTAAAATATCTAGTTATATTCTAGAGTTGACCTAGATGATGGAATCCTTTACCAACTTGTTTTTATACTTGGTATATCCTTCCATCATAAGGGCAAGATTCCCATGGTCTGGCCTACTTCATAATTGAATTTTACTTGATATTCCTCAAGCTAGGTGGAAATATTTTGAAGCATGGCTTGTTTTCATCCAATTAGTCCCTTAAGTTGGTGACAAAATTTCTCAAGTGACACTAATTGCTTTATTTTATCAACATCAAAGGACTCTTATGGTGCATCAATGAGATTTTTTTGATCATTGCATACTGCCTCTTCCTCTAAATCATTTTCCCCATCAAGGCTTACCATATTTCTTAGTGCAGCATCTATCTCTTTTGTTGTAGTCTTGAGGGACTAAGCTTCTCCTTTCAAATTGAAGATACTATCTTTGAGCATCACCAATTTATGCTTGATTTCTAGTTGACATTCTTTGGGCCTCATGTGATCATTTGGAGTAATGATATTTTTAGATATTAAAGTATTGGTGCCTAACTTGTAGATCTCATCCATTTTCTATTAGACTCCTTCCCAATTCCTAATGTTTTCCTCATAACTAAGCATTAAGGAATCACAATCTCATTTGTTATCCACTACATTATCCAAGCATTTCAATGTTGAGTGGATTATTTCCTTGGCCCTAGTATGCAAATATTCTTGCCATTTTTTTGTCACCCATCCTCTAGACTTCAAGTCATCAATTTGGTCAAAATCAAATGACACTATTAAAAAGAGAGTATACTATGGAGTAATACTAGTAGATAGAGTTATTTCCTTGGGATCACTCAGTATATTTTACAAGTATTGGATCATAGCCTAATTTTGTGCATTTAACTCCTCCATGGTGGCTTTTTCTTTGTCCATTTGATGAGACACCATGTTCACCAAAAAAAGTGAGCTATGCTTTAGCTCATTCCTTGATGGCTCTCTTAGATTATAGCTATAAATAGTGAAACTCTTAATGGGGTCATCTTTATGTTGACCAAATTTCACCTCAGTATAATTTGTTCAATAATTTGAATAGAGATATGAATAGTAGTTGTAAGAAAAGGTCATTTTAGAGGTTAAAAATTTCAAGTCAAGGAGGCTAAAGTGTTTTGGCTCCATTATAGTGTATGTCAAGTTCTCCATAGGTCAAGTCTTAGCCCCTCATAAACCTAAATTACATTATCAAGACCAAGTTAGGTTCTCTAAATGACTCAACTTAGTAAAATTTCATGAGTAGAAGTAATCTAGGTTTACGAACCTAAATTACTCCTTTTAATGCTTTGTGGGTTTCCAACTATGCATGACTTCAAGTTTTCCAAGGAGCTTTGTTTATGACATTTATAATCAAAGGTAATTAGAAAACCTAAAATGGTCTTGTTAATGTTTCCCCCCTAAGTGTCCCTTCAAATTTTTTTGAAGGGCACTTTGTTTTCCTACGTGTCCCTTCAAAACAATTTAAAGGGCACTTTTCTTTCCAAGTGACCCTTCAAAAAAGTTTTGAAGGGAACTTTTATTTCTAAGTGTCCCTTCAAGATTTTTTGAAGGGTAATTTTCTTCCAAGTGACCCTTCAAAAGATATTTAAAGGGAACTTTGAGCCCAAGTGTCCCTTTGTACTTTTTAAGGGCACTTTATTGTCTAAGTGACCCTTCAAAAAAGTTCTGAAGGGCTTTTTTCATCCCAAGTGACCCTTCAAACTTTTTTGAAGGGAAATTTATTGTCCAAGTGACCCTTTGAAAAAAAATTGAAGGGCACTTTTCTTCCCAAGTGACCCTTTGAGCTTTTCCAAAGGGAACTTTGTCTTTGGAAATGCCCTTCAAAAAAGTTTCAATGGGCCATTTCCTTTGGAGATGTCCTTTAAAATTTTCCAAAGGGACCCTATGCCTTCCCCAAGTGTCATTCAAAACTTTTTCAAAGTACACTTTCCTAAGTGTCCTACGAAAAAAGTTCCCAAAAGAACTAACCATTGCCTTTCAGGCAAAATCCCTGAAAGAATTCCTTTGAACAAATTGTTCAAAGGAATTACTTCAAAAAAATTTCTTGAAACATAAACCTGATGGATCCCCATGATGTGTCATAGGATGTCAGGGTTAATATATCCAACTAGTCATTGGGGTGTAACTATGATGTGCCTTAGGACATCAAATTTAGGGTGGCCAAGTAGCCATTGGGATTCAAAAGCATGACGTGCTGTAGGACATCAAATTTAGAGTGGCTAATTAGTCATTGAGATTCAAATATGATGTACCATAGGACATCAAATTCATGCCTAAAGTCTTCAAGTGGAATTAAAGCCATTCAGAGAACCTAATAGGGTCTTAAGCAAAGATGGTATAAATAAGTTTTTCTAAGGAGTAAGACTTATGACTTTTATAAGTAAAAGAAATCAAAAATCTCTAAAAGAAAGATATAATGCTTTGTAGGTTTTAAAAAGAGATTTTCCTATGAATTTACAAGTAGAATCAATCAAATAACCTAAAGAAGCAAGTATAAGTAAATTCACTTGGAAAAATTAAATGGGTCTATAGTGCAAAACATGAGAGATCTTAGGAAGAAGATAAGGTTTACGTCTGTAATCCAAGCCATTTCTTATGGAGGGTCATTTTACCATTGATTTTTTAGTGATCTTGGTCATTTCAAGAGGGTAAATCAAAGAGAAGGACAAACTCCAATTGAATTATAGAATAATTGGAATCAGTTTCACTAGGATGGTAATTACAAACCATTTTGGAGGCTTCTATTTTGGTGCCCAAGAGTTCTCTCTTCTCTCCCTCTTTGGTGAAGCCATACTAGAATGTTTTGCCATTTTCTTGTCTTTGAGTAAAGAAGAATAAGTTTATTTTACTTCTAAGTTCTAGATATTTTCCTGGGTATGCAAGAGACACAAAGTGATAAAAAATGATTTTTTACCCTTATGTCCTCTATCCTTCATTTTTTTAGCAAATTGTTGATCTAATAGGTCATGGAGAGTGAAATCTAGTTGTATGAGAATCTGTACATGTGTAACCTTTTTTTAGAATATACAAGTTATCTTTTCTAGTTATTTACATTATGTGATCTCATTCATTTTATCTCTACATTGAAATACTTATGTCAGAATATTCTAGATCTTGAGCTATAGACTATATTCTATTGTATGGTGCATAAGTATAGGGCATACATGTGGATACTAATTCTTGGTGTATCACCATCTTAGACAAAGATTTTCATTTATACAAACTTTTAATCTTTCACTCATACAAACTAGTTCAATAGTTTTATTACACAAAATATAATACAAGAAGATAGCCATTTCAACTTAGAGATTCATTTCCACTTATAGGCACACCCACAGGCCTGAAAATGTCCCGACATTACCCAAATTTGGAGAAGGCTTGAACAACCTTCTTTTAGGGTGCAAGATTTGGAGACAATAGTTCTGACACACCTGATGGGACTTGAATTATTGCTAAGTCAAGGTGAATGTTGGTCTTGATAGGCCTAAGTATTATAAATTCCCCTAACCTATCATTTGGTGACTCTAAAAGGGTCTAAATCTTTGGTTCTAGACCAAGTTTTATACATTATCTACATGGTCCTCATAATGTCCTTAAGATTTTCTTACCAAGCCCCTTCAGTTGAAGCTTTTCCTGAAGAACAATGCCCTGAACCACTTCTACCCCTATTAAATCTTTGGCAAGGAGGTTTTGGGGAAGAAGTAGAAGAGGTTGAAGAGTTTCAAGGAGAGGAGGAAGTTGAAGAAGAAGAAGAAATAGATTATCATAGAGGAAGAAGAGAAATGGGAGAAAGGGGAGATATAGATAGATGTCAACCTTTCCCTACTTTTAATACCCAAAACCCAATAGATCTTCCTGCATATGACCCCATCCCTCTAAATAATACCAAACATATTCTTAGTTTCAATGGAGAGGGTCTTATTACCCCATCTAAACGTATTAGAGACATCTCTAATTTCTGTAATTTCCATAATCTTACTAGAGCCAACATAGCCATTAGGTTACTTACTATGTCTTTAAAAGGAAAAGCACTTGACTAGTATAGAATGTTAGAAGGGGGATGCATTACAAGCTAGGATGGTTTTAGAGACCTATTGGTGATAAGATTAAAAAATAAGAGTGATCATGCTTCCCTAATACATCAGTTGAATGTAATAAGAAGAGGTCCAAATGAATCCATAGGAGATTTCAATGAGAGATTTCAAAGAACATGGTATAAGATGCCACCAATCATGAGACCTCCTCCTAGATTTATTTTCCCAACATACCTCAAAGGGATTGGTACTGATGTTGTTATTATGTTGTAGTCAATTGGAGGATTCACTCTTCTAGGTGCATATGAGCTAACAATTAAGGTTAAGAATAACTTGATTTAGGCTAGAAGACTCCCTTTAAGAGTTTTCATGTCTTTTCTATCCCAAAATTTAGTTGAAGCTCCAAGCATGTCTCAGGTTCCCAATTCCAATGTGAATCCAATATCCTTTCCCAAGAACATGGATAACATTGTGTATAAGGATGAATAAATCAAGTCATTAAGAGCTTAGCTTAAGCAATATCAATATCAGGTAAGTTCTCCTCTTAATGCATAATACTATCCTCAATAAGGATATAGAGATCCATCCCAATATAGTTATCAAGGGAGAGGACAAAATAAACAAGGTTACATTAGGTATCCCAATGGATATAACCTAAATTCTACTCTTCCTATAAAGGTGGTTGTTCTAATTCATGTAAATCTAGTGCAAGGAGAAGATCATGTGGACCAATGGGGGAAACCTCAAGGTCAATTTTCACATGATGATGGAGGAACTAGATATGCTTTGAATACATAAGAATAAGCTACTCCTTACACAATAGTATAAGAAGCATGTCCTATCTAAATGGATAATCATGGAGAAGGCAGTAGCCCAAGTGTGGGGATGATGAACTTTGAAGAGAAGGATGATTTTGTGTTAACTCAAGGCATGTCAATTTTAGCTAATACAAGGTCTAATAAGAGAGCCTTGGGAAAAGGCTAGGAGCCATAAATAGTTCCAAGTGATGCCTCTCTAAGGTAACAAAATTCCAATCAAAGAGCTGCACCTTATACAAGCCATATTCCTCAATAGAATCAGAATGTAAATGTAGCTACCAAAATTACAACATAGTAGGCTAAAACTCCTTTATTACCATGAAAAATGTAGGAAAAAGTGAATACTCCATCTCTAAATATTTTGGACTCATTAAATATCACTGGGACAAGCATATCCCTTTGGGAGGTTCTACATATACCTGGTTAAAAGGAGCTTTTTCAAGAGCAGTTAACAAGCATGCAGGTAGCCCCTCAATCTTCAAGGCATCATAGTGTGGCTCTCACAAATTCTCCAAATCATATTTTGGATCCTTACTTTAAATCTAAAAATCCTCTACCCTTCTACCTCACACTCATTATAGGAGATAAGTTGGTCCACAATTGCATTGTGAATAATAGAGCAAGCACTACTATTACGCCTAAGGTAGTGGCTGATAATTTGGGTTTGAACTATGAGCCACATAGTAAAGGCATGTTGCATTTGGATGGAACTCAAACCAATATGGTAGTATTGTTCAAAGTTATGAAAGTGTTTTTACATGGCTACCCAAGCTTCCCTATCATGTAATATATTATGGTGGTAGATCTTCTAGCACACTTTATTATATGCTTGTCTATGGATTTTATGGCCAAGATAAGAGGATACCTTTTCATTGATTGGTCCTTTAGAGTTTTAAAAACAAGGTATGGAACCAAGGTAACCATAAGGACTCAACCCTTAACAAGGTTCCATATTGAGCCATACTTGGAGACAATGACAAATCAAAACTATCTAATTAGTAAAGAGGAAGAGGCAGTCTTGATTAGTGAAACATCTTCTCCTCTTGAATGTATTTTAGACCTCTATCTTGAAGAGTACACCAATAAAACACATGGCCTTTATCATTAAACTTTCATTGAGTAATCTTATTTGGGAGTTTATTGCATGCATGAGGGAAACAAACCAATTCCTTTAGTCACCAATGAAGATCATGAGCTTGATGGTATGTGGGAAATGTTCTTTGATGGTTTAAGGAGAAAATAAGGTACAAGAACTAGTGTCATGTCAATTTACCCATCAAATAATCATTACTACTCTTCTTATAGGTTTCACTTCACCTACACTTGCAACATGTTAGAATACAAAGGATTAGTTCATGGTCTCTAATGGGCAAAGAAGAGAAGAATCAAGATTTTGAAAGACTATAAAGATAGTGAACCAGTCATTCATCAAGTGAGAATTCAATCTACAGCCAAGAACTCCTTTCTCAAGCCCTACAGGCATAGGGTATGTGATCTACTTGAGGATTTTGATGCCTTCAACATCCATCCCATACCAAAAGATTTGAACAAGCACGATGATAGACTGGCTGCAATAGGAGCATGTTTTGAATTAGCTATTGACATTAAACAAGAGAAATATCAATCTCATATCAAGATCATTGTAAGACGTTCCATTCTAGATAATTAAGTGTCATGGCAAGTATTTTAAAGTGATGAACACATTATGCACTTCTTGATAAATTAGGCAAGCTTCTCTTCAAGAAATCAAAAGAAGTTGCATGATCATTATGAAGAGGAGATTATAAAATTAAATAGAAATAAAATACCCAAGGTGTTGATTACTGTGGAGAGTGTCTTTAATGAGGATGATACAAATAAATACCAAATAATGAGCACATCAACAAAAGAAGAAAACTATGAGAGAGTTCTAATTTTCAAGGATAAACTTTTGAAGATTGATAAGGCTTGTTTTCAGTTAGAAAGGCAAGATTTTATTACATTATGAAAATAGTTTCATGACATCTTTGCCTAGGAATACAAGGACCTAAAAGAGTTTGATCAAAGTCTAGCTCATCACACCATTGAGTTGTAGCATGGAGCTAAATTAGTAAGACAAAAGTAAAGGCCTATCAACCCCGAGGTAGAAGAACTCATGAAGAAAGAGTTGACTAAATTGATTAAGTCTAGGATTATCTTTCCTATCAAACACTCAACTTGGGTGGCCAACCTTATGTTAGTTTGAAAGAAGAATGGAGAAATTAGACTTTGTGTTGATTTTTTTGATCTAAACAAAGTGTCTCTCAAGGATCATTACCCACTCCCTTCCATGGAACAAATTTTGCAAGTTGTTTTAGGTTCTCAACATTTCTCACTTCTTGATGGTTATTTAGGTTATAATCAAATATTTTTAAATGAAGAGGATCAATTCAAGATAGCCTTCACCACCAGGTGGGGGACCTTTGCCTACAAGAAGATTCCATTTGGTTTATCCAATGTTGGAGCTACATTTCAAAGGGAAATAGACATGGATTTCAAAGGTTTGATCAATAATTTTTTGATTTTTTACCTTGATGATATAACCATTTTTTGAAAGGATTCTATTGATCATATGAGACATCTAAGGTAAGTGTTTGAGAAGTGTAGAGAGTATGGCATATCCCTCAATCCAAAGAAATGCATCTTCCATGTCTATGAAGGTAAGCTTTTGCATCATGTTGTTTCAAAAGAAGTATTATATATTGACCTCAAAAGGATTGAATCTATTCTAGGCTTGTATTTGCCTCAGCATAAGAAAGGGTTAAAAAAATTCTTGGGAAAAATAATTTTTTTAAGGATGTTTATCCCAACCTTTGAAATTGTGGTAAACCCTATAACAACATTGCTAAAAAATAACCAAGTTTTTACTTGGATAAAGGAAGGTAAAGGCAACTTTGACGCAATCAAGCAAACAATTTCAGCCTCTCCCACTCTCTTAAATGAAATTTTTTCTAAGGATTTTATTCTTTATACTTTTTATAACCTCAACACAATCTTAGCCATGCTTATACAAAAGAATGAAGAGGATGTTGAGCAGCCAATTGCTTTCTTTAACCAAGGCTTAAAAGACTATGAAGTAAGATATTCTTTTGTTGAGAAGTAAGATTTAACCATAATTAGAGGCTTGAAAATTTTCAATCATATGGTTTCCAACAATAGAATCCATGTCATGGTCTCCCATCCTAGGACCAAGGAGTTTATCCTAAGTAGGGATCTCAATGAGAAGAGAATTGGATGGATCATGAAGGTGATGGAATATGGCATTGACATAAAGGTAACTAGCCTAGTGATAGGAAGAGATTTATGTGAGAACTTAGCATCTAAATTTTAAGAACCAAAAGAGCAAGCCTTGGTGAATCAAGTTCAAGACTAGCTAGTTGATTAAATGTGGAATCAAAGTTGGACATAAGGCATCATTAGTTTTCTTCAAAATTGTGAGTGTCCCAATGGCTTGAATAAATCTCAAAGAAGGTATTTTAGGTTGCAAGCTATTCCTTATTGTCTTGTGAATGGCATTCTCTTTAATAAGGACGTGATAAATGTGTTTCTAAGATTCATTAACAATGACCAATTTGATATGCTACTAGAAAGGTTCCATAATGGTGCAAATGCTGGTCACTTCTCTCCTAGAACAACTGTAAAAATAATGAGAGCTAGTTAATATTAGCCTAGTCTTTTTAAAGACTATTATCATTGGGCTAAGGTTTGTCCTCAATGTGCTTTCTTTTTTAGCAAACAAAAGCTTGTTTCCCTTACATTGAATCTTATCCAAGTGGACTAGCCTTTCATGTAATGGGGCTTTGAATTCATTGGCATGATCAACCCTCCATCAAGTGTTGGACACAAATTGATATTGTCTACTATATACTATTTCACAAGATGGGTAGAGGTTGTTGCTTTGAAGAAAGCAAATGAAAATGCCATCTTGGAATTCTATGATAGAATTATAAAAAGGTTTAGAGATCCTCATGTCATCATCTCAGATAATGCACTTGCTTTCATAAGTGCTAAAACTCTTGATTGGGTAGCAAATAATGGAGTTCATTTGAGTACCTTATCCAACTACTACCCTCAAGGTAATGGATTGGCTAAGTCTACCAACAAGAACCTCATCAAGATCATCAAGAGGAAACTAGAAACCAATCAAATATCATGTCATAGCAAACTCAAGATAGCCTTATGGGTGGACATAATCACTCCCAAGAAGTTAATTAACAATTCTCCCTCTATACTTGTCTATGGGAGAGAAGCTAGGTTGTCCATATCATAAGATCTCCCTACCTTGAAACTTGCACAACACCTGTAATTACTTGAAAACACTCTCATGGGGGTCATATTGATAGAATTAATGCAACTTCAAGAGGCAAGAGATGATGTACATAAATCTTTGGATCACCATCAAGTTCTTATGAAGAAATCCTTTGATAAAAGGGAAAGGGCAATAGTGTGCAAAGAAGGTGACCTAGTCTTGAAATGGATGAACATAGAGCATAAATAGACAAATATACAAAGTTTGATACCTTAAGGAGTGGTCCTTACATCATCAAAAAGTTCAAATAAAGAAAATCCTTTCAAATATCCAAAATAGATGGAAAATAGTTGCCTATTCTAGTGAGTGGAATCCATTTAAAGCCTTGCTTTTGAACCTTATTGGCCATGTCTTGTATATACTTTATTTTGGTGTGTTTCCTTTGTTGTGTTTTTTTCCCTAAGTTATTTGTATCATAGGTGTGTTTTACTTCCATTTATTTGGAGTGCATCTATGCCTTGTGTGTGTAACCAACATAGCTAGTGTGTTTTTAAACAAAAACTTGTTTAGTTCTCTTTAAAGTGCCTATATGCATGACTCCATGCCCAATGGAAGGATTTAGGTGACTGGTATTTGACATAGAATGCATGCCTCCCCTTAAAATCACCAATAATGTTGACCAAATTTCACCTCTGTATAATTTTTTCAACCATTTTCATGGAGAGCTAAATAATAGTTACAAGATTAGATCATTTTAAACATCCAAAAATATAAGTCAAGGAGGATAAGGTATTTTATCTCCATTACAGTGTATGTCAAGTTATCCATAGGTCAAGTTTTGGCCCCTCATAAACTTGAATTACATTATCAAGACCAAGTCAGGTTCTCTGAATGACTCGACTTGGTAAAATTTCATGAGTAGAAGTAATCTAGGTTTACGAACCTAAATTACTCCTTTCAATGCTTTATAAGTTTCTAACTATGCATGAATTTGGGTTTTCCAAGGATATTTGATTATGAATTTTATAATCAATGGCAATAAAAAAACCCAAAATTGTCTTGATAATGTTTCCCCCCAAGTGTCCCTTTAGACTTTTCCAAATGGCATTTGTTTTCCCAAGTGTCCCTTCCGACTTTTTTGAAGGGCACTTTTCTTTCTAAGTGACCCTTCAAAAAAGTTTTGAAGGGAAATTTTCTTCTCAAATGTCCCTTCAAAATTTTTTGAAGGGAAATTTTCTTCTAAGTGACCATTTAAAAAAGTTTTGATGGGCACCTTTTAGCCCAAGTGTCCCTTCAAACTTTTACAAAGGGCACTTTATTGTCCAAGTGACCCTTCAAAAAAAATTTGAAGGGAACTTTTCTTCCCAAGTGACCCTTCAAAATTTTTTGAAGGGTAATTTTTTGTCCAAGTGACCCTTTAGAAAATTTTTTAATGGCACTTTTCTTCCTAAGTGACCCTTTAGACTTTTCCAAAAGGCACATTTCCTTTGGAGATGTCCTTCAATTTTTTTTTAAGGGACCTTGTGCCTTCTCCAAGTGTACTTCAAAACTTTTTTGAAGGATAATTTACCAAGTGTCCTTCAAAATTTTTTTGAAGGACATTGTCCCAAGTGTCCTTAAAGAAAAGTTCCCAAAGGAACTAACCATTGCCTTTTGGGCAAAATCCCTAAAAGAATTCCTTCAAACAAATTGTCTAAAGGAATTACTTTGGAAAAATTGCCCAAAACATAAACCCAATGGATCCCCATGACATACTACAAGACATCAAGTTTAATATAGCCAACTAGCCATTGGGGTGCAAAGACAACATGCCACAAGATGTCAAATTTAGGGTGGCCAACTAGTCATTAGGGTGTAAAGATGATGTGCCGTAGGATGTTAAATTCAAGGTGGCCAACTAGTTGTTAGGATTCAAAGGCATTATGTGCTATAGGATTTCAAATTTAGGGTGGCCAAATAGTCATTGAGATTTAAAGATGACTACTATAGGACGTCAAATTCATGCCTAAAGTCTTCAAGTGGAAGTAAAGCCATTTAAAGAACCTAACAAGGTCTTAAGCAAACATGGTGCAAATCAAGTTTTCCAAAGATCAAGTCTTATGACTTTTATAAGTAAAATCAATCAAAAATATTGAAAAGGAAGATACAATGCTTTGTGGGTTTTCAAAAGATCTTTGCTTATGACTTTTACAAGTAGAATCAATCAAAGATCCCAAAAAAGCAAGTAGAAGTAAAGTCACTTGGAAAACTTGAATGGGTCCACAGTGCAAAACATAGGAGCTCTTAAGAAGAATATAAGGTTAAAAATAGTGATCCAAACCATTTATTATGGAGGGTCATCTCACCATTTATTTTTGTAGTGATCCTAGTCATTTCAAGAGGGTGAATCAAAGAGAAGAACAAACTCCAATTCAATGAGAGAACAACTAGAATTAGTTTCACCAGGATGGTGACCGCAAACCATTATGGAGGATTCTATTTTAGCACCTAAGATTTATCTCTTCTCTCCCTCTTTTGATATAAATAAGACCCTTGTGCTCTTGTTTTATCATCCACAGATAGTACAATGAAGCCCTATTAGAATGTTTTGCCATTTTTCTTGCCTTTGAGCAAAGAAGCATAAGTCTATTTTTTTCTAAGTTTTAGAAATTTACTTGGGAATGCAATAGACACAAAGTGACAATAAGTGATGTTTTATCCTTCTTTCCTTTATCCTTCATGTTTTTGAGTAAAGAATTGACCCAACAGTTCATGAAGAGTGCATTCTAGCTGTATGATATTTTTCACATGTGTAACCTTTTTTTAGACTATACAAGTTGTCTTTTCCAATTATTTACCTTATGTGATCTCATTCATTTTTTCTCTACATTAAAATACTTATGTTATAATATTCTAGATCTTGAGTTATAGATTATATTCTACTATATTGTGCATAAATATAGGGCATACATGTGGATACTAATTCTTATTGTATCACCATTTTAGACTAGGCTTTTCATTTATTCAAACTTCTAACCCTTTCACTCATAAAAACCAGTTCAGAAGTTTTATTGCATAAAAGCCAATACAAGGATCTAGCCTTTTCAACCTAGAGGTTAATTCCCGCTTATAGGCACATCTATAGGCCTATAAATGTCTTAATGTTGCCCAAATCTAGAGGACGCTTGAATAGCCCTCTTCTAGGGTACAATATTTGGAGAGAACACTTTCTTCAGATAATCTTATGGGGGAATGGATATTTATACATTCCTTTCTCTTGTAGCAGTGAATCTAGTTCTAGAATGTATCTTGGTGTTCTTGAGGGGTTTGGAGTTGTATGCCTGAGTGATCTTCACTACATCAATTTCCCCAATCTTTCTCATGATGTCCTTCTTTTCCTTAACTTTTTCTTTAACCCAAAGAATGGGTCTAGTCTAAAATCCCATTGATGTAGTGGACATTAATGGAGGCCTCAAGATAGTGTAAGTTGGTGTCATTAGAGTACCTGATGTAAAAAGTGCCAAGGAATGGGTTGTAGACTCAACATAAACTATTAGATATCTTCATAACTTTCCAAGTCCTCACCACCTTTTTTTGGTCTGATTTCCCCTTCTAGGTTTGGCTCTATCTGCTCCAAAACATCAAAATCTAGCCTAAACTGGTGAGTCTCCTTGAAAAACTTTTCAATGGAGCTCTCTTGTCTTGTTTACTAACTATAAGGTTTCATAACTACTTCACCTTGTTTATTTACTTAAGTTTCATGTATAGATGAGGCTATGGTGACCTCCTTGTTTCCTTCAAACAACTCTTCACCTATCATGGCCTATGGACCTTTATTATGGATTGGATTATAGACCTTGATGCAAGGATGGAGACCTCAAGGTAATTTAATTGAAGCAACACTTCCTAAAGTACCCTCCTCAACACCTTTATTTGATTTCTCCAATTCCTTATTCATTTCCATATGGGTAGGGGTACTCATTTTTAATTTTTCTCCCCTACCTTCTTCTCTACTTGCCTTCTCCTTTGGTGCTTAACTTGACACCTTTAGAAAGGAAAGGACAACTTTTGACACCTCTAAAGCTGCTTGTAGTCCTTCTTACTCAACCACCACTTTAAAATAAGTTTTGAATTGAATATCCTACTTCATCTCCACCTTAATTCTCTCATCATATTTATTCATTTCTTCAACTTCACCTTGATCATCTTGACCTAGTGGTTGGGTGATGACATTTTCAACAAATGTCTTTATATTTGATGAGATTGTTTCCATTTCTGAATGGGCCTAAACCTGTATGGCCACCTCAACTCCAACCTACATATATTATTAAAAATAAAGAGGATCATTTGAGGCCATAATTTTTCCCTCATTACCCATAATTTTTACTCCTGAGGGACCCTCTTCTGCAAATAAACCAATCACAAAGACCTTCATTAGGGTCTAGGGTCTTTCCTTAGAATCCTCTATCCAATGTTTACTTGAGGAGGAGTGAATGTTCATTGCTTCTTCATCACCTCTATAATGGGCCTATCTTCATTTGAGTCTTCTTCATTACTCATATCTATTAATCTATGAGCATATGAGGATTGATCCTCTTTCCTTTTCATGAGGAGTTTCTTAGAAGGTAGGTCCTTGAACATAACCTCCTTCCTTTTCTTAGGAATCCCAAATAGAGGTTGTAGATCCCTTTTGACTCTTTTATTCTTAGATTTCTCTACCTCTTTTTCACCCCATCTCTTCCTTGAATAAATATTTAGGGGAAGGATAATGGTTGGTTGTTGTACTAGTAGAGTAGGTGGACCAACAATTGGATTGATTAGTGGAATGGGTTTTGGGATGGTTGGTATCATTGGGGATCCCTTTAGTGCAATGGATATTGGGGTGGCATTGGCTAATGTAACTTCACTAGTATCAATCTTATCCCAATTATTAGCTAGACTTGTTAACTTTGAGAAGGACAATATTGCCTTGGACCCTGTGAGGATATGGATTCCACATCAATCAGCTTGGTGAAGTTAATATCACCAACCTTATTCTTCCCTTTGCCCTTTGTTTCTAGTGGTGGAGGTAATAGAAAACCACTATAATGTGGGAGGAAACCCTTTAACTCTTAAACTTATTTGATGTCCTAGAGGGTAGGTGTATCAGAAGTACTAATATCAACCTCATGTTCCTTCAACCACCTGAAGGTTCTTTTCATGATTGCTATGGATCTTCATGGAATAGAATAATTTTCCTTAGTAGTGAGGTCCACATGTGAGATGGATTGTGCTTCAATATTTTACTAATTATACACTATATAAAATGTCATTTTATCATCATCCATGTCCTTGGGGATGGGAGAATATTGTAAACAATGACTTCTTACACTGTTAGCCTCATATAATCTAGCTTCCTAATGTCCTCAATGACAATGTAATTAGACCAAATGTCTTTATAATGTGATTGATGTAGAATCATAGTAGTTATCATGTTTACCAACCATCTAATATAATATTTTGGCCTAGGTGGCATCTTATCAATCACATACTATCCCATTTCTTGTTTTAATACTTTTTCTTTGGCAATAGGACATGAATAGTGTCTAATCTCAACTAAAAATCTATAAGGATTGTTTATCTTTTTTAGTGCTATCATCTCATGTATGGGCACCATTTATCATCTTATCTCCATCACTACTAATCTATTATCTAGGTATCTTGGAAAATTATGTGGAGAGCTTGAGTAGCCACTTATTTTGATATAAGTGAATGTTCTAAATTAAATATATGAGGCACCATACTTATCAATTATTTATCTAACTGCTTTGGACATTTTGTTGAGGGTCCTTAGAGGAAACAAGAAACTCATCATAGTATTAAATAAATAATTGTAAACTTTGTAGAGATTCTTCTTGAAGCCATCCAAAGTAATTTTTGGGTAAATCTTGTATATTCTCATCCCACTAGGATTCTTGATGAGCCCCTAGAATGTATAATTATGTACTAGGTTACACTCAAGTAGGAGGACATGTAAAATATACCTATGAAAGATTTTTTTAAATGGATTGCACCCTAAAGTTGCATCATCTACCTGTGTAGGTTGTCACTTATAATGGTGGTCCAATATAGCTTCTTTTGTTGCTCTAACACATATATTGAGATTATGAACATCTAAGGCTCAAATTTATCTATGGTGGGCATCCCATAAACCCTTGAATCCATGGAAATCACATACTAGGTCAATTCCTTGAATTCTTCTAGTTTTAAACTCTTAGAAATTCTTAAAGCCTTTTTTGCCTTTTCTTAACTAGCTAGTAGGAGTTGACAATGTCCCATATTATTTTTTCATTCTTGTCCACATACTCTTAGCATTCCTCTAGGGAGAGTGTGATAATTTTAGGTTAGCAAAGATTCCTAAGCATGGTGATGAAGGCTAAAGGAGTAAAAGATCATATAATTGATTGGCTACCATTGATGATAGTTTTAATATCAGGTTGATATACTCAAGCACATGCAATCAATAATTGTGGGTATGGGGCATCCAAGGGGAATGTCATTATAGGGGAGATATGGCTCATGCCCTAATTAGAAACTAATGGAAGAGGGTTGGGTTGCTTCAATACATTTAATAAGGCTATAAAGTTTAACCCCTAAACATATATATCTTTGATTCTATCCAAAATAGAGACAATGTTGTTCTTCATAGATGTTGAAGATGCTACCATTTTTCCATAACTCTCTAGTGTAATACTTTGAATTCAAAAAAATTATTCAATATAATTACCCTTGATATATATTTAAATCCCTTTCAAATAACACATCACAAGGAGCTAGAAGAATGCTTACTAGAAATCTAGAGGGTTGCATGTAATTAAACCTAAAAGTCTTTGAATAATTTGTCATAATTGCTCTTTCACACTACATGTATCTAGGACACACAAATAGCTCAAAGACACAAGTAGAATCTGTTAATTTAAAAGTTAAATATGAATGAAGGTAAATTCCTTAGTTATAATTCTTTGAATTTTAAAATTAGGGTTGTCATTAATGATTTGAAGTATAACACCTAATTACCAACTGCCCCTTTTAGTCATTTGAGCTTATTTCAAAAATGGAGAAGGTACAAATTTTAATTTTATGTTAGGCAATCCTCCTTGCAACACATGGATCCATATAAGAATTTTTTTTAATTTAGTGCTTTTTAGTCCTTTGAGGACTTTTTGTACCTTACCCACTAAAAGGTAAGTGAGGCAATCTTTAAAAAAGGGCCCAAAACTTTAAAAACCTTGAGAACCTACCATGTGTCATTAATTTACTTTAAAAATCTAGGTGTTCAAGCCCTGGAGATATTTTTCACCTTGCCCACCAAAAGGCAAGTGAGCCAATCTTCAAAAAGGGCCCAAAAATTATAAAACTATGAGAATCTACCACGTTTCTAGCTTAGATTTTAGCTTAGACTCTCAACCAATTATTTACCTTGTCACCATCCTTCTTGATATGGGGAAGGGTGGAATATCCTTTTGACCCCTAAAAATGCTCTCATTACTTGTAAAAGGAAATGAACAAGTCATTACCTTGTAAATTTGAAAAATCTGACCTAGGTATTTTCTTGGGATAATGTCTTAGGAGCCCCTTGAGATAACCACATGTCTTTCATTCAAAAAATCTATAAATTCCTCACCTTAGTCACCAAAACACATTGAAGGTGCAATTTAGAAATTTCATTTGGGGCCCTAGAACATTTATTCTTTGAGCATAAGGTATAAAATCAATGTATGCAAGGAGACTTTGATACATTTCTATCTTCTCCCAGTGAATCTTCCCATTGTGAAAACTTTAACTAAACCTTAAAATTCCTTAAAAGCTATTAAAAATGTCCTCCATCTTTAGAAAGTGTCCTTTAGACTTTTTGGATAACACCCTTCAGGAAGTTTTCAAGGGCACAATGCCCAAAGGAAATAATAATTTGGACATGTTTTAGAGGCAAAATGATCCTTCAAAAGTGCCCTTATGGAATCTTGAAAAGGAAAAATAACCAAAGGAAATGTTCCTCTAGAGATTTTTCAAGGGCAAAATGGCCCTATAAATCATTCAAGATTTTTGTGTGGGCAAATTATCCAAATGAAAAGTGTCCTTCACACTTTTTGCCAAGGAAAAAAAAGTCCAAAACAAATGATCCAAAAATACATAAGACCAAAAATACAAGGTATGGAAATCTTTCAAAACTTATGTAGTAGATAAAATGTTTGATGCGAATAAGTCTTTAGTCTTTTTGTCTGAGACAAAAATATTGAAGAGTTATTTCTGTTGAACATTGTGTTCATGCAAAAGGCTCAAAAAGTCTAAGGGAAAAACACCTTCACAAAACAAAGACATGACAAAGGACTAATAAAATTATAAACTTGACATTCCAAAAGAAAACATGAAGATAGAACTATGACTAATGACTTAAACATTGATACTCAACCTAGGCTAGACTTAGGCCTTTTCACAGACAAAGGCCCAATTACTCTAGTGCAACTTTGGGAACTAACATAGGCTCTCACAAAACTTGTTAATCAATAAAATACCCCAAATAGAGATATCAGAACACAATAGATTTTCAACCTCCCAAATCTTTTGATGATGAAAAGGGCACAAATTACTTTGTGTAGATTTGGGCTCCAACATTGGCACTTGCTCAAGGATGTGTACCCCCAGTGGGTACATAGAAAAAACCATACCAAACACCTATCTGTTGGGCCATGGAGTCAAATAATTTGAAAAAAAGCTAAGGAAAACACACCATGGGTAAAAAAAATTATAATAAGTCATCTAAAGACAACCATGAAGAAAAATGAGAAAACACAAACTATACAAACACAACCCCAAACAAGGAAACAAAGCATAAAGGGTTTATACAACATTTACATATTTATATAGGCTATCATGGAATTAATCCAAAAAGTGTTTGAGGTGCCTACCATTAATTGGCAATTCTAGTATTTCACCATCAATATCTTTGAGATAAAATGTATGGTTCCCTATTTGATAGTCAATGGTGTAGGGACCCATCCATAGGGAATCAAATTTACCACGTTTTCCTTTATTTTCATGTTTGTTATCCTAGAGTAGGACTAGGTCACCAATTTGAAAAGCTCTCAAGGTGACCTTCTTGTCAAAATTATTTTTGAGCCTCTCCTTGAATGTTAAATGCTTTTCATGAGCTTGTCTATGGTATTCATCAAGATCTACAATCTAGTTGATCCTTTCCTTATAGTGGTTTATTTCTTCTTCATCCTTAGTTATCTATTTCATGAATTGATAAGTAGTTAACTACATGTTAAGGGGTAAAATAGCTTGAGATCCATAAAAAATTCAAAAGGGGATTCTTCTATTAGACTTATTAGGAGCCAACTTGTCAGCCCAGCCAACAGACTTCAACTACTCACCCTATTTCCTTTTGTTGGCATCTAGAGTCCTTTTAATAATTTTCAATAATTTTTTGTTACTAGACTCAACCTACCCATTTCTTTGTGGATTTTTATTAGAGGCATATGCTATATCAATCACATACTCTTCACATAATGCAACTAACTATTTTTCTCTAAATCACATGGCATTGTCATGTATAATTTTAAATGGCACTCCAAATTGATAAATCACATTATTTAAAAGGAAATTGATAACTACCTAGTGGGTTGATTTTCTATTAAGAATTGATTCAACCCATTTTGTGAAGTAATTAGTGGCTAATAAGATCCACTTGTGACCATCACTTGAATCATCTAATATTTCACCCATGAAGTCCATTCCCCACTACCTGAAAGGTCCCACAATAGAGACCAACTACAAGGGAAGTGATCCAGATGCTTTCATTATCCTAGAGAATTATTGGCATTATTCACATCTCCTTATCATAGCAACAACATATTTGAATAGAGTGGGCCACCAATAACTATACTTCATAATCTTATGTGTGGTGACTTTGGGAGAAAAATGACCACCACACACACCACTATGTAATTGTGTAGCTATTTTGGAAATAGCATGTTCTACTAAGCACCTTAAGAGGACACCACCTAGGTTCCTCCAAGCTAGATCATCATGTAATAGAAGATACTTTTGGGATACTAACTTCAAGTTCCTCCTTTGATATTTGTCTAAGTGGGGGGAAAATTTAGAGTCTTCAAATAATAGACTATATCTTTCTACCATGGAGATTGGCTATACTTAGATTTAGGGCTATCAACATCCCATTATACATTATTCACCTCTACAGCTTGTAGGTTAGTTTCAGTCATCAGCTTAGCTAGACCCATGCCTCTGACCAACTTACTAGTTTTAATCTCTAGGTCATATTCTTAAAGTTTTTTGACCCATCAACATCTTTTTTAGTAGTTTCATTCTGAGTTAATATGTCCCTCACCATAATGTGAGGAACATAGGCCATGATCTTTGAATTCATAATGTAGGATCTGAATTGTTTGACATCCTTTAAGAGAACAAAGGCTTGTTTTTCCATTATGGTATATTTCAACTCTGATATTTGAAATGCCTTGATGAAAAAGGTAATTAGTTGATCATAAACTTCATCACTCTTTCATAGTAACATTGTAGCAATAGTATAATCAGAGGCAAATGAAAAGATCTCAAAATAGTTTCTATAGTCAAGACTAGCAAACATCGGGGTCATTTTAAAAATTACCTTAATGTCTTAAAAGGATTTGGTATTCTTTTCATCCTACCTTATAGTTTGATCCTTTTTTAACATTGAATTAATGGGTAGAGTAATCTTTGAAAAATTAGAAACAAACCTTATAACAAAATTAATCTATTCAAAGAAAGATTGAATACCTTTCTTGGTCTACGGGATGTGTACTGATGCATGAGCATTTTTAGGGGGTAATATTAAATTATTTTATTTTTTATATTTTAAATTTTAAAATTATTATGTATCTAAAAAAATTAAGGGTAGAAATTAAAAATTAGTTGAATGTCTAGTGGTAGTAGTTGTAAAGGATCTAGAATGTTTGAATTAGCAAGGAAATAACAATCTTGGATAATTATATCCAGAAGCTTAAGTTTAGTATTCATTCTAACCAATGGATAAGCTTAATTCTAGGTAAAAAGGGAGAAATGACAGTATAAATTTTAAATTATATTTTGTTTATGAGGATGATTATATGTTTTGAATATATATATTTTTGATATTTAATATTTTCATGTGGAAGTATATGTTGTGTGATTTTAGGTTTAATCATAGGGAACAAAAGGAAGAACTTCAAATCCTGATCAAGAGAATAAATAGCTAGTGTGAGGATGTAATTAAATATTATTTTACATGATCCAAAAGACCACACACACACACACACACACACACACACACACACACACACACACACACACACACACACAATATAATAGTTTTCCATCATAAGTGGTGTTATCATTACCGATAATTTTCATATTTTAATGATTAAAATTTTATAAACATAAAGGAATTATTTTATGAGTCAAATATAATGGTGTAAGTGATGGTAGAAGAGATTTCATGTTATAATAGCCAACTTCAAGATATTACAATTTAAGTTTGGTGTCATTCCACTTGAGAAATTTCCATGTAAGGGAACTTATGCCAGGAATTTTATAAAAATAAAAGAGATGACAGTGTCGATCCATTTGTTACTACATTCTTGATTTTTATTTACCAAGGTAAAGGCATTGAATAATATAGAGATTGTTTATTTTAAGGAAAGCGTAGAAATGAAATGCCCCATTCTGTTGTTTGGTATGGAAATTGAATGAATCAATCTGAAAAATAGATGAAGATTTATGGATCTTGGTTACCATTTTATGGTGTGATGCTTGAAAATCTAAAACCCTGCATTTATTTTGTGTTCTATAATCAAAAATATAAGTGCACTACAGCTAATAGACTCACTTTTGAAGATCCATAGTGCCTTTTTGGGTGAAGCATTGGACTAAAAAGTGGTATATTAGCTTGAATTTGATTAGTGGTTGACTAATGGTAATGGTGACTCATATTTTTAATGATTTTTCTTGACCAACAACGTATGATGGGAAATTTCTAAGTTTGAATGAATGACTTATTATTCAAAGGTTACTAGTTATCAATAAAGGGAAGATGGATTTTAATGATATATTCCATGATATATACGAGTGGAAATTCTTCATGAAAAAAGAGGTTTAAATTTCATATTTTATTTTCAAAGGATTTAAGCTTTGCTTTATATTCTCTAGAGTAACGATGAAGGTTTTATGTCCTTTGGAGGTTTTTGTTTACAAATATTCACCTTTTTTTTTGGAGAATGTAAAACAAAGTCTGATCTAGTATAAAAAATTACAAATATTATTTTTTGAGGAAATTAATTATTTTTTATCAAATTGTTATCATGTACCTTGTCAATGGATTCTACCCTTTTAGGATCTATCATTAGACCTTGTTTAGACATAATGTGCCCAATTAGTTTTGCCTTTTCTATTCCAAAGTGGCACTTCCTAGGATTGAGGGAAATTCCAAACTCCCTACATCTAATAAGCATCTACTCCAACTACCCTAAGTGGTCATCTCTTTTATTGGAGTACATTGTAACATCATCATGTTAGACCATAATTAATTGGTTGATTAACTAGGTGAAATCTACATCCATTGATCTATTAAAGGTGGCACCTACATTCATCAAGCCAAAAAACATTTGGATATATACATAGGTTCCCTATGTGGTAGTGAAGAAAATCTTAGACCTTTTAAACTCTTTCACTACTACTTGGTTATAGCCACAAAATCCATCCAGAGTTGACAATAGCTCAGAACCAGTAATATTTTGAAGTATTTTGTCCATATTGGGTAATAGATAGTTATCCTTTAGTGAAGCCTTGTTTAAATTCTAGAAATCAACATAGAGTTTAATGTCTCTATTCTTCTTTCTTAGAGGGACTAGAATGTCCACTCATGATGAATACTTGATGGTTGAATGATCCCACCATCCCTTAATTTCTTCAATTCCTCTTACATCTTGGTGGCCAAGATGGGATTAATAGGTCATTGTTTTTGGTAGAATGGTTTCATACCAAGATAACAGGGGATAACATACTAGAATAAATCCTCCTTATATGCCTTCATCTAAATATGACCATGATAAATAGTCTTGCTACATAATCAAAAGATTGATAAATGTTTCATTCTCTTTCTTAATCAAGTGAGTGCCAAGCCATATCTTCTTTGGATTATCCTTAGTCCTATTGTTAATCTTAGTTACATCCTTTGATATAGAAATATTTCTAGATTTGACTTTTTTAGATTCATCAAAAGATGCTTCAAGACTAACCAATCCTTTAGGGATAGTATTAGTCCTAAACTAGATAATTTCTTTTCCATATAAGGTTTCTTTTCCATCATAGACGTATACCATGGAGTATAGATCTATGATGGTTCCTTCAAAATCATCTCTACAACATAGAAACTTTTTAATTTGATCATCATCATCAAAGAATTACCAATGATTAATGTTTATTGAGATAGAAGTCCTTACTAGCACCTCTACCTTATATTCACAATAGGGATTTCTATGTTCAACTTTAAACTCTACATCCCTCTTTGCAATCATATCTACCACCTGGTTAAGATCTTGGGCATGATACTCAATAGTAAAAGCATTGAACCATTCCAAGCAGTCCCATACAATGTTTTAGTACTGATTTAGTCTCTTCTATTTTGTGGTGTAAAAAACTTAGACCTGCTTCACCACTAATTCTAAATCACCCTTGACCATTAAATTTTTGATTCCATAGTCACATGTGATCAAGAGGCCAATCAAGAATGATTCATATTATACAATATTATTCATGCACTCCAAGGATAATTGGAAGGAGTATCTATAAGTTTGGCCATTAGGGGCATAGAAAACAACCCCTATTCCATTCCCAATGCTTGAACATTCTCCATCAAAATGCATAGTCTAGATGTAATCTTCATCCATATTACCAAATTTAGGAGGTAGTTCCTCATATTCAACACTCCCCAATAAATTTCCTATATTCGCATCCACATATAACACTTCATTCAATAGATATTTGGGATCTAATAAGACATGAAGCATTTTTGGCTCCCAATTTAGGTGAACCATCTTCCCATCTAGAGGTATAGTAGCATAGGACAAGTCCATCTAAACACTACACTAGCAACCCATTTTCTATACAATAACATACCCCACTTTAGTAGACAATCTACAACAATAATGCCCATACTCAAAAATTTATTAGCGTATTGTACAAGTTGCACCACTAGTCCTTTAACTACACCAACAATAGGTACTTTTTTGTAATACATGGTGAAGCATCATCCATATGTTGTAGTTTTTATTATATAGAGCTCATTGAGGATATATAGTGGCATAATGTTATAAGATGTGTCAGAGTCAAATATGAAATTATAGACAATTGACCATTAATCAGCAAGGTGGTATAGAATGAGTCAACATCCATCTAAATATCTACCAATGTTCTTCCTAGATACACCTCTAAGTGATGTTTAGGGGGTTTTGAGGTGTTCTCACTTTCCACATGGAAAGCGAGAGAAGGCTCAGCTTCAATAATATCATTAGTAGTAAATTTATTATTTAATCCCAAATACTCAAAGGCTCTTCTCCTATGCTCTAGAATTTTGAGTAATTTCACAAAGGGCACTGTGACCTTTAGTTGACACGAAAAATATGCCATGTCACCAAAAAAGTATTTAGGTAAAGGAGTATTAGTAGGTAAGCTAGTGACACTTTCATTTGGGATACACCCCTCAAGAGTTAGGGGAATATAATTAGGAGAGCCAACATTCTTAACTTCATCTTCAAGGGAAGCTTCATATTCTCATCATTCATGGGAATATTGGATAACAAGGTAGTTATATTATTGGCCTAGGTACCTTTTGGCTTAGCATTGTAAGGTGTAGAACCAATCTTGGTGGAATTTGGGACCTCCTTACTCCCTTTGGTCTCTTTCTATTTTACCTTTGCTCTAGGATTAGTAGAGTCTTTATCCTTTAGAGGTTCATTTTGACATTTCTCAAATTATACTATTTCTTCTCTTGGGCAATTACTACATGGATCATTAATTTTTTATACTTAATTGATGGAGGTGAACCTCCATATTTATCTTTCATAATTGATCTCATAAACTCAAAATCATGAACAAGCAATTCATATTCATGCATTATATTTATTTCACATATGAAATCTAGGGTTGGGACTCTTACCTTTTCACATACTCCCTATAATGCTTGAGTAATAATAGCACTCATCAGATGTGTAGATGGAGAGGTAACCATCACATCTAGTTCACTAATTTGGAAATTAAAATGTGTATAGGCTAGAGTGTCTCAACAATCAATAATAGTTGAGGCACTCACAACTTCTTCCTATAAGGTGTAACTTTTCATCTCTTAGAATTCAACAATATAGATGTCATCTTCATTAGATGTTAATTTAAAGCCTTTGTACCCTAACCATCACTATTAGTTGTGTTACATGGAGGATGAGGAAGGAAGAACTTATCACACCATTTGATATCAAAGTTGACTACATTGATCTTTATAGCTAAAGGATCTGGTACTTACCTTCTACTTCCCTAGTTCTAGTTTCTCTCATGCTTGTCATCCCTCACAATCCCCTTTCCCTTGTAATTATTCCTACCTTAGAAATCTGGTATACCTTGACCTTAGTCCCTGGGATGGTTTCTTTCTTCTCTCTTGTGATCCCTTATATCATCATGGTTAGAAAAACCTTGAGATAGACCCTTTTTTACTCTGGCTAACTTGTAAGAAATTTCATTCATAGTAGTATCCAAAGTCTTCATAATATCCTATAGATATACATTCTTATGGGAGGTTTGAGGCTTCTCTAGATTCACCAATTTGACATTATCCCACTTATTCAAAGGCTTACCCATAGCTTTGATATTATTCTCTATTTGGATATCCAAATTAAAAGCCATCTTCATGTTTGTGGGAGATTTGTCTCTAAGATAATAGGCTGACTTCTTATCAAATACATCACAATACTTGATCAAAGAAGCAACATCACTAGGTCTTATGTCTAATGGCAGCCTTCTCAATACCTTATTGAATCTAGAATTAAAATCATAAATTTTCTCATTAAGATTCTTTTTTAGGCTCTCAAATTCAGTAAGCAAGAATTTGGGATTGATGTTATCACCATATTTCATCTTAAATGCATTAATCATAGCTTTCCATGTGTCTATGGATCCATCAGGGAGGAATTTTAACCACTCCCAGGCCTCTTCCTCAAATGTGTTCATAAATAGATTTATGCACACATCTTTTAGATCAATTTCATAGTCTTTAATAACATTCAAGAAACCTTTTAAATTTTGTTACCCAAATATAAAATTATTCCCCTAAATTTTAGTAAATATATTTCTAAATTTAATGGGAACTTCATTAGGGAAACTAGGCATACCATCAAAGTTTATAGGTCTAAACCTTGGGATCATAAATGGTCTATGTCTATTACCCAGACCTTGATCATCTTCTCCATCATTCTCATTTCCTATATTAAACCTCCTACTTAGATCATGGTCTCCCATATCTAAATCAAAATATGAATATAAACTAGGGGATAATTGTGAATGAATACTATGAGAAAGACTTGAAAGAGGAGAAATATAATGAAGCCTTAATGGCCTTATAGGAGGAGAAAGACTTCCTTTTGGAGAAGGAGCTTAACTAGTAACGAGCTCAGATTTCTCTTAAGCACTCTTATATCCTTCAACCAAAGGGATATTTGAGAAAAGGGGGTAAATAAAATGGGGGATAAACTATTCAAGTCTTACTTGATTGCTTAATTTTTGGCCTACAATGGGCTTCCACACTTGTTTCCTTCTAGATGGACCGTTTAACTTAGGTACAAGCTCTTTAGATGGATCTTTCTAAAAAGAAGAAATAAAACCCTCTAGATTTTTATATCTAAATAAAAACTCTTAAAAATAGATAAGAGTACATATAATATGCACTAACCTTCAAACTTTAAAATTAATGGAGTCACCACTAGAAGCAAAAAAATCTAGACCAAAACTACTAACAACAACCTGATAAAATGAAAAACTTTCATGTACTAAAGATAATTCCAAGAATGTTATAAATATTATTACAACATAGGGGTGAACATCCCTAGTGGATTCATAGTGTCAAGAATTTGGTGGGTCATGGATGGACAAAATATATTCGGATCAATGTGGTAAAAGTAGAGAACTTAAAAAGGTGAAATACTCATGGCCCTCTACAAGAGTCCCCAGTAGCACAAGTGACCAAGAATTTAATTTAGTCCTTGGAAATGGTGATAGAAAGATTTTGGTTCCCAATTGTACACCTCTTTATCTTATCCTTGCACACTTGAATAAAATGGCAACCAAAGATGGAAAAAATTCTAGAATGTCATTGTAGTTAGGGAGGCAATTGACATTAGGAAAGGACTGAATAGATAAAATGACAAGGAGACACCTACAAAGGGTATTATTAGTTCCTTGTTACTTCTAGCTATACCTAAAATAAGGTGAGAAGACCTAATGGGTAGATTTTTCACATGGAGAGATTCTACAATTCAATATTTATGAGGATTATTAGCTTAAAGAAACACAAATCTGACTAGAACACAACCAAGCTTACTCAACCAATTTGAGAAGGGTTTTCACATAGAATGAGCAAATGTTCTATGATAGAAACAAGCTACTAAAGATAGTTATGAATGTGATTGAAACTTTAATTCTTGTGTATGTTCAACAACACATAACCAAACAAGATATTTAAATGCTAATATTTAATGCACAAAATGAAAACACATGCTAAGTATATAATATTTATGCATCTACAGGCAAATAACACTTTAGATATGTGAAGGGCATGTTATATGTAGGGTAATATTGGGTACAAACAAGATTATCATTTAATAAAAATGAAAGTGGGGTGTTAATAAATGAGCATAAATGAATTTAACTGAATGGCTATGTCATCTTTACTAAAAAATGTATTATAGATCAGAAACAAATGAGATGAAATCATGCACAAGTGATATCCTTCAATAACCCCTTCTAATTGAATTCATGAGCCCAAGACTACCCTTAAAAAGTCTATCAACACCCTATTCCAAAATTTCAAAGAAGAAAGGATTTTACAATCTAGATATACACTCTAATTAACTACCATAAAGATGAATACATTAGATTGTCAATCAAATAAGCATGTAAAATAGAGCATTATACTTTAATAATAGAATGAGAATGGAAACCACAAACAAATTTTATTTATAAATTAAAATATAAAATGAATACAATGTGTTATAAACAATATAATAGATTAACACTATTCAAAATAATTATACGACAAGGGAGACATGTACAATGCTCCCAAATCTTGCCAATGATTTTATAGATGAAACTAATTTGGAACTAAAAGGATCACATAGAGAGATTTATTTGAGGATATATCTCTTGACTAAAAAAATTAAATGACCTCTATAAATGGGTAGACCCCTTTACTTATACAATTGGGCTAAGCCTAGCATATTCCTAAAGATGCTCTAGTTGGAAGATTCCTTCATGGGCCTGGATTGTGTTAAACCTTGTAAAAAACATGATTCCTTGAATATGCTCATGATCTTGTGATGATGGAAATATTAATATTCCACATCAATATAAAATTTTATAGTTATATACATGGAGGAAGATCTCATAAGGGACAAAATAAAACCTTTATCCTCTTACACAATAGATAAAAATGTCCCTTTCCTATGCTCATGATTACACAAAAACTAACTGAAAGGGATGTGCCATTAATGGGCTAATTAGAATGGTTTCCTAGTGGGGAACAAGAAATAAGAAGGGAGGGAAGGGAAGAAAAAGGTAGTGTTAGCTTCGAAAAACCAAAATATTTGATTATGTTCAAGAGTTGACATGCATGATGGAATCATTTACCAACTTGTTTTTATACTTGGTATATCCTTATAATATAGGGGTGAGATTCCAATGGTTTGGGCCTGCTTGATATTTGAATTTTACTTGATATTCCTCAAGCTAGGTGGAAATATTCTAAATTATGTATTGATTTCATTCAATGAGTCCCTCAAGCTAGTCACAAAAACTCTCAAGTGACACCAATTGCATTATTTTATCAACATCAAAGGACTCTTATGGTGCATCAATGAAGTATTTTAGATCATTACATACTTCCTCCTCTAAATAATTTGCACTATCAAGACTTACCATATTTCTTAGTGCAGTATCTATCTCTCTTATTATAGTCATGAGAGACTACTCTTTTCCTTTCAAATTGAATATGCCATCTTTGAGCATCATCAATCGATGTTTTATTGCTAATTGACATTCTTTGGGCCTCACATGATCATTTAGAGCAATGATCTTTTCATATATCAAAGTATTGGTGCCCATCTTATAGATCTCATCCATTTTTTATTGGAATACTTCCCAATTCCTAATTTATAACACATAAATAAGCATTTTAGCATCATAATCCCATTTATTATCCACTACATTATCCAAGCATTTCAATGCTAAGTGGATTATTTCCTCAGCCTTGGTGCACAAATATTCTTGCCATTTTTCTATCACCCTTCTTATGGACTTCAAGTCATCAATTTGATCAAAATAAAATGACTCTATTGAGAATAGAGGATGATTTAGAGCAATACTAGTTGTTAGAGTTACTACCTTGGGCTCACTTACTATCTTATGTAAGTACTAAATCATATCCTAATGTTTTTTCTTCTACTCCTCCATGATGGATTTTTCATTATCTATTCGATAAGCCACCATGTTTGCCAAAATTTATGAGATGTGATTTAGTTCATTTATTAATGTCTCCCCTATATTGTACCTATAAATAGTGTAACTATTAATGGGAACAGATTTCTTCAAAGAATCCTATGGAGGAATGGTTATCTCTACATTCCTTTCTCCTATAGTAGTGAATGTTGTTCTAAAATGTGTCTTGGCCTTCTTAGGGGGTTTGTCCTTTTATTCCTAAGTGATATTCACTACATAAATCTCCCTAATATTTCTCATGATGTACTTTTCCTTGACCTATGCTTTGACCCAAAGAATGGGTTTGGTCTAAAATCTCATTGATGTAGTGGACATTGATGTAGTCCTTAGGATAGTGTAAGGTGGTGTCATTGGAGTACCTGATGTAAGAAGTACCATAAGAATGGCTTGTGGACTCAACATAAAATGTTAAATCTCCTCATCACTTTCCAACTCCTTTCCACCTTTTCTTTCTTCAAGTTCCCCTTCTTGGTTTGGATTTATCTACTCTCAAACTTCAAAATTTGACCCAAACTAGTGAGACTCCTTAAACAACTTTTCAATGGAGCTCCCTTGTCCTACTGACTAACTAGAAGGTTCCACAAATACTTCACCTTCTTTATTTACTTGAACTTCATGTATGGATGAGGCTATGGTGACCTACTTGTTTCTTTAAGATAAATATTCACCAATCATGGCCTCTAGACCTTTATTATGGATTAGATAACAGATTTTGATGCAAAGAAGAAGACCTCAAGGTACTTCATTTAAAGTAACATTTATAAAAGTACCCTCTTCATCGTATTTATTTTATTTCTCTATTTTTTTATTTATTTCCATATGGGTGGGGTACCCATTCATAATTTTATTCCCCCACCTTTATTAGTACTTGACTTTCCTCTAGTGTTAAACTTGACACCTTTGGAGAGGAAGAGACAACTTGTGATAAATCTAGAGATGCTTATAGTCCTTCTTACTCAACCACCACTTCAAAATTAGTGGTGACTTAAATATTCTACTTCAGATCCACCTTAATTCTCTCATCAATTTTATTCATTTATTAAAATTAACTTTGATCACCTTTCCCTAGTGGTTGGGTGATGACATTTTAAACAAATGTATTTGCATTTGATGAGATCACTTCCCTTTCTTGAGGGGCCTAAACTTGCATGGCCACCTCAACTCCAACCTGCAAAACATATTTAAAAGAAACAAGATCATTTGAGGCCATAAGTTTTTCCTCATTACCCTTAATTTTTAATCTTAAGGGACCCTCTTCTACAAATAAACCAATCATTGAGACCTTCACTGGGGTCTATGGTCTTTCCCTTAAAGTCTTCTATCTAGTTTTTACTTGAGGAAGTGTGAATGTTTGTTGCTTCTTCATCACCTCTATAATGGGCCTATGTTCATATGATTCTTCTTTGTTACTCATATCCCTCAATCTCTAAGCATATGAGGATTGATCCTCTTTCCTTTTTATGGGGAGTTCCTTAGAAGGTAGGTCCTTGAACACAACCTCCTTCCTTTTCTTAGGAATCCCAACTAGAGGCTATAGAGCCCTTTTGACTCTTTCTTACTTGGGTTGCTATGCCTCTTCTTCACCTCCTCTCTTCCTTGAATAAATATTTGGGGGAGGGACAATGGTTAGCTATTGTGCTAGTGGAGCTAGTGGAACAATGGTTTGATTGATCACTAGGATGACTACTGAGATGGCTAGTATCATTAGGGCTCCCTCTAATATAATTGATATTGGGGTGGCACTAGCCAATGTAGCCTTGCTAGTATAAATATTATCCTAATTCTCAACTATAATTGTTGAATTTGAGAAGGATAATCCTACCTTGGACTGTGCTGTGGATATGGACTCTAGATTAATCATCTTGGCGAAGTCAACATCACCAACCTTGTTCTTCCCTTTGCCCTTTGATGTTGGTGGTAGAGGTAAGGGAACACCACTATAATCTAGGAATAAACCCTTTAATTTCCAAACATTCTTGAAATATTGGAGGGTAAGGGTATCATAAATACTAAGATCAACCCCATATTCCCTCAACCACTTGAAGGTTCTTCTCATGATTATTATGGCTCCCCATGTGATGGAATCATTTTACTTAGTAGTGAGGTCTACCTATGATATGGTTGAGCTTCAATAATAGACTAATTATAAAATGTATATATTATCCTTTTATCATATTCCATATCCTTAGGGATGGGAGTAATATTTTAAGCAATGACTTCTTGTACTATTAGCCTCATATAATCTAGCTTCTTGACATACTCCTTGGTAGTGCAATTAGACTAGATGTATTTATAATGTGATTGATGAAAAATCACACTAGTTTTTGTATTCGCCAGCCATATGATATCATAATTTGGCCTAAGTGGCATCTTGTCAATCACATATTGGCCCATATCTTAATCCAATCCCTTTACTTTGGGAATTAAAGGACATGAATAATGTCTAATCTCAACTAAAAATTTGTAGGGATGGTTTATATTTTTTGCCACTATCATCTCATGTAGGGGCACCATCTATCAACTCAAATTCATCACTACTAATTTATCATTGAGGTATCTTGGAAGCTTATGTGGAGACCCTAAGTAGCTACTTATTCTAATATAAGTAAATGTTCTTAATTGAATATATGAGGTGCCATACATATCAATAATTTCTATAGCTACCTTGGACATTTTGTTAAGGCTCCATAGAGGAAAGAAGACACTCATCATAGTATTAAATAAATAATTTTAAACTTTGTAGCGATTCTTATTAAAGCCATCTAGAGTAATTTTTGGATAAATCCCCTATATTCTCATCCCGTTGAGGTTCTTGGTGAGCCCCCAGAATGTTTAATTATGTACCAAGATGTACATAAGGTAGGAGGACATGTAAAATTTACCTATGAATGCTTTATTTGAATGGATTTTATCTTGAATTTTCATCATCTACTTATGTAATTTTTCACTTATAATGGTGTCCTAGTCTAGCTTCTTCTATTGCTCCAACACATAAATTAAGATTAAGAACATCTAAGGCTCAAATTTATCTATGGTGGGCATCTCATAAACCCTTACTATCATGGAAATCACATAATAGTATAATTACTTAAATTATACCAATTTAATACTCATAGACATTCTTGAAACCTTTTGCCTTTTTTTGACTAGCCAAGAGGAGTTGACATGTCCCATATTATTTTTTCATTCTTGTCTACATACTCTTGGCATTCCTTTAGGGAGAGTGATAATTTTAAGTTAGGAGGAGTCAAAATCATGGTGTTAAGGGACAAAAGAGTGAAATATTAGATAATTAGTTAGCTACCATCAATGATAGTTCTCGTATCAAGTTGATATACCTGAGCACATGTAGTCACTAATTCTAGGTATGGGGCAGCCAAGGGGAATGCCATTGTAGGGGTGATATAACTCATGCTCAAATTAAAAACTACTAGAAGAGGGTTGGATTACTATAATAAATTAATTAAGGCCTCAATTATAACCCCTAAACATCTTTATCTTTTATTCCATCCAAAACAAAGATAATGTTGCTCTTCATATATGTGGAAGATGCTACCATTTTTTCCTAAATCTTTAGTGAAATATTTTGAATTTGAACTAATTATTCACTCAAATTACCCTCGATATACCTATTGAATAAATTTTAATTATATTCAAATTGGTGCAACCCCTCTATTTCTAAAAATTTTAAAGGTTTCCATATATCCCATGGGTGTGTCATGTTAGTCTATCATCTTTCCTAGCCTTGTCTTAGTCCTGATCTAAGCCCATCTCCCTTGAAAATACCTAATCAACCAAAGTAAAATTTGGTCAAACCTATTAAAAGATGGTCAAAGGTCCAATTTATCTCAAAAATTTCCTAATCTAGTCACTTATATGTTTTAAGTTGTCCTTAGGTCATAAATTGGTCACTTGCTAGGTCTCATATGTAAAAAGGGTCTTTTGGCCACATTTTTAGCATAATAAATGACTTGTACAAATGGGTTGAGTAATAATATTTATCACAAAGGTGATTTTAAACATGTATGAGGTTAGGAGATGTTAATATATATTAGAGGTAAATATAAGAGGTAGTTATGTGTAGAAAGGGGTAGTTTTTCCTTGTTTTTTAGGCCCTTTCAGGCACTTATACAAACTTATTGAGTTCACCATCAGCTAAAAATGTGGGTAATATGTCTATTAATCTTTATAAACTCCTTTCCATGCTTTTTTTTCTGATATAATGCCAAAAAATTTAGTTTCAACTTCTTTTTCTTACATCTTCTCTTTGCAAGCCAAGAAACGTCATTTTCAAACACTTGGTGTGGGTTGTACATCTACATCTGGGAAGAATGATTTTGAGGAATTAAATGTCTCTAATTTTAATTCAAATCAATATCAATAAGTTTAATATTGGTTCATCCTCATTTATTAACAATCTCTAAGACTCCATTCAACTTTTTATGAATTTATAACTATGAGGGGCCTCCTTTTGAGCTAATTTTTTATTCTTATGTTTAGATTTGATGGGTTTTATATTTAACACGTTTTTAAATATCTTATGATAGTCTCTATCATCATATTCTTTGTTTTGGAGCTATCAAATGCCTCATAAGCCTCTTCTAGGCTTGCTCTTCATCATAAAACATCCTCACTATTCTATACTCAGAAAAATGACAACCTACAGGTGCCATTAAAGGTGTTGTGAAGTTGTTTACATGTGTTATTGATTAATTTTGTTTAATTTAGGGATAAAATTTACATTTATATGTGTTTTAAAATCCTTTCTTAAACCCTGCTTGCTCTTATACATATGCCTATAGAACACAGTCTAAAAGACCATCTACAAGCCTCTGATGATGTCATGTTGGTATAAGGGTGGATTAGTGTATGCCTAAATTTATTGTTTTTGATATAAATTCATTATGAGGTCAGATTTAATCATAAAAACCCATCATCATGAGAAGTCTTTGTAGTTCCATTCTTGATTCACTTCCTACTACAACTTAACACCACCTTTAGGTGGCCTAAACAGAGAGTATGAAGGTTATTTGGTGACATTGGGACACTTAAGAGACACATATTTTTCATTTACATGATGGAGTGTCATGATAAAACATTTTTAATGGGTAAAATTGACAATTTATATGTTTAAATTCATGTTGAAAGACAAAGACTGAGTTGGGGAACTTTTCCCTAGACTAAGAAAATAGAGGTCCCTAAGCTTCTTTAGAATATCATATACCATAACAAAAGGATTTTCCAATTCTCTTGGTTGTTTGGTTTATAATTACATAACACATAAAACACTTATGCCAAATTTGTGGATAAAATATTAAGGGGAGAAGGATGTTTAGGGTCTCAAAGTTACCCTCAAACATATTGAATTCATTCAATGACATCTATAGTTTGAGACCAAAGGAAATCTTCTTTCAACCATAAATACAAGTTAGGCTTGTTTTCCATGTGGGAGTGATTCCAAATTATCCAAGTGAAAATCATCATCCAATATAAGATAAGATGAAATTTGATGTGATGACCTTCTAAGCCTATCCCCTATCTGTACACAGGCTTGGGAAGGGACACCTATAGTAAGGTTTTCAAATAGTAAGGTATAAGGTTGAGTTTTTGACCTTATTTTGAGATTTAAAGGTGAATAGGAGGTATAAGGGTGTTTTTTGACTTTAATACCTTTGTGAAAATTCATATAATCATCAATCTAGATTCAAACATCACCATGACCACCTACAATACGATATTGAGAGCAAAATGTCTCAGTCAACATATGAAAGACTAATATGAGCATGTATGGTATGATTTCATAGAAATTAGAATAATTTTTGAAGGAAAATAATGATGTGTGATTAAAATATGTTTAAAATCAATTTATTATCATCTTTAAAAACCTCCATGAACCCATATGTACCTATAGAAAAAGTATCGCAGTCTACCGAAAGGCAGTCAATAGGGACCTAAAATTGAAGTGTATGAGAAGTTGAGTGGGTGATAGAAATAAAAAGGATTTTTGTCACTCAAAAGGGACCTAAAATTCCATTTATAATACATAATTCATCCATAATAACCTATAGGTAGAGACTTAAAATGAAGGTCTCAGTCAAGGTTTTGTAGATAGTCTTGTGTTTTCAATAGCATAGTGATGGTTTAATAGGTCAAATTGTTGGAGAGATACTTTGGAGGAATCCTATGTGGTATTTAAACTTATATAATTCTTTCACATGATCATAAATCATGGTAACAACCTCCATTTTCCATAAATCATAGTCTCATACCCTGTTTACCCTCACAATTTGCCTTATTCAAAGTCTACCTAGGAAATGTGTAAAGTTTGAGGCCTTGTGCTTAGATTTAGATGCCAAAAATTTATAAATATTACCATTAGGAGATTAATAATATCCTATAATTTTCAAATTTTTAATACTAACAAGGTAACACCTCTCTATTTTGTCTCAAAGATAGAGTACTCTTTTCCTTGCATAAACCCTGCAAATGTTGGGAAATGGGCTAAAACATGAACCAAAAGGAAAGGAGAGATAAAATGAGGGTTTTTTAAGTTGGATCACACCTGATAAAACCTAAAAACTATGACATTAGGTTGGAGGATATGCAAGGTGGTCCAGACAAGGTCTACAGGTAAACCTAGTGAGATGATGTAGGCCTAACTCCAAATGAGGGGTCATTTTCACTTTCAACCTTTGCCAAGCATTGAAATGTTTTGGATCCTATTCATGGAGGTTGAAATTATTTTTGGGATATATATTATATTTTTATAATGATAACAAAGATATTTCAACTACCAAGGTGCAAACAGACATATGAGGCAAGGCCTAGGCTTAATACCAAATAGGGGTCAATTTCTTTCTAAGCACTTGATGAGATATTATAGTGATTGATTCATGTTTTAAGGGTATTACCAGAAGTTTTTAAACCTTTTTTTTAGGAAAACTTCCCAAGAAACCATTTTTGGCTTAAAGTGTGCTCAGACCCTACCAAAATGCAAAAAAGGAGCTCAAATGCCAACTTCAAATGCTTAAAACTTCTAAAAATATTTTCATGGGACCTTGAGGTGATTGGATAAGTTAGGGAGAGTCCTTAAGAATCCCTAAATGTAATTTTTAAAGGATTAAAATGAATTTTCTTTATGAACAAACATTATGAGTCTAGACCACTCCAAAACTCTTAAAAACCCTCCTTAAGGACCTGATGGAAAATATGAGGCAAATGAGGCATACATAGTGGGTTTAAAGGCCATGAAATAGACTTATGTATGTATAGGAATCCATAGAGACATATCCCATCGTGATTTTTTTAATACACCTATATAGATGGTGTAAAATAGGGCTTATTTTGAAAATTTTCTATGTTTTTTAGCCATGGAGAAATTTCAAATCATGAAACTACTTTTGGGAGATATTTTATGAATTTATATAAGTCCTAATGGTAACTAATTTAACTATTTTATCTCCTAAGTCTATCTACCACCTCCTTCATTTCAGCTAGTCTAGTGGGTAGATAGTGGACACTTAGGGAAAAGTGGTGTAACTCAATTAGGGAAGCCTTTTAAATATTGTTTGATGAAATTAATGATATGGACGCCCTTAACACATGTAATCCATCCTTTTTCATATATTATACTAAATAATTGGGAAGGTTTTAGGTGCCAAGTGTGAGAGGTGCATGAAGAGAGCTCATTTTGGGACTATAATGGATGATGGTGCATGGACATAAGAATAGGAGTGATAAAAATATAGTATAATGCATGTGAGGACCTTTTAGTAACCCCTCCCACTTTAACCAATCATTAGACCTAATCAATTGTAGTGATAAGGTAGTTTTGGAAGGCAAATCATGAGGGGTAGTTTTATGTGCAAGGAAAAGAGTTTCTAGAACACTTTGTAGGGCTTGGATGATTTGAGATGACACTTTTAGTTCTTGACATTACATTTATCACCCCATATATCCCTTATATGCAAAAAAAAAAGATATTTCTAGTTGTGACATGTGTCTTTATGAATCTTTAACTCCCCTTCTCTCTCTTCTCACATCTATGAGTTGAGCCTTTTTGGCTACTATATGCATCTCTCTATCTAGGTATGGTGAAGCCCTACCATTTTTTTTCCTTTATCTAATAAAGATAGTTATTTTTACCTCATTAATTATTTCACTAAGTGTATATAATGGATTATAGTCTTGTGTAAGTGTAGTTTTTTTTACCTTCACATGTTACCCTATGTAGTACCTTGTGTGTTTTGTAATCTCTCTTTTGTAGGCCAGCAAGAAGTGTCTAAGTGGATTGTAGGTTTAGTGAGTATTATATTCTATAGGGTGTCTTAGAATTCTTATTTTATAATTTCTCCTAGTGTATGATATCTCCAAGACCCCATGCTTGAAGAATTGATTTGAGAGGGAAGATTGTCATTGAATGAAGTGTATGTGTAACTTATCCTTAGTCTCAAGTGCATGTTAAAAGGTGTGAGTAGATCAAATTTTTAGTGTATCACCTCCCATATAATATGTTTAATTTCATTTATCCTTATCCATTTTCATCCCCCCAAGTTTCAGTAGTAGGATTTGAGCTATAGTGATGCATCATGTGGAGCTAGCCCCTAATCTAGAGATCTAACTCAAAGTTGGGCAACCCACAACCTTGAGGTGGTTTCATTGTGTCACTTAAATGAGGATATATTTTTCATATCCTAATTGGGTATAAGTCCAAGTGATAATATTTTTTAGCATGCCTAGTGGGATTCTTATTCCAAAATATTGAGGAGTTTTAGTGTTATTTTTAAGATACTAGCCTTTAGAGGTAATTCTAATAAGCACCAATGGAGACTCCAAACTTAAATCTACTGGTTTAGTAGTCCAGGTATTCTCATTGAAGTTGTTTTATTTTCTTACACACTTCTCACAATTTTTATCGATTATTTTAATGTTGAGTTTTTCCTAACACAAGTTGAGGAGATATGTCATGCTTTGCTTATTCCTCTTAAATATAAACAAGTACTTGTCTAAACTTTTCATGATCCCTATTAATCATATATTGCCTATAGTCAGCCCTATCAAGCTTGTGCTTCACTTGGTCCACCTAGTTCCTCTCCAAGTTATCCCATTAAATTTTTCAAAATAACTCTCATTAGTTATCAAGACTACATGTTAGACCTTGATACTAGATATGGTTGTGGTCAAGTTATCCCTAGTGTTTGTATCAAGAGTATAAGGGATGCTTTGGAACAAGTCAAGAAAGAATGCATGCCTATTGAGAGAGTTAATTGACAAGGTCTTACCAATGAGATGCTTGATGTTTTTGGCTTAATTTTCCATCTAGAGGAGAGGTTGAGATCTCATGAAACAACTCAGTCTTAGTAGCCCTAATATACCCCACATTAACCTTTTAGTGTGTTAACCTTGTCCACTCAAGATGCTAATCCAAACATGCTCCAAAATGCCCCATGTTCTTCATGCATTCCCCAAAGTTTCCATTCTTGGAATTCCATCCAAGAGAGCAGCCAAAGTAAGGAAGACATCATGGTTGATTAGGTTGATGTACATGGAGAAGATTGTGAGAAAATAATCTTATGTTTTAAGGCTCAACTTAAAAACAAGATTGAATTGGCCAATCAGATTTTAAGGCAATCTATCATGGCAAAAGAAAATGAACTCTCTAATCCTACTTTTACAATTTTTAATCAAGATTCTAAGCCCAAAAAAACTTCAAATTTACTAAATATATCATTCAGTCCTTCATTAGTATCTCAGCCCCATGAAAACATCTCTAAGCCTGCACTCCAAAACCCTTGAAAACCCTCCTTAAGGACCCAATGGAAAATATGAGGCAAATGAGGAATCTAGAGGGGGTTGAAAGAACATGAAAGTGACTTAAATATGTATAGGACTCCCTAGAGACCCATCCCATTCTAATTTATTGTACTACACCTGTATGAATGGTGTAAAACAAGACTTATTTTAATAATTTTCTAAGTTTTTTAGGCATGGAGAAATTTCAAAGCATGAAAAAACTTTTGGGAGAGATTTTAGGACTTATTATAAGTCCTCATGGTCACTTATTGAACTATATCATTGCTAAGTCTATTTTCCATCTCCTTCATTTTAGCCAATCTAGCAGGCAGATAGTGAACACTTAGGGAAAAGTGGTGAAACTCAATTACGAAAGCCTTTTAAAGCTTATTTTATGAAATTTATGATATTTAAACAATTAGAATATGTCATCCATCCTTTTTCATGGATTATAATAAATAATTGGGAAGGTTTTAGGTTCCAAGTGTGAGAGGTGCATGGAGAGAATTCATTTTGGGACTATCATAGATGATGGTGTGTGGTTATAAGAATAGGAGTGATCAAAGTCTAGTAAAATGCATGTGAGGAAATTTTAGTAACCTCTTCAACTTATACCCATCATTATACCTGATTAGTTGTATTGATAAGGTAGTTTTTGAAGGCAAATCATGAGGGGTAGTTTTTTGTGTAAGGAATGAATATTCTAAACCACTTTACAAGCTTGGATGATTTGAGATGACACTTGTAGCTCCTAAAATTGCATGGATCACCCCATATATACCTTATATGCTCCTACCATTGCATTTATGACTCTTGAACTCCCCTTCTCTCTCTTTTCTCACATCTTTTATAAATTGAGCCTTTTTGCCTATTGTATGCATCTCTCTACCTAGGTATGGTGAAGCCCTGCCAAATTTTTTTCCTTGAGCTAATAAAGATAGTTTTTTTACCTCATTGAATATTTCATTAAGTTTATACAATGGATGATAGTATTTTTCAAGTTTAGTTTTATTTACCTTCACATGTTACTCTCCTTAGTACCTTGTGTGTTTTGTAATCTCTCTTTTGCAGGCCAACAAGAAGTTTCTAAGTGGATTGTAGGTGTAGTAAGTAGTCTACTCAATAAGGTGTATTAGAATGAATATTTTCTAATTACTCCTAGCGTATGATATCTACAAGACCCCATGATTAAATCATTGATGTGAGAGGGAAGATTTTCATTAAATGAAGTGTATGTGCAACTTATCCTTAGTTTCAAGTGCATATTAAAGGGTGTGAGTAGAGAAAATGTTTGGTTTATCACCTCCCATAGACTAGGTTTAATTTTACGTATCCTTTTCCCTTTTCATCCCCCAAGTGTTATTAGTAGGATTTGAGCTATAGTTATGCATTAAGGAGAGCTAGCCCCTAATCTAGAGATATAATTCAATGTTGGTCAACCCATAGCCTTGAGGTGGTTCCATTATGTCACTTCAATGAGGAGAGATTTGTCATCTCCTCAATGGGTGCAAGTATAAGTGATAAATTTTTTTGGCATGCTCAATGGGATTCTTGTTCTAAGAGATTGAGTATTTTTGGTGTTCTCCTCAAGATACCAACCTTTGAAGGTGATTCCACTAAGCACCAATGGTGAATCCAAGCATAAATCTATTGGTTAAGCATCCTAGGCATTTTTAGTGAAGTTGTTTTCTTTTTCTACACACTTCTCATAAGTTTCATGAATTATTTTGATGTTGAGTTTGTCCTAACATAAGTTGAGGAGATATGTCCTACTTTGCCTATTCCACCTCAATATGAATAAGTACTTGTCCAAACTTGTCATGATCCATATCAATATTATGTTGCTTATAGGCAAAATTATCAAGCTTATGCTTCACCTGGTCCACCTAGTTCCTCTCCAAGTCATCCCATTGTAAGTTTAAAAAAGACTCTCATTGGTTATCAAGACTACATTTTAGACCTAGATAGTAGATATGGTTGTGGTCAGTTTATCACTAGTGTTTGTATCAAGAGTGTAAGGGATACTTTGGAATAAGTCAAGAAAGAATGGATGCCTATTAAGAGAGCTAATTGGAAAGGTCTTACCAATGAGATGTTAGATGTTTGTGGATTAATTTTACATCTAGAGGAGAGGTTGAGATATCATGAACTAACTCAATCTTAGCATCCCTAATATACCCCACATCAACCTTTGAGTGTGTTAACCTTATCCACTCAAGATGCTAATCCAAACGTGCTCCAAAATGCCCCAAGTTCTTCAAGCATTCCCAAAAGTTTCCCTTCTTAGAATTACATCCAAGAGAGAAGCCAAAGGAAGGAGGACATCATGGCTGAGTAGGTTGATGTACTTGGAAAATATTGTGACAAAATAAGCCTATGTTTAGAGGCTCAACTGAAAACAAGATTAATTTAGCCAATCATATTTTAAGGCAATCTATCATGGTAGTATAAAATGAACTTTCTAAGCTTAATTTCACAATTTAGAATAAAGATTCCAAGCCCAAGGAAACTTCAAGTTTCCTAAATATATCATTCACCCCTTCATTAGCATCTCAGCCCCATGAAAACAAATCTAAGCCTACCTTCCCAAGATGAAACGAAGTGGTGGTAGAGTGTAAATAAAAGAACAAATCATATTTAGGTGAATAAGTTAGAAGGGGAGAGAAATTTGAAACCCCTAAAATCCCTACCACCCCTCCTCAAGAAGCCATTAAACCCATCTTTCCATCTCTTTTAATGGATCAATGTTTCCCTTCTAATGTTAAGGATTGCATTACTCTTTGTAGATTTTTTTTTGATAAACTTCAAATTTTTGAGGGGCCTAATATTGGTACTACTAAGAAAGAGAATGAGTTTGATATTTCAAATTGGATTAAAGATAAAGAGGAGTTGACTGCTAGTGAAGAGGAATTAGATTGTGAAGATGAGGAGAAGGATCCTCCTTATGTTGAAGAAGAGGTCTTAAAGGAGGTTCTTTTGGAACCCAAAGGAGAAAATGAAGGAGCCTCTCTTATTTCTCCTATTCATGATGTTAACCAATCAAAGGGTGATGACTTATGGCATAAATTTGAGGACATATGTAATGAAATTGAATTTCTCAATGAGCCTACAAGTCCTTTAGAGATAACTACAATCCATGGCAAACAAGATGTTGTGTCTCAAATGGAAGACATTGGTAGACCTATATGCAAATGTTCCAAGAGTATGAATAATGTGAGAAGACTAAAATCCTAATGACACAAGTCCAAGATGTTGGAGATTAGGCATATATTAAAGAGCATCATCATCAAGAGATTCTAGCTCATGATGGAGCAATCTATGATGATCTTGAGGCTTTTGAGGATGATTCAAAATTTGATCCTAGAGCCACCTATGAAGCTAATCCTATCAACATCAAGGAAAGGTTTGAGCAAGAAATAATTTTAAATTATCATGACACAATGCTTGTTAAAGACTTTGAAGAGGTTGTAATAAGTGAGAATAATGATGAGATCCTTCAAGAAGACATAAATTTTAAACAAGTTGTCCCATACATGGATTTTCAAATCTATCATGAAGAGATAAAAGGATAGCAATATGAGGCATGTTTCCAAGTCCAAGAGGACTTCATCTACTTTAGAGACCTATTTTAGATGACTTCATCAAATGACATGTCAACTGAAGGAGAAAAAATAAAATATGACTCATCTAATAACATATCCAAAAAGAAGCATGTTTGGAATCATCATTCATCTAGTGAGGATGGAGATTCAAGATACTTCCATTTTTATCTAGGAAGGGAGGTATGATCAGGTTAGATTTACATAACTAGTTTTTTTTTACTTGTGTCTTGTTTCCCTAGGTGCTTAGTAGCACAAGTCTCTTTTGCTTTGTGTGTTTTCTTTGGTTCTACTATTTCTAAGCATTTTTTGATTCCCATTGCCCAATGGATAGGATAAGGCTACTAGTCCTTAACATAGACAATCATGTTACCCCTTAGAGTTGCTAAAAATGTTGACCAAATTTGAATTATAGTAAAATTGGGTCAACCCCTAAATTTATAAAAAAATTATAGATTTCCATATATCACATGGGTGTGTAATGTTAGTCTATCATCTTACATATCCTTGTCTTAGTCCTGGTTTAAGCCCATCTCCTTTGAAATTGCCTAGTCAACCAAAGTTAAAGTTGGTTGGCCCTAGTAAAATATGGTCAAAGGTCCTATTTATCTTTAAAATGTCCTAATTTTTTCACTTATATTTTTTAAGTTGTCCCTAGGTCATAAATTGGTCACTTGTTAGGTCTCATATGCAAAAAGGGTCTTTTGGCCACATTTTTAGCATAATAAATGACTTGTATGGATGGGTTGAGTAATAATATTTGTTATAAAGGTGTTTTTAAAATTGGATTAGGTAAAGAGGTGTTAATATCTATCATAGGTTAGTGTAAGAGGTAGTTATGTGTAGAAAGGGGTAATTTCTCCTTATTTATAGTCCCTTTTGGGCACTTGTATGGACTTCTTAAGTTTACCATCAGATATAAATGTGGTTAAGATGTATATTCAGATCCATAAACTCCTTTACATTATATTTGTGTTGAGATAACGCCAAAAATTTCAGCTACAACTTATTTTTCTTACATCATCTCTTTGCAAGCCAAGAAAGGTCATTTTTAAACACTTGGTGTGGGTCATACAACTATAGTTGGGTATAATTATTTTAGAGAATGAAAGGTATATGATTTTACTTAAAATACATATCAATAAGTTTCATTTTGGTGCCTCCTCCTTTGTGAACAATCACTTAGACTCTAGGCAGATTTTTATGCATTTACAACCATGAGGGGTCTCCTTTTGAGCTAGTTTTTGATTCTTGTGTTTAGTTTTGATGGTTTTGATGTTTATAAATGTTTATAAATATATATCCATAGGTTATCTCATTATATTATTGGTTTTTGATCTATCAAATACCTCACAAGCCTCTTCTAATCTTGTTCTTGGTTATAGAACATCCTCATTATTCTATATTTAGAAAATGACAACCTATAGGTGCCATTGAAGGTGTTGTGAAGTTGTTTTCAGGTTTTATTTATAAATTTTGTTCAATTTATGTATAAAAATTTCATTTTTATGTGTTTTTAAATACTTTCCTAAACCCTTCTTGCTCTTTTTATACATATGCTTGCACAACACTATCCAAAAGACCATTTATAGGCCTCTGATGATGTCATGTTGGTGTAAGGGAGGATTAGTGTGTGCCTCAATTTCTTGTTTCTAATATAAATTAAATACGATGTCATATGGAAGCATCAAAACTCATCTTCAAGAGAAGTCTCCATAGTGTCATTCTTGATTCACTGCCTGCTACAACTAAACACCACCTTCAGGTGGCCTAAACAGAGAGTATGAAGGTTATTTGGTGACTTTGAGACACTTAAGAGACCCTTATTTTTACTTGAAATGATGAATTGGCATGAAAAACCATTTTTAAGGGGTAATATTTATAAGGTAAAATTTGGAATTCATGTTGAAAGACAAGGACTGAGTTGGGGAACTTTTCCCTAGACTGAGAAAATAGAGGTCCCTAAGCTTCTTTAGAATAGCATATAACATAAAAAAAGGACTTTACAATGCTCTTAGTTGTTTTTTTTTATAATTACCTACCACATAAAACACTAATGTAAAATTTGAGGCCAAAATATTAAGGGGATAATAATGTTTAGGGTCTCAAAGTTGCCCTCAAACACATTGAATTCATTCAGTGTCATCTACAGTTAGAGACCAAAGGAAAGCTTCTTTCAACCAAAATTTCAAGTTAGGATTATTTTCCATATGTGAGTGATTCCAAATTATCCAAGTGATACTAATTATCTAATATTTCAAAAGATAATATGGAATTTGATGTGATGACCTCATAAGCCTATCCCCTTTACGTATATAGGCCTGGGAAGGGAGACCTATAATAAAGGTTTCAAATAGTGAGGTAGAAGGTTGCATTTTTGACCTTATTTTGAGATTTAAATGTGAATAAGATGTATAAAGGTGTTTTTTTACTCTATGAACGTGAAAATTTAGATCATTATCAAGCTAGTTCCAAACATCATCATGAACACCTATAGTAGGATACTGAGAGAAAAATGTCTTAGTCAACATGTGAAAGACTAATATGAGAATGTATGGTATGATTGTAGATAACATGGACTAATTTATGAAGGAAAATAATTATGTGTGATTAAAATATGTTTCAAATAAATTTATTATCATCTTTGAAAACCTCTATGAATCAATATGCACCTACATGAAAAGTATCCTAGTCCACCTAAAGGTAATCAACACAGTCTTGGCTAAGGAGGAGTTGTTTGAAAAATTGAAGTTTATTAGGAGAATTTTAGTGGGTGATAGTAATAAAAATAATTTTTATCACTCAAAAGTAACATAAAATTCCATTTCCAATACCTAATGCATCCATAACAACCTATAGGTAGAGGTTTAAAATGATTATCTTAGTTAGGGTTTTGTAGACAGTCTTATGTTTACAAGAGCATAATGATGGTTAAAGAGGTTAAGATGTTTGAGAGAGAATTTTAAGTCATAATATATTTCATTGAAACTTATATAAGTCTTTTACATGAGAATAAGTCATGGAAATAACATCCATTTTCCAAAAATCATAGTCTCATACCCTACACACCCTCACAATCTGCCTTATTCAAAGTTTGCCTAGGAAATGTGCAAAGTTTGAGGCCTTGTGCTTGGATTTAGATGCCTAAAATTGGTAAAAATTACCCTTATGATTTTAATAATATCTTATAATGTTTAAATTTTTAATACTAACAAGGTAACACCTCCATGTTTTGTCTTAGAGATAAGTACTCTTTTCCTTGCATAAACCCTACAAATGTTGGGAGGTGGGCTAAAACATCAAATAGAAGACAAAGTGAGATAAAATAATTTTTTTTAAAGTTATATGACACCTATTAAAACATAAAAAAACTGGTTTATAATGTTGGAGGATATGTAATGTGGTCCAGATAAGGAGGTCTGTAGGTAGACCTAGTGAGATGATGCAGGCCTCACTCCAAATGAGGGGTCATTTTCAATTTCAGCATTTTCAAATCATTGAAATATTTTTGAAAATATTAATGTAGGTTGATATGATGTGTAGGATCTATCACATAGGTTTAAAATGATAACAAAGAGATTTCAATTACCAAGGTGCAGATGGACATATGAGGCAAGGTCTAGGCTTAATACCAAAAAAGGAGTCAGTTTCATTCGAAGGTCTTGGTGATATATTATAGCTATTAAAGAATTTTTTATGTATTAATATAAGTTTTCCAACCTTTTTTTGTATTAAATATTCCCAAGAAACCATTTTGGGCCTAAAGTGTGCTCAAACCCTACGAAAATGCAAAAAAGGAGCTCGAATGCCAACTTCAAATGCTTGGAAATTATACCAATATTTGCATGGGATCTTGAGGTGATTATTAAAGTTAGTAGGGTCCCTAAGAATCCCTTAGTGTAATTTTTAAAGGATTCTAATGTATGTTCTTCATGAACAGATGTTAGGAGTCTAGACCACTCCAAACCCCTTGAAAACCCTCCTTAAGGACCCAATGGAAAATATGAGGCAAATGAGGCATCCATAGGGGGTTTAAAGTCCATGAAAGTGAATTATATATGTATACGACTCCCATATATACCCATCTAATGCTAATTTATTGTACTACACCTTTACAAATGGTGTAAAATAAGGCTTATTTTGACATTTTTTAATGTTTTATAGGCCTAGAGAACGTTTAAAGCACAAAACCACTTTTGGGAGATATTTTATGACTTTTTATAAGTATTAATTTTCAATTATTGAAATATATAATCTCCTAAGTCTATCTTCCATCTCCTTCATTTTAGCCAGTCTAATGGGAAGATAGTGAAAACTTAGGGAAAAGTGGTGAAACTCAAATAGGGAAGCCTTTTGAGGATTTTTTAATGAAATTAATGATATGGACACCCTTAACACATGTCATACCTCCTTGTACATAGATTATAATAAATAATTTGGAGGGTCTTAGGTGCCAAGTGTGAGAGGTGCATGGAGAGAGCTCATTTTAGGACTTTCTTGGATGATGGTGCATGGCCAAAAGAATAAGAGTGATAAAATGCTAGTCTAATACATATGAGGACCTTTTATTAACCCATCCCACTTAGACCCATCATCATAGTTTATCATTTGTAGTGATAAGGTAGTTATGGAAGGAAAATCATGAGGGGTAGTTTTTTGTGCAAGGGAAGGAGTTTCTAGACCACTTTATAGGACTTGGATGATTTGATATGACACTTGTATCTCCTAAAATTACATGTCTTACCCCATATCTCTATTATATGCACAAATAACTGATATTTTTAGTTGTGACAAGTGTATCTATGACTCTTGAACTCCCCTTCTCTTTCTCTCTTCTCACATCTTTTATAAATTGAGCCTTTTTAGCTATTGTACGCATCTCTCTACCTACGTATGGTGAATCCCTACCAAATTTTTGCCTTCAAATAATAAATATGGTTATTTTTACCTCATTCAATATTTCACTAAGTGTATATAACTTATGATAGTCTTGTGCAAGTGTAGTTTTATTTACCTTCACATGTTACTCTCCTTAGTACCATGTGTGTTTTGTAATCTCTCTTTTATAGGTTAGTAATAAGTGTCTAAGTGTATTTCAAGTGTAGTGAGTAGTATATTAAATAGGGTGTTTTATAATTCATATTATCTAATTCCTCATAACCTATGATATCTCCAAGACCCCATGCTTGAATCATTGATGCGAGAGTGAATATTATCATTGAATGAAGTGTATTTGAAACTTATCCTTAGTTTCAAGTGCATGTTAAAGGGTGTGAGTAGATAAAATATTTGGTTTATCACCTCCCATAGACCAAGTTTACTTTCATTTATCCTTCTCCCTTTTCATCCCCCCAATTATTATTAGTAGGATTTGAGCTATAGTGATGCAACAAGGGGAGCTATCCCCTAATCTAGAGATCCATCTCAAAGTTAGGCAATCCATAGCCCTGATGTGCTTCCATTGTATCACTTGAATGAGGAGAGATTTTTCATATCCTCATTGGTTACAAGTCAAAGTGATAATAATACCTTAAAATCCCCTTTAAAGAACACAACATAAGGAGCTAGAAGAACACTAACTAAAAATCTATAAGGCTGCATGTAATTGAAGGTAAAAATGTTTCAAGAATTTGTTGTAATCACTCTTTCACATTACACATAATTGGGGCACACAAATAGGTCAAAGACACAAGTATAATATCTTAATGCAAAGGTAAATGTGAATGAAGGTAAATTCCTTAGTTATAATCCCTTACATTTTGAAGTTAGGGTTACCATTAATGCTTTGAATCATAATGGCTAATTACCAACTACACCTTTTAGTCATTTGATCTTCTTTTGAAAAAGGATAGAGAATGTGCAAATTTTTATTTTATGCTAATAAATACTCCTTGAAACACATGGATCCATATAAGAAAATGTTTCAATTCAGTGTTTTTTAGGCCTTTGGGGACTTTTTGAACCTTGCCCACCAAAAGGTGAGGCAGTCTTCAAAAAGGGCCTAAAACTTGCAAAACCCCAAGAACCTACCACATGTCATTACATTACTTTACAAATCTAGGTATTAAGGCCTTGGAGACTTTTTTAACCTATTCCACCAAAAGATAAGTGAGACAATCTTCAAAAAGGGCCCAAAACTTATAAAACCCCATAGATCAGCCATGTGTCCAACTCAGATGTCAGCTTAGACTCTTGGCCAATTATTTACCTTTGCACCATCCTTCTTGATATGGGGAAGGATGAAGTATCCTTCTAACCCCCAAAAATGATCTCATTACTTGTAAAAGTAAATGAGAAAGTAATTCATTTGGATCCCCTTGAGATAACCACATGTCTTTCATTTAGCCCATCAGGCAATTCCTCACCTTAGTCACCAAAACACATTGAAGGTGAAATTCATCAATTTCATTCGAGGCCCCAAAACATTTATTCTTCAAGCATAAGGCAGAAAACCAATGTATATAAGGAAACTTTGATACATTTTTATCTTCTCCTAGTCAATCTTCCCATCATGAAACTTTTGGCCAAACCTTACAATTCCTTTGGAACTATTAAAAATGTCCTCCATCTTTATAAAGTGTCCTTTAGAGTTTTTGGTAGACACCTTTGGGAATTTTTCAAGGGCATAATGATTGAAGTAAATAATCCTTTGAACATTTTTTAGAGGAAAAATGATCCTTTGAAATTTCCCTTTAGGAATATTACAAAGGAAAAATGCTCGAAGGAAATGTTCCTTCAAAGCTTTTGTAAGGGAAAAATGACCCTATAAATCCTTTGGGATTTTTGTGTATGAAAATCATCTAAAGGGCAAGTACCCTTTAGAATTTTTTTCATGGAAAAAAATTATAAAACAAATTATTCAAAAATACTTAAGACTAAAAAGACAAGGTATGAAATTCTTTCAAAACTTTTGTAGCAGATAAAATGTCTTACAAGAATAAGTCTTCAGTCTTTTTGTCTAAGACAAAAATCTTGATGACCTATTTCTATTGGGCATTGTCTTCATGCAAAAGGCCCAAAAATTCTAATGGAAAGACACCTTAACCAATAAAATACATGACAAAGGACTAAGAAAATTATGAACTTGACCTTCCAAAGGAAAACATGGAGATAGAACTGGGACTAATGACTTAAACACTGATACTCAACCCAGGCTGAACTTAGGCCTTTTCATGGAAGAGGGCCCAATTTATCTATTGAAACTTTGGGCACTAACATATACTCTCACAAAACTTGAGAAATAAATAAAATACACCAAATAGAGATATCAAAACACAATGTATTTTTAACCTCCCAAATCTTTTTATGCTAAAAAGGGCACAAATTACTTGGTGTATATTTGGGCTCCAACCTCTTACACTTAGTTTTGTTTGAGGATTCATTATTTTTATGATTCTTGGGAGATCTTGGAATAAGTAAAAATGGAAGAGTAATATCTTCATGGATCATGTAGAGAGATTGTTGGAATCTTGAGAGGATAATATATTCATGGAGATTTGAGAGCATGTGTCATGTAAGGACAATAGAAGAGGAGATTTAGGCCTTATTTTAGTGCATATTATGTAAAAGAGAGAGTTATATTAGTTAACCAAATAATTATAAAGGGGAATTTAGATTAGTAAATGTTTGTATACCTAAAATATCTATTTCTCTCCTTGGATCTTATATAAGTTGAAATAGTAAATAAAAATGTATTTATTTTTGAGTTGTATTATTCTTGTTGAAGAAATTATGTGTCTCTCTCCTCTAATATTTTCCAATACCTTCCTTAACTTTTGAAGAAACTTGAATATGAAAATGACATGTTGGTGGGAGTAGATGACATCTATCTTCTTTGATGCTCCCTTTATCAAATGTAAATTGTTCCTTGAGTTGTATAATTATTTATAGATAATATTAGATCTCTCTTATTTTCCTTGCATTCTGGATGAAATAAACATTTTAAATAGATATTATTTATTCAATTTTTTATATTAAATAATTTCAAATAAGGATCTTATCTCCTTTCTACTCTCTCTCTCCCTTTCTCTCTCTTCTTGAGTAGTGAGCATTAAAATGTAAGAGTGAAAATTGTTTATTGTATATTTCCATATTTTGTCAAATTAACGTAAATTATTAATTTGGAAATGTAAATATTATTGGTATTATTTACATCACTTAATGTAAATATAAGTGTATGAAATTTATTATGTTAAAACTATATTTTTACATTTAAGAATGTGTATATAAGTATATTTATATGTGTGCATATATATATACTTTTAAAAAAAACATTTTTAATTATAAATTTTATATTATAAACAAACATATATACATATATTTCTATTTCAATTTTTTATTTAATAATATATAAATATACAATGAATTTATCTAAAATAAATTCATTGTATATTTATATATTATTAAATAAAAATATATGTATATATGTTTGTTTATAATATAAAATTTATAATTAAATTTTATTTTAAATATATATATATATATAAAGATGTATATAAAGTAAGTAAAAATTAAAACATGCACCCAAAAAAAGAAAATTTTAATGTCAAAAGTAATTAAAATTAAATAATTTTTATTCACATAATATGTTAAGAGAAGTAAGAAAAAATGGGGTTAAAAATTAAATAGAAATTTGAATCATGGCATTTTATTTTCTTTTGAAATGAAAATAAAAATAAAAACAAATATTTTTTTAATGTTGGAGGGGGAGGGGGATGGGGAGTGGTTGGTCAACCCTAAATCCCCTTATATTGGAGGAAGGGGGAAGGGGTCTACCATTTGGCTAACTCCTAAAACACATGTAGTTATTTGAACCTATGGGTCGATCACAACCTGTGTAGCTTGGTCTACCCTGCACTTGTGGTAAAATAACAAATAATAATAATACCAATATATATATATATATATATTATTTATACACAAAAAATGTATTTATAAATAAATAATCTACCCTATTGCATTAGGTTTTGAATAAATATATACACAAATATGTGTGTGTGTATTGTTGAATATATATCAGAGATTCAAATGATTTGGGTAAAATAATAATTAGTATATAAAATGATCATATAAATTCAAAAATAAACCTTTCACATTTGTGTCTTCCTCTTGAATTCCATCTCCAAACCTATTGCTGCAATAAAGAGAGAAAAATTTAGAGAAATGAGGAAAAATAATTAAGTGTTCGATTTTATATGAAGAAAATTAGGGCAAAAATTAGAAACCCTAATTATAGTGGTGGAGATCCACTGAATATAGTGGTGGGTATTTTATCAACCACCAATTAATTTTAAGTGATAATTTTATGATTTACTTCATTAAATAAATTAATACTTAGCCTTATTTATAAAGTTACCTTATAATTAGACTTCTCTAGCACATCTTTAGGCTGGGATATAAATGAATTTAACCATCATATTTTAGGTTTCATTCCTCTCAGCTTTTTTGAATTTTAAATATATTAAATCAATTAATTTATGGAAATTAAATTAAAAAAATGAACCAAGTAACACACTTTAAATAGCCTCCTAGCTTGTTTTAAGTTCATTTAGAATCAGAGAAAAATAATTATCTAATTTGATTTTTTTGTATGAAACAAAGAATTGAAACTAATTTTTTTATTTATTGGAACATGAAAACCATGATTATAAAAATTCTAATATTTTTAAAAACTAAATGTATTAGTCATTCTTATGACGTTCAAAAAATCAAACTCTCAATTATTAGTTTCTTGCCTCTAAATTTATTTTGGTTTTGTGGCAAAATAAATAATTAAATTTGAAATTTATAAAATTTGAGTCTTGGAAAAAATATTTTTGGATAGAAAATATGGAATCAATTCTCAGATAAATTTGACTCCATTCAGGAATTGTTATTTTTGGTCTACTTAAGGAAACATTTACAAGGGCAAAATTTATTTTTTACCTTCTCCTTGGTTCAAAATCATTTTGGAATAAACATAAATAAAATATCAAGAATTGAGTTTCATTAAATGTAAATTTATAATAAAATTAATATATATATATATATATATATATATATATATATATATATATTTTTCTTAATAAAATATATTTTATTTTAAGTTTTAATATTTTTAGCAGGGTGATTCTAAGGCAAGTTTATGTAGAATTTATGGAAGACAATTTTTTGAATGGATAAATTCAATTTTGAATGGTGATAAAATTATTAGTTTTGTTCACAGTAAAAATATTCTTATGCCTTCAATGTGTTTATACTAGCTTATAAAATAGGTTCTTTCTATTGAAAAATTTTATGAACCTTATTTTAAATTAAAACAAGAGTGTTTTGTACCTAGTTTACCCAACTTGGAGTTGGTGAATTTTATGTCATTTGGGGTTTTATTTATTTTTTAAATTATGTTATTATCAAATTAATTTATCCATTTACTATCTTATTCTTTTTTCCCATGATATACTTTGAACCTTGGCCTAGTCACACCTTGTTAGGTCTTAAGGGTGTCCTTTTAGAAATTATTAGCAAGCATATGTTTAGAGTAGGACTCTCTTTCTATATTTGGACTAAGTAGTTTTACCATGAGTTTATTTCCCTTATTTTAAATTTTTGGTATTATTTTGGTAGTGCCCAAATTATTTGGTCCAATTAGTGGTTTCAGGTTTACCTATAATGGGTAACTATGTTAAGCTTAGTCATGTGATTATTCGATGAAGGCTAGGTACCTTCACATTAAATCTAACACTCATTTAGGAATAGGTGAACTATAGCTATCCCTAATTTTTCATGTGATTGGATCATCAAAGATATGTAGGTGGCTCATAGAGTGGGTATGGGCTTAGTGAACTAACCCTTAGGTTTCTCTCCTTGAGTGAGCGTTGTGACTAGTTAACCTCAGGTGTTCCTTAACATATGCCTGAACCAATATTAAACTAAGTACTCATTTTATCACAATTTTTATAGTGTTCTTATTTGTGTATGTGTATCTTTATAATTTATTACTATGTAGTGTGCTCAAATGTATATCTATTTTTGGTTATCCACCCTTGCTAAATATTTTTAAGTGATCTTATTTTATTACATTCTAACCTTGATCACCATTAGATATCCATTTGAGATATGGAGGTTATTTTAGTATCATAAGATAGTTATTAATGATAAGTTAGTCTCATTAGATCATTTTAATTGTCTCATTAGAGGTTATCATGTTTGACTTTTGATTGTTTCATTGTGTAGTAGTGATTGAGTAAGCACAAGTTATTTAGGTATTTCTTGATGAGTGGAAATTTTAATATTGTGGATTCATCATATATTGGATGTTTATAGCTTTAGAAGCTTTCTTAAGTGGTATATTATTTTTTGTGTTAACTTAGAGTTCCATTCCTATTTAGGTGATGATGTCTCATGGAGGAGGTCATCACAAGTTCAAGGATAACTACATTAGACCTTAATTTCATGGAGTGAATATGTAGGCTACCCAAGTTGTGGTGGGGGAATTAGTTCTAGGTTCTGAGGCTAGGTTAGGGTGCCTATCATCTTCTTTCATGTTGATATTGTATGTTTTTTATTAGATTATCTATATATAATATTAATTAAAGTTGAGCTTGATCATCATGTGGTTGTTTTCAACCCTTTAACTTATATTTGGTTGTATTCCTTATCTTGTGTGCCTGTTGAGTAGATTTGTATAGTGTTATATGAGACTCTCCCTTGGTGAGTCTTAAAGTGGTAACCCAATGTTAATTGGTGGTTGTTCTAGCTTACTTCTTTTCCCTTGAGTGTGTTGACTAGGTTATGCATTAATAATTTTTTTGATCCTTTAAATTAATAAGTTATAATGATACTTGACCATATATTATTGATACCTTATTATTGGGGCTTATCCCCTTTACTCGATTAAACAAGATATGAAACCACCTTAGTTCATGACCTCATTCTATTGTGTTTGCATTCTATTTCTTAGGGAAGCCTTGTGGTGGAAAGTGAATGAAATTAAATAAATTGTTTATACATTTATTGTGTCACACTTCAATTACAACTTGATAGAATCTCAATAGTTAAAAAATTAGACAAATATAATTAAGATGTAAACATTATTGAATTAAGTTAACAAAAAATATTAAAAAATACATGATTTTTGGGATAAGATTTTTGGGCATTACACTATGGTACATTGTATTTCACTATCAAATCTATATATTCTAACATTTCAATTTTAAAAGTTTATATCTATTCATTTGAGTTTATTGAATTCAAAATAGATTAAACATTCTAGTTAACCTACTATTTTTAGAACATTACTTATTATTTGCTTGATTTTTGTCATAGAATATCATACATATTTATGTAAAGTCCTAACAATGGAAGAAAAAATTCTTAGACCTTGGATGGTAATATGACACTAAAAATATTGTCATGTCACCTTTGATAAATCTAACACTGAAGCTCTTTATTTTGACCTCAAGTTGAATTTTTTTAATATATATAGAAAAAAACTTTTGATTTTATTTTTAATTTACTTGTGCTTGTTTTAGACATTGTGTTCCAAAACTTTTCAAAATATTTAATGAATTTTTAAAGAGGTTATGCAGTGTTTTTTATAGACATGAATGTGTGAGGGGTTTACCCTAATACTCATATCCATTGTATAACATTATTTATGTAGTTTAGTTTCCACGTACCTAATAGTATATTGAAAATTCTTAGGTCCCTTCTTTACACTGTAGGAAGTCTCTTTCATCCATTTGATTTGTGGTGCACCTGAGAAGAGTGTATCACTAAAGGAATTTAATTTCATTGTACCTTTATAAATGGGGTTAGTGGGCTACATGTCCAATTTTTATTCTATAGTTAATGCTCTAAAACATTGGGATGACACTAATAAATGAACAAGCAAGTATATTTGAGAGCCCGTGTAATCATTAAAACCTTTGCCTAGATCACTCTTATACCTTAATTTCTTTTATATTATATTCATAGTCATTAGTATTGTTTGATTTATATTGAATTGTTTGCCTTTAAGGTGTAGTGTTAGATTAAGTGATATCTCTATTTCACATATACAAACTCCTTTGGTTTCTTCTCTAATGGAAAATAATGATATTTTTTCTCAAACCAATAATGTTATTTTTAAAATTCCTTAGTTTCATACAAATCAAGTTCACATTGAAACTAATAATGAAAGTAATGAATAGGTTTATGATGTACATAATGAACATGAAACTCATATAGATCTATAAGATCTAAATTGATCAAATCAAAATTAAGTGCAAGAGTTATCTAAAATTTATTAATGTCTTCAAAAGAACCCACGTGAGGTGAATAGTATCATTACATTTGATGTTAATGAAGTTTTTGATGATGATTCAAATAGAGATGTACTCTTTATTATGTCATATGTTGATGATCAATCCATAAATACTATTATTATAGACAATGGATTGATTTCAAATGTGTGCACCATAACAATTCTTTACTCTCTTAGTTATACAAATTAAGATTTATAGGATGCTTCTAGATTTGTCAAAACATTTTATGGCCATAAATAGGATATTCTTGGGCATATAGTGATACCTTTACAATTGGGACCTCTAATATTGCATACTCTTTTCTTAGTTATACCAAGAACAAGGATCTTTATTTTGTTATTAAAACATCCTTAGATAAAAAAATATTAAGATTAGTACCTTCTATAATACATAAATGTCTCAAATATATTCATGATAAAATATTCCATTAATCTAATATGAATATCCTTAGGAAATATTGATGTTTACTTACACTATATAATAACTTCCTGACACTCATTGAGCAACATGGTAATAAAATATTTTACAAAACTAGTCAAGAGAATGATCTATGTATTCCAAATCTCATTATAACTTCTTCATCTATTAGTTGGTGTGATCATATCACATAATCAATTTCTCCATATATTCATGAGAATGATAAATTTATAGAATCATTTTATACATCTACTTATGAGAAGAATCATATTATAGAATCAACTTCTTCATCTATTTATAATCATGATAAAGTTATACATGAGCATAGTCAGATAGTTTTAAAGATCATGGTACACTCTCCTAAGCATAAATCTGCACATAAAAGGAGGTATTCATATCCTAAGACAACATGCTATTCAAATATATTCAAAACATATACAGGTTGTTACATATTCTATTACTACACATCTAAATATATGTTCACATAGGTATATGAGCTATGGTTTAGATTATTTTATTATATCATATTATACTTATTTATATTTATATGTATCTATATTTTTCACTTCATATTTACAATAATTCATTCCTTCATACAATGTAGTTGGTTATACATATGTGCATCCTCTTGATGAGATCTTTGGTTGGATAAAACTTCCTACTTCCTCCTAATCCACTAGTTGGGTTGAGTCTCTTGATTAGTTATACTTCCATTTATACATACATTATTATTTTTTAATTCCTTTCTAATTATTATATCCCTTAACCAAGCATTATTATATCCATTGGCTTTATGTTTCACTTTTTTAATTTTCCCTCTTACTTTTCAAAAATCAATTCAAACAATCCAAAATAACTAACTTATACATACTTTCAATACTCATTTTTGCTCACTATTACACCCCCATTATATTATGGATTTAATTTCACTTACATAATAATTTGTGTGTGTGTGTGTGTGTGTGTGTGTGTGTGTGTGTGTGTGTGTCCCATGAGTAACATGTACATTCTTATATATTTTAATCATTTTAGCTACATTGATATGATTCATTTACACATACATTGGGGGCACATGGCTTGCCTTTTCCTTTTTATCATTTTGTTTTTTAGCACCTTGTTGAGGATTATTCAAATCCTTCCATGTTACTCTATTTTCATATCCTTGATTATTAATCAATTTTCAATTTCAATATTCAAAAAAAAAAATTTAAAAATAAAATTCAAATATGGCATAAAAATCAAAATATTTGCCAAAATTCAAAATTAGGACCTAACAAACATTATCAAATGTTTCTAGTTTGCTTCTTTCAATATATTATTTATTATATGTTAGATATATAACATATTCATAATTTTTAATACACATTACTTTTCAAGAGGTATTTGAGTGTGATACATGATACACTTTCACATGGTTCTTTGATGTTGGGCTTCTATCATTACCTAACAAAGTTGATATGTTGGGGCATCTCTTCATTCTCCATTAACATTTAAATATGTTGTATCTATCCAACAACATTCCTACCATATTGAAATACATATCATACAAATATTTTGTTATTTACTCATACTATACATGTGTGTGTTACATGAATATGATACTTGGTAACAATGACATGGATCCATATGGTGGATGTAGACTAGTTTCATTTTTTCTATGCTTCTCTCTTACTTTATTATATTATAAGTTAGAAATTTATTACTTATTGTGTGTGGCCCATGGCCTTGTATGTGAAAATTATTATTTGAATGGCATCATTATTATATTTATATGTATCCCTTGTCCTTATGTTTTTATGTGGCATTCACATGTCCATTATTTTTGGCCTTTAAGCCTTATGTGTGACATATTATGCAAATTGCATGGCACTATATTACTTTTCTTGTATTTTAATTTTTTTTTACAATGGTGACATGATTCATATCATACATTACTCTTACTCTCTACTCTTAATTTAATGTTATGAAATATAACATGCATATGATGCTTATGTGGTTCAATGATATATCTATCTAAAACATGTAAATTAAATGTTATATTTAAATACTATTATTATAAAACATTCAAATTTTCAATTTATACTATATGATTACATGTTTCAAATATTACTTAATTATTTTTTGATCTAAGTGACATGTAGGTTACATCTCTCATCTCAAAATGGGGCATCACAATGGGTTTTTCTTGATAATTCAAGTCTTCATGAGTAAATTTTATATTTATGGCACTATACAGTTTTAAAAATTACAACATGATTCAGAATTTTTAGATCATGGGGGCATGTGACATACATGTGCTCTCATTCCTATAGTTATAAAATGACAAGTTTAAAATCATTATAGGTTTCAATAGTTAAAAAGTTTAAATTGACATTCAATATCAATTTAGAAGTGTATGGGGCATGGTACTCATTCTTGTTCAATTTAATATATGGAAATTTCAAAATTTTCTCATATTTTCAAAGTTTTAAATAAAATCTAGATCCATCTTCATTAGTGTGATTCATCTTCATTTTTCAAGTGGATCACATTAGATTCTAGTGACACTCAACATCTATGGTTACAATTTTCTATGTAGTAAGCCATAATTGGTGGTTTCACCCTTTTAGATATTTTATAGGGTACTCTACATAGTCAAATTAGAGTTGGAACATAGAATCTTTCCAACTCAAGAACATTCAATTTTTTTTAAATTGATACTTGATCACTCTTAATTCACCATAATTTCAATATTTTTCCAAATTATTCAACAAGTGGGAAAGAACGTATCCATTCTCAAGTAATAACTAAATTATTTTGTATACTCTTACAAGTGTATACTTTCCTTACTCTCTTTATAAATTTCAAATTAAGTTTTATATTTTTTATTTTAAAAAATAAACAATAACTACTTTTAGTGGAATTATTTCAAGTTTTGTATTCTATTAATTTCACTTTATTGTATCACCAAAATAAATTAAGATAAAATGTAGACACAAAACTAATCATTAAGTACTTGAAATATTTAATATTGTCATCCTTACCTTATTTTTTTTATTCACCATTTTGTTAACTCATAATCTATAAGATAGACTTCATTGTCTTTTAAACAATAAAAATATCATATCGACATCCCTATTCAATGTATATGTTCATGTTAGAATTTATCATCAGTCTTTGTACTTATGGGAAAAGTTTACATTATGTTTAATAGGGATGCACTACATCCTTGTCCACTAGTGCAACCTTATCCCTTCTCTCCAATGATAACTTTTTAAATTTTAAATAGTCTATTTTCACCCTCCCATGCATTTTGTAAATTTAGTTAGTGAAAATGTTTTAATTATTCCCCTATATAAGCACATCAAGGATTCTCCAAATAAATATGTCAATCAATTGGAAATATTACTACACATTTATGATGGTTTGGACATGTTTCCTCCCTAAATTATGATCCTACGTAATTAAAATAAATTGGGCATGTTACCTTCCCAACACATGATCCTACATATCTACACAAGTTTGGGGCATAGTCACCCCAAATCTCCAATGTTTCAATAAGGAAGCATTATCTCCAAAAAGTTTCATGAGAAAGATGGATTTCACCAATACCTAGGTGTATTCTAACCCTTTATCTTTCAGTTTTTAATTTCAAAATTTTATATTTCATATATGTAAATTGACTACATTTTCATTTTCTAGATTTTCATGGAGTAAAGTTGTACATTGGTGACATCCCCCTATGTTTTACACACTCAAATATATTTTTTCATTTTACTCTAGAAATTAAATTACTATATTGAAAAGAGGGAATTTATAGTTAATTAAATATAGGCTTTGGTACTTGGTGATGACAATCTTGACATACATTTTCTACACATGACTTGGGCATTCAAGCAAAGTCCTAATCATCCATCCTCTCACACTTGCATGTTATATTATAATTCAACTCTTCTATTATGTTTTTAAACACTTTTAATTACCCCACTTTCTATTTTGAGCCATATAAGTATCATGTATATGCATCTTCAGACTCTCAATTTAGTTTGCTTATATACAAGTTAGTTTCACTAGGATGGTTAGTATTCAATACTAATCGGTCTGGTCAGAGCTGACCTACTCCTAACAACTATTTTATAAAATTAAACCCATCCTTAGTTTTGACTCATAATATTAATGTGTTGGTGGCTTGATTAATTATTCAATTAGATCCATATATATACAAATAAAGGTCTCATTTAAAATGGACTTGGCATTTATCTTTTCTAAATTTAAACACTATTATATATTTAACAAATCTACCATATACTTCCGAATTTCAAACCTATCACTAGGACAAATCAAAATCTAATTATTAATCACTCACTATCCAATTCAAATAAATAATGATCAAATATCAATATCAATCATCAGCTCCATACACCTAGAAAAAGAGCACAATTGCATAATCACACTAGGTGGGAGAATTATGCATGGCTAGATTTCCCTCATTAGAGTATTAGATACATAGGCAATTATCAATCATCATACATGGTTTATTGGGGTTAACTTAACCCATTAAACTTTCCCCCATTTTTTTAGGTTTATAGCCTCACAATCACATCTAAGGTTTCAAGGCAAAGGAGGTTGATTTATAGATCTACACACGACATCAAAGTTCAAGATCATAAACATAGAGTGAGAAAATAATATTAAAAGTGACTATAAAATAATTATTCTCTACTTAAACACAATTTAGTGCCCATTAGTATTTCAATATCAATTAGCAGTACTAAATTGGTCCTACAGAATTTACAAAACACAATTGATGAATCAATTATAGAAATTAAAAAACCATATGCCTACTTATCCTTGATTTTCACTTCTAAAATATAGTCATAATCAAATATTCAACCAAAAAAGTTTTTTATTATGATCTCTTTATACTTTATATATATATATATATATAGCATTTTCCTTTGTCAAATTAGAAGAATAAATCTCAATATATCAAATTTAGATGCATGCTTCAGTGTCATATTAATTGATATAAATTATATTTCAAACTTATATCTTAATTATATTAATTTCACCCATTAATTTAAATTAGGATAAAATATACTACTAGTTTGGTATCATATGTGAGTCAATTTACAAAAAACATTTACTAATGTTCTACTCAATTGTAATTGTATTGAACTGTATAATCCATCTACAACAGATGATTCAAAAAACATACTCAGATTATTAGATTTTTAGATTGGTTGGAACCCATGGTGGGTCACATTATCTAGAAGGAAATATAATGTGTAGTATTTTTGATATTATGCATGACTCAACTTCTAATCACTTATTTGTTTCCAATGAGGGTTGGGGCATATTCAAATAAACCCATGGTTTTAACACTAACATCTCCATAGGTGTTTAATATATTTTAATTGAATGGACTCAAATAAATAGATCTAAACTATTGAAATTGAAGTATACAATAGAATATAGTAAAATGAAAAATTTACAATATTAGAAATTAGTTCAAAAAAGTAAATAAGCTTAAGAATATACAAACCTCCATCAATAGAGCTTATATTGACTATGTAGGCTAACTATGGCTAGCAACTACCTAAATATACCTATGTAATGTGTTGTATCTTAAAATAATAATAAATTTATGATTGGGCAAGTCTATAAAATGAGGATAGGGCCGCACTAAGACCTTATTTGTTGTCTACATCCACATCTTAGTTAACTGTGTGACTAATTTTTCAATTTGGGTTTGTATGAATGTTTGCGAGTGTTGACTAAATAAGTATGTGTTCAGATATGCCACACAGAATACTTGAAAAAAACAAACCCTTATTCTTATACAATAAACATGTTAGAGATAAAATTACAAAGGTGTAAATAGTGTTATGGAAATATCTGAGCTACCTTAAAAAACCCTTACATAATCTAAGTATTACCTACATAGCTTAAATGGACCTCAAGCCAATGTAGTTATTCCTCCTAGGGTGATTGTGTGATTCATGATTGTGAAACTATATGAATGTGACTAGAATATTTATTGAAATGATTAACAATGTATGCCCTTAACCTAAAATAAAAGATATTCAAACTTATCCTATGACTATTAGAATGTAATAAAATTAAAATTAAAATAAATAGTTTGCTTTTGCTTAATACACATTAGAAATTTTAAATGATTGCTAGATTAATCAAGTGTTTTATTGATTTGCCTTAATGTGCTTATATAAGGGAATATTTTCACTAACCAACTTTACAAATGTCTGGGAGATATTTTGTGAAAGTCTCAATCTCAAAAAATGATCTTTGGAGCATGGGGGGAAATTTTCATGCTAGTGAATAAGGTCGTAGTGAATCCTTGTCTAACCTAACATGTACTTATCCTAAAAGGATAAATACTACTAGTTTTTTTTTTAAATGAACCTATAAGATGAATAGGGATGAATTAGATTGAAATAAGGATGCATTCATGATATTTTTAATGTTTAAAATACAATAAAAGGTCTCCTATAGACTAAAAGTTATATAAATGTCAAAATACCAAGGTATGGATGTCAAGTAAAAAATATTGTCATGTGCTTAATGATTGATTCAATGTGTCTAAATTTCCCCCAATTTATTTTAGTGATGAAAAAAAGTGAAATTATTATATTAAATTATATGTGAACTTAAGTGTGTACACACACTTTATCTTTAAATATGAATCTTAATTATGTAAGATGCCTTAGTGTGAAACTTGCAATAATGTCATTGAAAGTAGTTATTGGCCATATTTGAAAATTAAAAATATAAATCTTGTAATTTAAAATATTTGAAAAGAGAGAAATGAAAGTAAACATCTAAAATGGTATGTACACTAATTATCATATTATTTAAAAATGGAGAAGTGTTTTCCCCCTTATTGAGGCATTTGGATAAATTTTAAACCTATGGAAAATTGAGAGTGATCAAGTCTCAATATCAAGAATTTTAAATGTTCTTGAGTTGGAAATATTTTATGATCCAACTCTCATTTGAATGGGTAGAATAATTTTTAAAATAATTTAAGGGATGGAGCCACCAAATGTGGCTCGCTACATATAAAAAGTGTAACCATAAACGTTGAGAGTCACTACATTCTAATCTATCCCACTTGCAACATGAAGATGAATCACACTATTATAGACGGATCTAGATTCTATTTAAAACTTTAAAAATTTGAATTTTTTGAAATTTGAAATTTTTTAACTTAGAAAACTTGATAAATTTTGAGTATCCTACCCCGTATACTGTATCAAATTGATTTGAATGACTTTTGAATTTTTCAACTATTAAAGCATGTAATTGTTAGAAAATTTCCACTTGTAACTGTAGGAATGAGTGCACATGCATATCACATGCCCTCATAATCTAAAAACTATTAATCATTCTATAATTTCTAAAACTATATAGTGTCATAAATCTAAAAAAATTCTCATGGGTACTCGACGTCTCAAGACAAGCCCATTTTTATGCCCCCATTTTGAGATGAGAGATGTAGCTTGCAAGTCACATAGCTCAAAATAAGAATAAGTTGATATGTAAAATATGTAATAATGTGATAGAACTTGAAATTTTTAATTTATTGCATCATAATATTTGAATATAGCAATGAATTTGCATGGTTAAATAGATATATTATTGAATCACATAGGCATCACTTGCATGATATGTATCATGGCACGAAAGTAAGAGTAGAGAGTAAGAGTAATGCATGATATGAATAAAATAATAAATATAAAATTAATATCATAAAATTTAATGTAATTTACATATGATGTCACACATAAGGCCTAAATTCCAATACAAGGGACATGTGAATGTCACATAAACACAGGAGGTAAGGGACCACACACAAATGGCATAATTATGACATACAAGAAGATATTTTCACATATAATGCCAAGGTATACACATAATATGAAATTAATCTTTATCTTGTCATATGATAAACTAAGAAAGAAACATAGAGAAAATGAAACTAGTGTACATCTAACATATTGATCTATGTCATTGTTAGCAAGTAGAATTTTCATGTAATGTAATGTAAAGTTAAAGTGATTATAAAAACATATGTATGATATGTATCTCAAAATATTTGATTTTTTTTAATAGATACAACATCATAAATTGTTCATGGAGAATGAATAGATCCCCCCAACTTAGCATGTTTATTAGGTAATGATGGAATCCCAACATCAAAACCATTTGAAATTATGTCATATATCACACTCAAATACCTCATGAAAAGTAATGAGTATTAAAAAATTAAATATACTATCTATCTAAGATTAAAAAAAATAACATATGGAAATAAGTAAGCTAGAAACAATTGAAAATGTTTCTTAGGTCCTGATTTTGAAATTTTGAAAATATTTTGATGTTTTTAGAATTTTGAGATATTTGCATGTTTTTAAATTTTAGAATCATTTGCATGTTTTTGAATTTTTGAATCATTTTCATTTTTTTAAATTTTTTAAATATTTTAATTTATTTCAAATAGCTAAAAATGTTTGAATTTAAAAATAATTTGAAGATGTGACATGAAGCAAGGATTTGAAAATAGTGGAAAATGGATGGATTTGAAGAAACCATAATAATGTGTTATGTCATAGTTGTTATTAGTCTATATTTCACCCTTGGGGTAGTTGTATCAATCCTACCTCATCCAAATGATACAATTGAATAACCTTTAGGTATGGTTAGCCTAGTGAATGAGGTGAGTCTCTAGATTTGAAACTACCTCCCTTGATGCATCATCCATGCTCAAATCACTGAACCTATTTATCTTTCCATGGAAAAGGGACATGAATAAGACTTGAAAATAAAATATAAACTATAAGAGGTGATGTGCCAATGTATTATGTCTCCTATACTTAATCCTTCAACATCATTTATGGGAAAAACAAGGGCTAATTACTAATATGGTCTCTCTAAAAAGACTCCTACACATTAGTACTTCACATAGAGGCCATGTCAAATACCTATAAGCTGAGGGTGATGAGTTAAAAGTTTGATAGAAGACAATACCAATAAAATTCCACTTTAGGCATAATCATGAGCATTTTCACAAACCACGTGACTTGTAAAAGACTAATCCACTAGCTTTTAGGTGTGAGACAAAGACCCATAAATGGAGAAAGATTTCAACCACTAATGCAAATTAAACAAGTATTAATCACACTAAAAATTAGAATGGAGAAGGATGAATCAATATTTATATTATCTCAAAGGCTTCAAGATATAAATAGGCATAATTTTATCATACCCAGAAGAGGGATGTGTACAATGGCTTTCCAAGCCCAATTTATATAACATGAGAGAGAGAGAGAGAGAGAGAGAGAGAGAGAGAGAGAGAGAGAGAGAGAGAGAGAGAGAGAGAGAGAGAGAGAGAGAGAGAGAGAGAGAGAGAGAGAGAGAGAGAGAATATGGCATAGAGATGGAGTGGAGAGGCCATAATGACCATCACCCATCCAAAAATAGTTATAAAAATTAATGAGGGGAAAAAATATCCCACACTCCTTATCCCATACATGATATTGACATAATTCAAGTCTTTAATGAAACTTTTAAGCATATAAATGTTGTGGATGATCTATTTTGGCCATAGTTGGCTTCATGAAGGCACCATGCCATTAAAATTGGTCCACTACTCCTTGATATGTAGATCATGCACCTATTTTAGGAAGGTAGTTACATGTTTAGTTCCTTTAATATGGCCATTACTCACTAATCTACCATCCTTCATGCCATTTACAACTCATTCAATGCATTTGTCAACTTAGTGAGAAAGAGACCTAGGAATAAGACATTTTCAAGTGTGTGTTGAGCTTAATAATGACTAATTGACTTAAATGTTTATTTTTAGGCTTGATTTTTCCACTTTAAGGATTAAATAATGATTTATTGGAGACATTACATCTTTTCACAAGTCCAAGAGGCCTTAAAACTCACTCAAGACCTCAAACATGCTTAGGAATCATGAAAATAATCCCAAAATTAGACATTACAATCCTTTTATCTATATATTTTACCCCACACATGTCACTATTCATATTAAAAAATGGGAAAATATGAATTTTAGGTGTCCTCTTGATGTTCTCAAGGTGTTTCAAGTCCATTGGATCCATTAGGAGTAGTTTCTTAGCTATCGAGTTTTCTATGAGGGTTTTGGAGGGTTTGGAGTGGCCTACCATCTTAACTATGGTTCATAAATCATAGGCATTAGATTGGAGACTTAAGTACATGAATATTTATTATATATACCCCCTAAAATTTACCTAATATCTATTTCCTCATGCATCTTATCCAATGAGATTTGAGCAAAAGTTGGTACCTTTTAGGCTTCTTTTATGTAACCTAGGTATACATGTATTCCTAAGGATCATTCATAAAGTTGTCCCCTTAAATATATCTATTTATATCATGGATGTAAATTTAATATGTTTCCTCAGCTTTACCTAAAATTATTAGGCCCCATGCATCTTTTTCATAAAGTTCTAAGCCTCTTAATCTACCTCTCAGGTGGTAGGTCTATGATGGGAGAGCTAGAGGAGGTCTTTTTGACACTTGTATTTTCACCCTTGAGGAGATTATTATCTATCCTCATCAAAGTTTCATAATGAATAAATCTCTCTTGTTGTGGGTAATAATTTTGTCGAGATGAATCTCTAGTAGGGCTAGTTCACTTGATACATTCTTTGAAGCACTCTCTAACCTATCAACTTGTGTATGAAAAAGGTTAAGAAAATAACTAAGAAAAACTGAAAGGTGATACACCAATATTTAATTTCATCCTATTTTAATGACTAATTATACTTAAATACCAACAAAGTTTCTCTCATACAAGACTCATAACTCCACATGCATTGTCACATCAATGTTTTATATGTTAGATTAAAGAAGGTATTTGATACTTATGAGAGAAATGGATGATTATATGAGGGAATAAAGTAATTAAATATTCTTAATAAATATATAAACTTAGGAAATAATACTAACAAAGACCTACAACAACACTTTTTCTGTACACTTGGTAGACAGTCAAGGATAACATGTTAGAAAAGGAAATCTTTCACTAGATAAGATCAAAAAGATTTCAATAAATACTCAATATTACAACATTTGAGTGGAAAAATAACTTTTATTATTTTCTTAAATATTCCTTCAAGTATAAATTTGGTTATATTTTTCCCAATAACCAATGGAGGCTGCTCAAAAAAGCCAAAATAGTGCATATTTATAGCCATTTGAGAGAGAGACAAAGGAAGGAAGCCAAAAGGTCACTTGTACATGTTTCAAACTAATAAAATCAGTTTAAAATTAATTTATAATATATGTGAGGTGATCCATGTAGTTTTAGGAGGTCCAATTTTCCAAACAAGTCATGATAATTGTGAAAAGTGGCACAAAATCTTTAAACTTGGCACAAAAAACTACCTTCATAATTTGCATCTATTTTAATATCCCCCTACTAACTAGATATATTTATTGTGATTTGGATTAGATGGAAGGCCTTTATTCATGAAATTCCATGCACTGGTTCTGATCCTACTCATTTGGAAACTCCTAGAAAAGAGGAATCACTGCCTATAGTCTTGAAACTCCCTATTTTTAGTCACACCTTTACACTTGCCATTGAAAATTCTTTAGTTTATCATGAAAATACATGGGAGAGGTTTAATTACACTTTTAAAACTTATCCATTGCCTTATACCTCTTAATTTCACCTTAAAAGGACATTTAATTAAAGTTTCCACACTTTTGACCCTTGTGTGCATCATGCCAATTTTGACTGGCCAAAAGTAGAGATTTATTTTGGACACTTAGAAAAATTTTAATGAGATAAAATTAAAATAGGTAGTTATAATAGGTCTCTATCTTCCCTTAAAACTTTATTTCACCTTTTGAAACATAATAGACCCTACATAATACCAAAAATGGTGATAAAAACCCTATTTTGCATATTGTCCATACATTTCCATAAACCTCCTTGCATGTGTGAGATATTGAGTGAGTCCTATACATATTAAATATATCTTAATTTCACTTCCATTTCATCTATATGCTTCAATTTCAAGCTTTCTCCCATCGGGTCCTTATGAGGGTTTATAAGGGTTTTAGAGAGGTTTTTGGTCTTAACTTTCATGCATAGAGTTGGCATATTGTAAATCCAAAATAATGCCACTTATTTATTCATATTTAACATCTACATCATCCCAAAATTACTAATCCTACCATGTAAAGTCTTATGAGAGGTATGAACATTTCAAGTTGGATACTTGTGTCCTTGGCTATATTCTGTGAGGTCTAGGAGCTTTTAAGCCAATAAAATGGACTTATGATGAAATATTATACAAATTTAAGGTTTTTAAATCTCTTAACATAACCCAAGGATATTAATCAATCATTTTAATATCTCACTAAGAGCTATAAATGAAGATGACTCCCATTTTGAGATTAGGCCTAGACCTTGTCAATGGGTCTACCTACATTTTTGAGCTAAATGGTTCCTATTTACACTTAAAATTCACTTTAATAGATTTAAATTTTAATTTTAACCCCCATGTAAATTATTCAAATCATTATAATTCTTTCCAAAGTTTGAAAATGGAAATGACCTTTCATTTGGCCCCTTTAGCCTCAAATCTGCCTATGGAATGTGATTGAAACCCTTATTGCCAAGGGCACCCTTTTTTCCTTCAAGCCTAATAAAAAGGTTTAAAATGTTTTATTATGTGTATCCCAGATTTATAAATCATATTTAATGATAAAATTGGTTTTTGGTTCACTATCCTTGCCTATCTCTTAAGATTTACATGATTTAGGCATGGGGAGAGTACACTACCTTTAAGACAAAACAGAGGCATATTTACCTATTTTTTTGTTCAAATTTAATTTTTTAATATATTTATAAGGTATTAATTACTAATTTTACCAAAAAAATTTACCTAATTCCATGTTTAAGTGGTCTAACCATCTCAATATGCCTAAAAAAGGCCTCAAAACCCCTATTTTTTGCATGTTTTCCTTCAAACCACCTATGGGTTGTCTCTCCAAACCTATATCATGATTGTAAGCTGCCTATACATGATTATTAATTTTTTTTTTCTCATGTATCTTTTTAAACCATTAAAAACCCTCCTTAGTAAATTCATATACTTGCCTAGTGAACCAAGGAGTTTCCAAGCTTGTTGTACAGACTATACTCCATTCACCACATAAAGAGAGAATTCAAACATTTTATCAGGGTCTATGGTATGTTTTTTAATATATTTTATCATAATTTATCCCACTAAAACCATTTTCACTCTCACTTTCACACTTATAGGGTCTATGACTCACTTAGACTTCTATTTTCCTTAGGCCCTACCTTAACTGTGACAACCCTACCTGTAGGTGATATTTTATGTTTTGCATTTGATTGAGGTCATTATAAACCTATATTTTAACTTCCTTAAGTGTAAAAAAGTTATTATTTAATAAATCATACCTTAAATGACCTTAAACACTTTCAAACACCTTGTTACTAGCTCATTGTGAGTTACCTTGTCAAAAGTCCAAATTTTGCCTTGTGTACGGACAGGGTGTAGGTCTAGTAGGTCATTACATCAAAGTATATATTTCCCCATGAAATTTTATCTATTTAGTATCATTTTAACCCTTTTAAATTATTCCACCTTGATGGCATAGTCTAGGATTCTCAATATGAAGTGCAAAGTCACTTTTATATCCATGTCCCATAGATTTCACTGTCAAGCTCTAGTGGTTTATTGGGAAAATTTAAACCTCTAAAAGACCTCTCCATTTATAATTTTCTCCTAAAAACTTATTAATTACTTTTCCATACTATTTAAAACAAGCTTAAAACCTAAAAATGAATTAAAATCTCATTCATCCATATCATATGATGTTTACAAAAAGCAAGAGGTTCTTTGTTTAGTATTTTTAGGGCAAACATTCCTAAACATAGTCTTCACTTTCTCCACATGTTTTGACACCTTAATTTTCCATATTTATACCCCCATATTTATTTTAAAAACCTTATTTTCATACCAATATCTCCTAAAATGTCAAGTTACCATGATTTCTCCATATAAGTCTGGATAGGTATCCTACTCAGCGACTTGTAGGTGTGTATTGACATGTTCTACATAGGCAAGTTATGGAGTTGACAAGAATATGTCAAAGAAGAGCCTTAAAAATCATTAAAGAGAATTTATAAACCTTTAAAAAATATTTTCCATCAATAAAAACACTTGGAACCGACTTCAACATAAAAACTTCCAATGTAGAAAATACATGCATATACATATGTTCACCGTAAAGAGCTGACAGTAAGGAGGGACACAAATTTTGGGAATTGTTTGAGATGTCAAAGGTTCAAAAATTACTCTAGTATCTCCAAATACATCTCCATGGGCTCAAACATCTGAAATAACCTTTATATTTTCATTCCAATGTAGAAAACACTCCCTCAAAATACCTATAGGTGCATAAGGAGCTAGTAGTTTGCAAACCAACCAAGCCTAAAAAAGGCTCCTTTTAAATTTGATGATCTCAGTAATATAATGGGGATGGAGAAACTATGGAGATATAATTAGAAACATGTGAAAACATAAAACCCATTAAAACCAAACGTAAGAATAAAAAACTATCTCAATATGAGACCCCTCACAATTGCAAATGCATAAAAAGCTGCTTGGAGTCTAAGTGATTGTTTATAGAGGAACCACCAAAATGAAACTTCCTATTATAAATCTAAATTACACTCAAATACCTTTATTTTACCAAAAGCATTCTTTCTAGTTCTAGTTGTACGACCCACATTTTAGCTTGCAAATATAAGAAGGAAGGAAAATAAGTAAGAATTGAACTTTTTTATGTAATCTCTACAAACCAAGCATTGAAATGAATGTGGGGAGGTGAAGAGGCACATAAATGATTTTTTCACGTAAAATTGAGATCATCCATTTTGTACAAGTTCCAAAAAGGCCCTAAATATAATGGGAAACTATCTTTCTGTAAACATAACTAATTCTTAGACTGCCATATGACTATTTATAACATTCTCTAACCTCCCCCATGTTTTAAATATAACCTGATGACAAGTTTTCCCCTTCAACTCATCTGCACAAGTCATTTATTATGCTAAAAATGTGTCCCAAAGGCATATTTCACATTTAAAACATGGTAAAGATATATAAATGACATAGAGATATCCTAAAACATATCCAAAACCATATGAGGACCTATTGGACACAATTTGAATCTTTGACCAAGTTTGACCCTATTTGACTAGGCTTGACTTTGATTGACTTGACTAGTACAAGGAGGCTAGACTTAAACCAAGGCTAGAATATGGATAAGTAAAACACTTAGACCAATATGAGACCCCTATAGGACATTAATAAACTTCTAAAAAGTTTAGAAATGTAGGGGTTGACTCAAATTTGACCAGAGGTCAAATTTGGTCAATAGGTCTTTAGGCCAAATTGTCATTTTTCTATTTCTCACTAATTGATACACCTTTTTTAAGACCTATACTATCACCATGAAACCTCTTATAGTTACACATCTTCTTAAGGAGTTCATCTTGTCACAAGAGTTTAGTTGGAAGTTTGAGGGCCTATAGAAGGTTTTAGGCCTTATAGGCCTAACCTGATCTTTAAGGCATAAGACCACCCATAGGTGATTATGGTGGTCTCAAAGACTTATTAGAATATATTTCATTAAAATTAAACCATTTATATAGTATAATAGTTTCTTATATCTCTATCTCTACCCTTCTTCCTCTTTAGACCTATTATGACTATCATTAGTTTATGCTAGCATTCTCAAACCAATTGATGCAAATGACCTTGGTAACTTGTGTTTTACCATTTTCTCAAAACCAAGGGAGTTTTAACCATCATTAAATGTATCTATGGGTATTTATACACCTTATTGAGACTTAGGTATCCATCCTACCTATAATAAATACATTTTTATAACTATACACATGCAAGCTTGTGTGTTGGCTCTTGTATTTAATAGGTTTAGATAGGCTTATCAAATTTGTCATTATTTTGTTAATCATAAAGACTATATGAGATCATATTATCCTTAAAAAATAATTCTTAATGTGACTAATTCTTCCCAATGACCTATTTTTCTTCAAATTAAATAAACATCTCTCATTCTAGGAGACCTGTAGATGTCAAACAAACTATGTATACAAGGTTTAAATGAGTCCTATTTAGGTCACTTATTTTGGTCCTATTTTGAGTTTCTATGAATTCAAGTGAATCTCTAAATTTATCCATTAATCTAGGAATCAAGCCCACTATATACACTTTGACCCTTTTTTTAAGTTTGTAAACAACTTGAACTATCTAGACCAACCTATAAGTGGTCAGTTTTGGGACTTAAATGTGTATGGAATTTAGACTTTCTATAAAAAACTATAAGCATTCAAGTATCTTTATTAAATTATGGATATTTTATTCTTATTTTTCCTCTAATGACTCTCAAGACTTCATATCCTCACAACATACATGCATTTCATACCTTCTCAAAGTATGGCTAAAAGTGATGGCAGAGAGCCTTTTGAGTGTTAGGTTTGGAAATTTGGTCTTTCTAAATTAGGTCATTGACACCTTAATAATAATTAATTTTAATTTAAATATATTTATTAATATCTAACAAAATTCATTGACCCTTCATTGCATATATAAACTTTTCCTCTTATCCTCATACACAAGCCTGTATATGAGGGCGTAGGCTATAGACTTTTTAATAGCCATAGTCAACATAATATTTGTGACTCTCAAATAGCTTAGGTTAGGATTTTTTATTAAGGGACCATAGGAAAATCCTTATTTAATTATTTGTAAAATATTAAAAATTGAGTTTCAAAATGGAGGTGAATTGAAATGAAAGTAGTTTTATTGGGAAGGCAAATCATATGCACCATTTTCTAGAGTCTAGTCTATAGAGTCTAAAGAGCATCTACTCCTAATGGTACATCATCCATGGGCTCCATAGACATTGTCCATGTGCTTTAGATGAAATCCATACACACTTTAGACACCATTCATGGGATCTAGATGACATCCATTAGGCTCTAGACTGCCATCCATCAAGTCTGAACAACATCCACCAGGCATGGACAATGTCCACTAGGCCTAGATATGCATGTCCATTGGGTCTAAACACCATCCACAAGGTCTAGACAATGTCTATTGAGTATACACACCATGTCACTAACTCTAAATGACATCTATTGGGCCTAGATGACATCCACACCCTCTAGACACTGTCCATATCATGTATATTGTCCACTAGGCTTGGATCACCATCCATCTAGATTCTATAGATAGTGTTTAGAGGGCATGGATGGCATAGTAGAGACCTAATGGATGCCATCTAGAAGGAATCGATTGTTTTTGGATCCTATAGACATTGTCTAGAGTGCAGTGGACACCATCTAGACTTGGTAGATGCCATCCAAATTGGTAGGATATAGATCTAGACATAATAGACATTATTTAGATTTGTTTAGATCGCATTTAGACAGGGTGTGAATGATGTCCAAATATTTTGGATGTTATATCATAGTTTTTTGATGTCATCTCAAGCCTGATGGATGTTGTTTAGGCCGAGTGGATATGATTCAAGCCTGGTGACATTTCATTCAGACTCAATGAATGGGCATCATTCAAACCTATGTGGATGAGTGTCTAGACCCCATGAACACTGTTTGAGGCCCAGTGAATAGCCATCCAGATGGGGGTAAATAATGTCTCATGGTTTTTGGATACCATCATATAGATCATGTAGATAGTGTCTAGAGGATGTATGGCAATGACATCTAAACTTCTATGGGGGGACTAGCTTAGGCCTTATATATATCCATTACCCCATTTATTTTATTCATTTCTCTCGTACAGCATATTTAAAACCTCTCTCATGTCCTCTCAAGCTTCTACCCTATAACTCATCCTATATTCTCATTTTTAAATTAAAATGAATTCTAATCCCATATCCTCTACACCTATTCACAAGTTTGTCTACTAGGAATCTCATTTTTCCAAAAATAGTAAGGCTTTTAGAAGATCAAAACACTTACAATGGATTAGATCAATTGGTATTGTTCTAAGAGGCCTAATTTATATGCCCCACTATGAGATGAGACACCAATTTACTTAGCATTATTATGTCTATAGTTAAAAACCCTCCACTAGAGAGTTTTCTATTAGCCTCAACTCTTAGACTATTTATTTTTGGCACCGTTCCTTTAGATATCAAGCGATTGTTAGTACCGTCACACAGAAACATGTATAGCCTATGACCACAAAAGTATGTTTTATCTGATGAAGATAAAATTTATCTCAAAAATCACTTTGTTGTAGATACATCCACCTCATCAGGTAATTTTTAATCTTATTTTCATTAATTAATATTCAATGTTTTATGTATGAAATTTCTAAATTAAATGTCTCAATTATAGATTGTAAATAATTTTTTGCTTCTATTGCAGGCACCCCTAATCATTCAAGAGTGGGTGTTTTAGTCTATAATATAACAAACCCATATCTAGAAGCCCTCATTGAATTTTTCTCTGTGAGGATTGTTTTATAGGGAAGACTTGTAGATATCTCCTTCTACATTGTATCATATATTATATGTTCTCTTGGAGGATAATAATTCAATTGGTGTACATTCATTTCCAATAAGATAAGAAATGATTTGGATTATGCCTTTCAAAGTGGTAGTTAAAAATTTTTCATTTCTAATTATATATTAGGTTTATACTATGAGGTGTACCATGAACTAAGGGGAATAATTGTTCCCACAATATTGCATGAAAATATGAAATCTAATCTAGTAGCCCTTGCAGAGTTCAAGGTAAGTTTTAAGTGCACTTCTAAGTCATTAAACTATCATGTTATTAACTTTGTTACAATTAAAATATGAAATTAATTATGAATGTTTCATTGTAATAGAAAATATAATCTATGTCTCCATCCATAAGAGAATCTACATTGAAAAAATACCATCTTATCAAGGGCTCTGAGGATTATGAATTTGATAAGGGTGATGATATAGTTTCTTGTGACATTGACAAGGCATAAGAAAATGTAGAGATATGTCTTACCTACTATTGCACATTGGCAAGGCCCCTTAGGCACATCCTTAGCCTTAATCTAGGTTTAAATTTTTTAAAACTTTATTGAAATTTTATATAACAGCAAAAAAATGAAATTATTAATTTTTCATGTCATTTCACAGAGGTATCTGGCATTGGCAACATTGCCCATCAACCTATGAAACATTTACCTCCCATGCAAGGTATTTGACTTCATGTTTATAATTATGCTATTTTTATATTACATGAAATTCAATATGTTAAATTGAATTTTTGATTCTATAAGAATTTGATTGTTTCACATAAATTAAAGGTTTGACTTTTCTTATAACTCATCCACCATAGCAAAACATATCAACAACACAAAGTATGGATCCTAAGTCTATTATCTCTAACCTTCAAGTTAACTTAGGTTTAATTTTGATGAAGTTTCTTTATTAATTAGTGATGGCATTTTGTTATTATAGGGAAACATTCTATGAGAAGTGATATGCCACCTCTCCCCCCCACCCCTACATTGTATAGACTAGGGGAAGAATATAACAATGATAATAGGTAATAGGGGAGAAAATTTGTATATAAAAACCTTGAAGTTCCCCAATTTTTTTGTGGGTGGTGTTGACCATTTTTGCCCAACAGGCCAAAATCAGTCCCCTTCTTCCCTTCCTATTTGAAGCTAGTTAATTTTTGGTTGCACGAGTTCATCAAGCTTCAGTTCATCACTCAATTTCAATGCCATGGTTCATCACCAAGTTTAATCATTTGGTTCAATGCCTTGGTTTAACCATTGGTTTAATGTTTAAGTTCATCAGCAAAGTTCAATGATGCAGTTCAGTGACTTTTGGTTCAAACAGCTTCAGGTTCAACACATTAGTTCAATCACTCTATTCATCAGATGGTTCAACAAGGAGGTTCAATGCTCAATCCAAAGGGCTTGGCATGTAGTGTTAAATTGTTGAACTGGTTTGATGGATTGGTTCAATGGTTGGTTCAGCAAATGGTTCAAAGGCTTGGTTCAATAATGGCTCAGTGCATAGTGTTGAACCGTTGAACTATTGAACCATTTTTAGTTCAATGGGTCAGTTTAATAGCTTTGTTCAAGGAGGCATCCCAAAGCTGAAGGGTAGGTGCCCTTACGGAGGGTAGTTCTAGGTCTACAAGCCCTTGCAGAGGGCAGGGAGCATTTCAAAAGCTATAAAAGAGTAAGTTTTTAGAATTTTATTTGAGGCCAAATTCTTTCAAACTCTTTGTCTGAAGGAATTCCTTCAGACAAAAAGTCTGAAGGAATTTGGAAGAAGGCCGCCACCCGAGAGAAAAGCCAAAGGACCTGAAGATAAAAGGAGCCAAGGAGTAACAAAGACTGGGACAATTCTTGTGGACTTTTTGTCTACAAGAAAAATCCCAAAGCAAAAAAACTCGTAGAAAAAGACTCGAAGAAATTGCCTAGGATGGTGACGTCTTTAAAGTCATCAATTTTTAGGAGATGAACTAGCCATTGGTTTTCAATTGTGACGGGCCTGAAAATGTCAAATTTTACACCAAGAAAGGTAGAGCGCAGAAGGCACCAAGTGGCAACCATGGAAGACTTTGACATGCTTTTTAGGAGTAGCAAAACATGCCATGTGTCCATTGTAAGGCTTGGCAAGAGCCAATAAGTGTCAACATCTATGAGTTTCTCCTTTTACTTTGTTATTCAAAGAGAAGACTGTGGTAGGCTCAAATGAGTTATTAAATGCAGCGGAAGCTACCAAGTGTCAATGTTTGTGAGCATCAAAAAAGGGTCCTAAATTTTTTTCTAAGGTAGCTAAAGGCTCTGTGGAAGAAGCCACGTGTCACCTTCCACAAAAATCTCAAAAAATACTTCCAAAGCCTATAAATTAAGTAGAAAGAGTAAGCGGACTATGACATGTGTCAGAGGTAGATGCACTCTCAGCAAAAAGCCAAAGGAGTAGCAAAAGATAGCCCAAGGGATGAAGGAGATAGAGGAGGCAAAATAGCCAAGTGTAGAAGCAGACAAAGTGATCTAAGTGGCGTGAGAAAGTGTCAAATCAAGGAATTATTCTAGTGGTTGACACAGTACCTACCATGCGATCATTAAGAGGCATAGATAGTGAATGGCACGACCTATTTTTCTTTAATATGCATTGACGAGTAGGTAAATGGTGTGGCTCATAATTTTGAATCCTGACAGAAGCTGACACAGCATTATCTTTAGGTGACTTCTTCATCCCAATGCTCAGAAAGCACATGGGTCACTTGTAAAAAAGGTTCCAAAATTACCTCTTTATTCCTCTATAAATTGTAAGCTTCTCATTTGAGAAGGGGATCCACTCTCTTGGCCTTAAGGAAAAATTCTACCCAATAATCTCTCGAGCTTGTAAGGTAGAGCTACCAAATTTTACCTTGAATTAAGATAGCTTTTTTACCTCTATCTAGACTTACACTTTAAAGCATATGTCTGTGTTCTTCTCTTGTGTTAAGTCATTGTCTTTCATGCTTTTCACAGATCAATTACAGCATGTCCAGTGCATTGTGAAGTCTCCCTTTTTGTAGGTCTACCAGAAGTGTCTACAGGAAGAATATAGGTGCCTATGAATAGGCTGCCATAAGTGTGTCTAAGGACACCTCTGGTAGTTACTTCCTCCCTATGTTTTTGATAGACCCCTAGCTGACTATTACAAAAGAGCTTCCCTCTTCAGATGAAGTGTATGGGTGCTTCTTCCTAGTGAAAAGTGTATATTCAGGCCAAGTGGGTCATCACTTTTCTGGTGTATCACCTTCACCTTTTCCTTTTTAGGCTTAGGTTATATTTTCAGCATCTCTCTCTCCCTTTTCATCCCCCCCTTTTTTCAATTTATTTGTTAGCAGTAGGAGAAACTAGGGCCTAAAAGATACATCAGAGGGAGTTAGCCCTTATCTAGAGACTCTCCCCTCCAACTTCATCAGTCCCACAAGTGAGGGGGGAGTTTCCATTTTGACGTGTGGAAGGTAGGAGCTCAGCCTCATTGCCTCAGGTGCAATCCAATGTGTCAATAGTTTTTGGCATGCCTGGTGGGACCAACTAGGACAGGTTTTGTCTAAAGAGTTGAATTTTGGTGTGTTCTTCAACCAACCAACCTTTGAAGGCTTTTACATCAACACCAATGGTGACTCTAAGTTGAATCAACTGGTTAAGCAGCTTGGTGCCATCAAGAAATCACATTTTTGTATGTATAATTCCTTTGCACAAAATCATGGACCTTGTATTCCTTCATATGACTTTGATCAGACTCAAAATTTTCATGTAATCACCTCAAGAAACCCTCTTAATTTCCCTTCAATGATAAGGGAGGTGGCGCTAGAGTTTGAGAAGTGGATGATGGAGATTGACAGACTAGAGGAGCAGTACAGATATTGGCAAGAGCTGATGTATAAAGAGGAGTGTTTGTCTAGGCAAGCTCAAGCCTTGCAATCCATGGAGGAGGAGGTAGCAAAATGGAGAAATCCATTTATTCAAGGTAGTCATCCTTGTGTACCCCCTCCTATTCTAAATAAATTCCCCTCTTTTGCACCAAATCCTTTTTATCAGATAGCACTTGCTCACTCTAGCTCATCTGATGCATCTACTCTCAATCCCATGTGCCTAGCTTTCCAACATCAAAGGGCATCAAAGCAACCCCCCATGGAGATCAATCTTCTCAATTCTCTATATTGTGAATCTTCCATTGGGGAGAATACCACAAGCCAACACATCCCCCTTTTAGAGACTCTTTCAGTGCATCAACAGTCTCTTCCTAGCATTCCTCAACCTCCCCAAGTCTTTCAACATGATGTGCAGATTCCAAGTTGGAGGAAGGAATGCTAGGAACCAGCCCAGAGCCTTGAAGAGGATGATGTTGGTGACCTCCAAGAAAGACTCTTTCAGGATAATCTAGCCCAGCAACTTGAAGATTTAGAGGTTATAATGAGTCTTCTTCATGAAAGAGAGATAGAACTTTTAGACCTCGTAGAGGAGCCCCAAGACCTTGGAGAAAACAAAGTTGTTTCCTGTTCATAGGAGCAAATTTCCAATTCTAAGATCCTAAACTGGAGGAAAATAGTAGAATCATGGGGTAGGAAGGAGGAGGAGAAAGGTTTTGCTCAAAACCTTGGAGAAAATGAGGCTGCTCCTGCTCATGATGCTGGTGACCTCCAGGAAAGGTCCTTCAAAGAGGATATGGCTAGAAGAATTATAGAGTTGGAATCTAAAGAGGGTTTCCTCAGCCAGTGTGTGATGGATGGTTCAGATCCAATGGCACATTCTATGTCTAAACACACCCCACCTACACATTTCCAAGAGAGATATCAGGCCACACCTGATATTGATGAAGTGTTGACCAAGTGGAAGGAGGAGAATCATTCGATTCTAGCTCAAGGACTGCCTCCTCTTCCACATGCTTTTTCCACTTCATCCCTTCTCAAGGAGGAACCTGTTCTGTAAGAGGCAAGTGAGGAGTATAAGATCCAATCTATAGTTTCCCAAGAGGTTGTCATGAGTGATAATGAAGAAGAAATCATCATTGATGCTCCTTGTGAAGACACCATCAACAATTGAGAAGATGTAGGTCACGTGTACATGAGGATGTTCCAGTAATATGAGGAACATAAACATGGTGAGCTCCCTCTTCCTTTGTTTGATGAACTTCTTTATTGCTTCGATGAGGAGGATGACTATGCTAAGGAGCTTGAGTTGGAGGAGGATCAGGAGGATATCTATGAACATCTAGAGATCCTGATCTTTGAGGAGGAAAAGGAGAGGCAGGTCTTCCTTGAGGAAATCCTTAAAGAAGAAAGTTTTAAACAAAGAGGTGATGTTTTGTGGGATGAGCAATTAGTTTGTGATTCCATTTTAGACATCACAATTGTCACCCTTCTTCAAGAAGGCCAAGAGGAAGTAAAGGATGAGTCTGACAGAATCTTCAATGAAGCAAAAGGAAATGGATCGAACCATGATGCACTGCAAGAGAGCTATACATATCAAAGTGCTTATGGTGATGAGCTAGTAGCCATTGATTTCTTGGTGAAATGCACCAGCATGAAGGACCAACATTCAACAAACTTCTAGGAACAAATAAAATACATGTATGTTGGAAGCATGTTTGAATCTGATCCACTTGGATACAAGCCAATCTAGGTGACAAGCAAGAGGAGCAGGTCACCGAATCTCCTTTTCATTCAGCCACTTGTCTAGCACCATAAGTCTTCTTACCAAGAAGGAGACTTAAGAAGTTTTCCTTTTGATCTAGGAGGGAAGTAGACATACCTGGTTATTTTATATAGTAGTTTGCTTTCAATTCCTTTTCCTATTTTCCCTAAGTGTAGTTTGCATAGGTAGTGTTTTTAGCCTTGTATGTGTTTTCCTTTGTGTGTGGGGTAAAAAGCTTCATGTTTGATTCTTGGATCTTTGGCGCTATTGCTAACCTTTCTTCAAAGCTGCATTCTGACTTTGTGCCTAATGGACTACAAGGCAACTGGTCTCTAAGCATAGTAGGCATGCTTCCCTTCAGAGTCACCAATTTGTTGACCATTTTTGCCTAACAGGCCAAAATTGATCCCCTTCTTCCCTTACTATTTGAAGCCAGTTAATTTTAGGTTGCACAAGTTCATCGAGCTTTAGTTCATCACTCAAGTTCAATGCCATGGTTCATCACTAGGTTCAATTATTTGGTTTAATGCCTTGGTTCAACCATTGGTTCAACATTTAAGTTCATCAGCAAAGTTCAACGACGTAGTTTAGTAGCTTTTGGCTCAAACAGCTTCAAGTTCAACATGTCGATTCAATCACTCAGTTCATCAAATGGTTCAATGAGGAGGTTTAATGCTTAGTTCAAAGGGCTTGGTGTACAATGTTGAACCATTGAATCAGTTCAATGGATTGGTTCAATAGTTGGTTCAGTGAATAGTTCAAAGGCTAGGTTCAACAACAGCTCAGCGTGTAATGTTGAACCATTACACCATTTTTGGTTCAATGGGTCGGTTCAATGGCTTGGTTCAAGGAGGCATCCCAAAGCTGAAGGGTAGGTGCCCTTGTGGAGGGCAATTCTAGGTCTAAAATTTCTTGTGAAGGGCAGGGATCATTTCAAAGGCTATCGAAGGGTAATTTTTCAAAATTTTATTTGAGGCCGAATTCTTTCAGACTCTTTGTCTGAAGGAATTCAGAGGAAGGCTACCACCTCAGAGAAAATCCAAAGGAGCCAAGGAGTAATAAAGATCAGGACAATTATTGTAGACTTTTTATCTATGGGAAAAATCCCAAAGCAAAAAACCCACAAAAAAAGACCCAATGAAATTGCCTAGGATGGTGACATCCCAAAAGCCATCAATTTTAAGGAGATGAACTAGCCATTGGTTTTTAATTGTGATGGGCCTGAGAACATCAAATTTTACACCAGGAAAGCTAGAGCATGGAAGGCACCAAGTGGTAACCATGAAGACTTTGACATGTTTTTTAGGAGCAACAAAACATGCCACGTGTCCACTACAAGGCTTAGTGGGAGCTAACAAGTGTCAACATCTATAGGTTTCTCCTTTTGCTTTGTTATTCAAAGAGAAGACTATGGTAGGCTTGAATGAGTTACTAAATGTAGCAGAAGCTACAAAGTGTTAGCATCCACGAGCATCAAAAAAGGGTCTCGAAAGTTTTTCTAAGGTAGCTAAAGGCTCTACAGAAGTGGCCACATGTCACCTTCCATAGAAATCTCAAAAGATACTTCTAAAGCCTCTAAGTTAAGTGGAAAGAGTAAGCAGACTGTGACACATGTCAGAGGTAGATGCACTCTCAGCAAAAATCCAAAGGAGTAGAAAAAGATATCTCGAGGGATGAAGGAGACAAAGGAGGCAAAAAGGACAAGCACAAAAGCAGACAAATTGATCTAAGTGGCATGAGAAAGTGCCAAATCAAGGAATTATTCTAGTGGTTGACATAATACCTACCATGCAATCATTAAGAGGCATAAACAGTGAATGGATCAACCTATTTTTCTTCAATATGCATTGATGAGCAGGCAAATGGTGTGGCTCATAATTTTGAATCCTAACAGAAGCTGACACAACATTATCTTTGGGAAGCTTCCTCATCCCAATGCTCAAAAAGCACATGGGTCACTTGTCAAAAAGGCCCCAAAATGGCCTCTTTCTTCCTCTATAAATTGTAAGCTTCTCATTTGAGAAGGGGATCCACTCTATTGGCCTTAAGGCAAAACTCTACCCAAACATTTCTTGGGCTTATAAGGTAAAGCTACCAAATTTTACCTTGAATCAAGACTTAGATTTTTTACCTCTATCTGGACTTGCACTTTAAAGCATATGTCTATGTTCTTCTCTTGTGTTAAGTCATTGTCTTTCATGCTTCTCACAGATCAATTACAGCATGTCCAGTGCATTGTGAAGCCTCCCTTTTTGTAGGTCTACCATAAGTGTCTATAGGAAGAATATAGGTGCCTGTGAATAGGCTACCATAAGTGTGTCTAAGGAAACCTTTGGTAGTTGCTTCCTCCCTGTGTTTTCATAGACCCCTAGGTGACTATTGTAGAAGAGCTTCCCTCTTTAGATGAAGTGTATGGGTGCTTTTTCTTGGTGAAAAGTGTATATTTAGGCTGGGTGGGTCATCACTTTTTTGGTGTATCACCTTTTCCTTTTTAGGTTTAGGTTTTATTTTCAACATCTCTCTCTCCCTTTTCATACCCCCCTTTTCATTTTATTTGTTAGCAGTAGCAGAAACTAGGGCCTAAAAGATACATCAGAGGGAGCTAGCCCTTATCTAGAGACTCTCCCCTCCAGCTTCACCAGTCCCATAGGTGAGAGGGGAGTTTCCATTTTGACGTGTGGAAGGCAGGATCTCAGCTTCCTTGCCTTGGGTGCAATCCACTATTTCAACAGGTGGAGTTTATGGTGGTGCCACAACAATTTCTTAGAACATTGATTTTGACAATGCTTTTCTTGAGGGTATCAATTCCATTCCTACAAATAGATTTGTTGTGCACAATATTATTCAAGGATCACAATTCTAGGCTTCAAAAAAATAGTTGGATGTGGTTCTTCTAGTTCACCATCTAAACTAGGTAATGATGAGGAACAATCTCTTGATGAATTTACATCCTTTCCATTGAATAATGTTTTTGAAAATAATGTTTTTCCTTTGTTAGATGACATTGTATAAACTGATTTGAAATTTTTGAAACATTGGGAGATTCAAGGAAAGGTTTTGGTAAAATAAATTAATGAGATTTACCATAACTATTCCCAAAGATATTCTTTGGTTCAAAATGATCATTCTAAAATTTATGTGCTAGTGAATCAAGCTGAATCGGGATCCATTTATGTGGTAAATCTCTACAATGATAATATTTTAGATATTATGATTAATAGATTGAATTTTTTGGATATAGAGGCATAGGCTTATTATAATAAATATCAAGAGACCAAAACCATTGCCATCTTTCTAATGCAAAGAGGGATAAAGATTTGGTAATTAATTACTTATTTACCCAATTTTTTTCACAATTTTGTAATTTTTATCTACCCAAATTTATTTTCCAAATTGAAGTCAAAATATAATAACCTAAAGAATGAAGCACAATTACTGAATATTCATCTAGAAAAGGTATGGAAAATCTTAAATATAGCAATTGAATTTGAATAAAAACTTTTGCTAGTCAACAAATAGAATAACACACTAAGGAGGATAATAAAAGAGCATGAAATGGATCTATATGTTCTTCTTGAGGATAAAATAGATGTGTATCTCTTTATCCTATCAGTAGAAGATGTAGCACATGAAGAAAGATCAATAGTTGAAAATATTAATGCTACAACCAAGGATCTTGTTAGAAAAGGTGTTTTACATTCATATTCAAAGAATAAGGAAGTTGAGGTAGTAAGATATGCATCTGCATAACAAAGTAAAACCTATGTGGAATGTTATTTATTCATTGCATCTATCTTTACTTAATGAAAATGGGTCAAGGAATTTGTAATTGATGTTTCTATGTATGTTATTTTGAAACTTGAAACTTTGAAAGTTGTTATTGTATATTAAAGTTTGAAAATTTAAATATAAGTCTCAATTTCTATTTATTTTGGGCATTTTATCCATGACAAGTTAATTTTGTGCATATTTATACATGTTATGTTTATACTGGAAAGTTTATATTGTAAATTAACGTTTGTAAGATTAAATTTAAGTCTCTATTTCTATTTTATCCTGTGCATTTTATCCATGACAAGTTTATTCTGCGCATATTTATATCTGTTATATTGAAACTAGGAATTTTATATTGTAAATTAAAGTCTGCAAGATTAAATTTAAGTCTTTATTTATATTTTATTTTGTGCATTTTATCCATTATGATTTTATTCTATTCATTATTATGTATGTTATATTGAAACTAGAAAGTTTATATGGTAAATTAAATTTTGAAAGTTTAAATATAAGTATTTATTTTGTTAATTTTAGATATTTACTACTTAAGATGTATAGTCATAATATCATAATTCATTGATTTATAATATTGACAACCACATGAAATGATGAAATATTAAATTCATGTTGTGAAATAAATATTTTTCATATATATAAGGTGAATATATTATTTAACAAAGTGTGGATTTTAAACAATTGTAATATGACACAACTATTTTAAAATAATACAATAACATAATTTATGAATCATTGTAATTTACATAATAGAAAATTTTCAATGATTTATGATACCAATCATAATATAAAAATTAATTATAGAATTGAAAATTGAATGTTACATACTAATATTTAGGTAGCTAAAACAGTTATGGAGTAACACTTTCTTCATAATTATCTTCTTCATAATTGTGTTTTGTATGTACCATATCTGATGCAAATAGAGGATCAATATCTAGATTAGTTGTGTCATTTACTGTATTGTTAACTCCTCTTGTTTGACTAAGAGAATTCTAAATTTGAAGTGTTGTATTATAGAGAAATGCATCCATTGGATAATGTGAAACATACAATCTCAAACATGTGTCTGGATTTGTGTCTAATCTATTATAAAGTTTTGATTTAATAAAATATAATGTACTAAAGAATATTTCATCTTCCAAAAAACTCAAAATCATTGTTTGGAAAACTTCATACAATCAATAATATTCAAAATATATATTCTTGTAGGATGGTACTGGGATATAATGTTTTCCAAAGCCTTGTAATAGCACCACTTTTAGTTGGCTCCTTTAGACACTTGTATTGATCAATCATTGTGAATAAAAAATGGGTAAATTCTGTTCTCAAAAAATATTTTCACAAAATACCAAGAATTTCAACTCCATTAATATCTATAAACTTCAAAAAAAATTAATAAGAGTTCCCACGTATCTAAGAAATAAATTACTATTTTTTTCTTTATCATCCTTATCTCTCCAAAATATGGGATTCAACACTACCATAGATTCAAACAACATGTCCATTTGAAACCATTCTCCAATTTATATAATCAAGCTATCCTTTATCTTTTATAATTTTATTCATGTTTCCATTATCATGGTTTCATAAAGAATACATGTTATATGGATTTCTTCAATTTTTGACCATGGATAATCAACTCATTTTTGGAATGTGTGTAGTGTTATTTCCTTTCCATTCATGAAGATACAAAGATGATCATGAATATTGAATTTCAAATAGGATTTTTGATCCTTAATATCTGTTAATATTTTCTAACTAGAAAAAATAGGAAGACTAAAAATATTTTGGCGCAAGTACAAAACATTAAGAGATTGACAAACTCATTTTCTCAAATGTATGAAGTTTACAATATATATCGATCTCTCTTAAGCATGTTTCATCAAATAATTTATTTCATTAAAAACTAGGATAATACCACATAGTGTCAAAAGAATTTTAAAATCTATTAAATGGTACAATAGATCCTTTGCCTTGTCAACTCTATACATTATTTAAACATGAAACCTACTATTGATGGATATTCTTTAAAAATCCTACATGTAGGCTCATACATAGAAATCCATCTTGTATCATTATCTTTTAGAAGCTTTTTACCATTAGTAACCCCAGTTGAAAATTTTTGAAACTCTAAAATCATTTTAGGACTATTTGGCATATAAGTGTGTAAATCATAGATAAGTTCCTCCACTTTTACAATATTTTCAAACGTATTTACAATTTTGTATGCAATATTCATTTTGTGGGCCATGCAATGAATTGAAATCATATATGGGGAAAATATTATATGTATTCAAACACACAAATCATTTATATTCCCTTGCATCACTACTACATCATCAGCTCCAACACATACTAGATTCATAGCTATATCATAATTATCCATCCCAATAATATCTTTCAAATTAGAAATAACTAGCTTGAAAAGGTTTTTTACATTGAAATTTTCAAACATTTTATGTATAGTTAATAGATGAGGTGTCTTTAAATTGTTCTCAAAATTTTAAATATAGATACAAACCTCTATTGTGTTATCAACTCCTATGACCTCATCAATGGATATTGATATAAAACTTATATTTTTTAATTTTTCTTTCAAATCTTCCTTATCAATCATCACAAGACATTTTACCATGTCCCAAGCACAGACATCTAACCATTGTGATTGTGGAATGTTGTGAATTCCATTATGTTGAAATAGATTTTTATAATCTAAAAATTTAGATACAGGTCTACCTTTTTTGAGAATATGATAGATCATTGAGAATGATATATTTTTTACATACTAATTTGACTAAATAACTTTTCCTATTTGAGTTTTAATCATCCCTCTTTTCTCAACAAGATGTCACATATATTTCTATTTTTTTCATACTTTGTTATGCATCTGACATTCATGCATTCATTGGAACTTTCTATATATGATTCTTTTGAATTTGTCCATCTTTTTCAATAGACACATAAAATTTGGCATAATATTTCTTAATTGTGTTTAATTTAAGTTGCATTTTCTGGTATTTTCCTAATTTCCAAGAACATATTGTTAATTTACATTAAGTTAGGGTATCATCACTATTGTCTAGCTCTACTGGTTTAATGAAAGGAAATTTTATTATCCAGTCAAACTTAAAAGACCTTATAATTGCCCATCTACTTCTCTTTCTTCACACATATTTATGAGTACTTTGATCTATTGTATTGATCTCATCATCTGAAATGTCCTCAAGTCTTATCTTCATTGGCATAAATTGGGGATTTTTATTTTCCATAGTAATTGTTTTATGATATGTAGAAGTTCCTTTTAATGTTTGTATCATATCATCTAGTTTGGCATTCACCATAGATGTACCATGTTCATGTATGTCTTCAAGTGGTGGCATGCCATCATTAATAATATCTTGAAATAATGAACTAATATTTTGATTAAATATTTCATTTAGAAAACCATGCTCAGTTGAGGGATCTACATGTCTAAAGATTTGTATATTATCCTTCAACCATTAAATAATAGTTATTATGAATAAATAAAGAAACTATATAAATCATTTAGTACCTATATTTTAAATGGGTACATGCTGAATTTTCTTGGATATTCTTATTGGCTACCCAAAATAATACAATATTCTCTTTATCATTGATAATTTACTAGATTTCTTACCTTTATCACCAGATGAACTTGCATACTTTTTTTTCTAGATAGGTTGTAGCCTCTCACTTCAACATTGTGCAGTCAATCATCTTTTTGTGTGGCCATATAGATGCCAAGCACTACCAATTAATTTAGGTCTTTTTATAATACTTTTAGATACCTCCTAGTCCTTTTGGATGCCTTCTATTATACCTAATTTCCATAAAAATCCTATGGACAACATCTAGATCTTGTGAACACCATCTAGTATGTCTGGTCATCATCTAGATTTTATTAATGTTGTTTAGAGCTTGTTGACACTATTCAAGTTATCTAGTCACTTTTTAGACCATATAGATGGTTTTGAAACCCTGTGGACATCAACTAGTTAGTTTAGTTTCCATTTAGAGTCTGTTGATGGCATCTAGAACATGTGGATGCCATCTAGGTTATTTGGTTACTTTCCAAACTCTATGGATGGTATCCATACCATATGGACATTATATAGGATATTTGGTCATTTTTTAGAGCCTATAGATGACATAAAAAACCTATATATACCATCTAAGTGGTCTAGTCACCATCTAGACTCTATGAATGGCATCCAAACATTATGGAAATTGTATAGGTAGTTTGGTCACTATCTAGACTCTGTAGATAGAATCCAAACCTTGTAGACATTTTAAAAGCTATTGGTTACTATGTAAAATATATGGACAATGTCTAAACTCTATGGATGCAATATAGGTTATGTCTTAATCATCCAAACTTGATGGGCAGTGTCTAAGTCTTATAAACATTGTCTAGTCTATATAGCCATTGTCTAGACATCATAGGCTATGTTTAGGACCTATGGACATTAACCGATATATTTGGATGTCATCCAAACCCTTTGGATTATGACCATACCCTATGGACACCTTATATTTGTTTCATTATCTATGTCCTTTTATCTCCACCCTACCATTGAGTCCATGTAGTCTTTTGAGAATGGGTTAAATTTTTGATCTCGATCATCAATAAAATATATTATATTAAAATATGTCATATGCAGTGTATAATAGATGTTGGAAAAATAATGCATAATGTCCTTCTATGGAATGGTCATTTGTAGTCAAAATTATGGAATTAATTATCAATGGTAGGTGAGCCAACCTCTAAATCGTATATACAACCCAAAATTTTTGGTGACCCAGTGTTCTTTTTGGGTCCAAAAAAATAGCCAAATCTAGATTTTGGAAAATGGAATATTCATAATTTTAAAAAAATCGCCACTTAAATTTTTTTTGCTTAGGTGCCTTAATTGGTCTCAAACAATCCTTTTAATATACTTTGTAGTTCTCAAAACTCCTTATGATCCTCTCACATTGGCCAAGTAGGCCTGCAGGGCAATTAAGCTCATTCTACTTACTACTAGCCATTAGAATGACCATGATACCACCGTAGAACTCTACATTTAGGTTTATGATAATTTTGTAAGATATCTAATCCATGTTATTCTACTATTTAAATCAAATAGGATGGTTTCATACTTCTTCACTAACCATACAACCCTTTCTCTCATAACACCTTATGATTGTCTTCTATTCCAAGTCTGTAAAAGCACCTTTAGGGGAAAATGAGTGGATATTTGGACTTGAGGGGTTTTTAAAGAATCCAAAACACCTTATCCATGATATTTAACCATTCAAATACTTAAAACCTTTCTTTTTAGCTTTAAACCTCTACAAAACCTAGAATTTTTCATATCTATATAGGTGACCATACCATCAAAATATGTGCAAAGACCCTACATGGATTGTGGAACATGACCCAAGTGTTTCCATGTAAAATTAATGAATTTTTATCCATTTCATTTACTTTTACTCCCATCGAGTTGATGATAGGTTTTAAGGATGGTTTTGAGTGGCTAAGATTCTTAACATTTATTCATATAGGTTAGCCCCTATGGATGGAAAAAAATTACATAATTAGTAAGTGAACTAACCCCATCCCAACCTCTATAAAGATTATTTATCCCCATGCACCTTATTTATACACTTGTGAGTAAATGAAGATGTCATTTAAACTATTTGTAGATTGTATCAAGAATCTAAGATAAGTTTGGATGCATTTCTTGACTTAGAAAGACCTGCATGAGATTGATCTCAACCATGATGGCATTGAGTGAGTTACATGAATTAGTTTTGGCCATTTACAACCACCTTACACCTATTCTTTACATTTCTAAGAGTGTATGTAGGAAAACTATCCATTTGGACAAGTGTACTTCAATGTACTTACCCTCTATTTGATTCTCGTGTTGGCTTCACAAACTCAAAAATACATTCACTTTGAAATATGCCATTAAAAAATCCTAATTAAATTTGAATCATAATATATACCCTTTTAAAAGGATCCTAGTATACAATTTAACCTATATGGCATGTTTGAAAGGCTTTTAATGACCTTAGGGGCTCATTAAAGCTTGAAACATTCTTGAAAAATAAAATATATAATATGACTATGGATATATCATTAGAACTAATTTCAAGACTCAAAAATGACCTAGACATCCCCACATCTTTCTAACAAAGTCCCCCCACAAGAAGTCGCTAAGACAAGCAAAAATACAATGAGAACAAGAAACCTTAATTTCTCTAAATATCTTAATATCTGCTAAAATACCTTAACTTCATCAAATAAGATATAGTCTACTTATATACTTCAAAAGAAACTTTATACCCCTCCTCTCACCTAAATATAACCTATGAAAACCTAAAACATCATCCACTAACTCATAACATGCTATCACAAGATGATCCCTCAAACAACCCCTAATACATAAAATGAAACCTTAAATAATGCTAATAAGGATTTTAAAATGACCAATTGAGGACATCAAAAGGAATGTAAAAGAGTATGTGAGGCATGAATGCATGATAATAAAGTTTTTTTTTGGTTATAGGGGTTGACAAGTAGAAATTGATTCTTTTTAAGTCCAAGGGTAGAAAGACATCAACATCACTGGTGACTCCCAGGAATTAGCGTGCCTGCTGGTCAAGATAGCTAGCTATGTCATATTTTAGGAAAATGACTCACACATGATAATCGTGAATCAACTAAGATGATCACTCCAATTAATATGACAATTATAATTAGTACCATATAAGCCTTACAGGACTAGAAACTATATATACATAATATTTTCAAACTTTATCAATAACTAATGATTTCCATCTTGCAAGAACCTATCAAGTCTCAATTTTTATTAATGAATGCTTTAAGGGGTACACTAGGAAATGGGTGGGAATACCATTAGTGTTTTGTAGGATTATTGTCCCTTATTACCACTTGCTATCTACACACCCATCTCTTAAAACCATTCCCTTAAGTTTTGCCTCCTATTTTGTACATCCTCTAGTTATTTACCACCTTCATTATCCTTTCCATAACCTAAAATCCTTTTTTATGGTTTAAATTACATTATTGACCCCATCAACCTTGTACTCTAATTGATAAAACTTATTAGGGTCTTGGTCAGCCCTGACCTAACTAAGTCCATGACAAAATATATTTTTTCAATAACTATACTAGGTCAACCTTATCAGATTAAACTTTTGAAAACTATTAGGGTTAGATCCACCTATATAAACACATCCATTTCATCATTTATAAAATAATAATCGATATATATATATATATATATATATATATATATATATATATATATATATATATATATATATATATATATATACATATATTACATATCTACTTATCCACCATTCTACTTGAAGAGTAATCTTAAGGTTTCATATTTTCTTTGGAGATATGGATCTTATCTTTTGGAGAATTTTTTTAGATGCATTGGTAGGTTATTTACCCTATATCTAATTTATCCTTGTCATCCTTACATACCATGAAAACCTCTTCTAAATCACTTGGGCCAAAGGAGAGATTGAGGCTTGATGGGTTCATCTTCAAAGGTAAGTATTCCTAAATTTGTTCCTCCTTTATATGAGTATATAAATATGCATCTATACTTATCTCCCATGCATTATTATTTTTCATACCATTATGTCAGTATATGTCTTATACACATGTTTACTTTTCCTTTTTATTACCCCCACTTTATGCCACAAGCTTTGTTGAGCACTATATTATATTTTGATTTACTTGTTATTAGTTTAGTAGAAATGAAAAGATAGGACCTAGGTATGGTTATTACATATTTTTTCTTGAATGGAGGATTTGAAACCCTCCCTAGTGATATTATTATGGTAAGAGATCCCTTGGCTAGGTCTAGTATATCAATCTTGGTCATGGCCCTGAATATCTAATATATCCACAATTAGAAGTGTAAGTAGGAGTTATCTTCTCTGAGATAGGATTGATTTATAGATCTAATTAATTTCCAATTACATAAAAAAATAACCTTACCACTTACACAACAAAGACATAATAAATAATACCAACACCTAAACACATAGGAAAGTAACAAGATAATAAGGAAACACACTATGTTATAGGCACTTAGGAAAATCAAGGACTAATCTACTATATACAAGAGGTTTATAGGTATACTCCTCCTAGGTCAAAAATAAATCTTTATGTCTCCTTTATCTAGTGGAAAAAGTTGGTGAGAAGTAATTTATTATTTGGGCATTTTCCTTGCTCTATTATCTCCCTTTTTGACTACCAATGCCTTTGGCTTGTGCTTAAGTCGGTCAATAATGGAAAACATGTCCCCAATATAAATAATGAAATTCAAATCTTACCTCATGTTTCTCTTCATTAGTGAGAGATATTCCTAAGTTTATCACCTTTTGATTTGTAAAGGTAGTTGAAACCTCAGTCTCTAATGGTTCATTTAGATGTTACTCTTGGTTTTCTATGTCCCCTTGAGAGATTTCATTGTTCTTATCCATTGCTACCAACTTCTCAATATCTTTAAAGAGATCTAAATACTTCATACAAGTTTTATCATGGTCTTTTTAAAGTATACTTTGATTAGCATTTTTCTAAGCATGTTCTTCAACCTTCGCAACCACTTCCTCAATGTACTCACTTTGAGGTGCAGGCCTATAACAATTCTCAACATCTTGAGTAAACTCAAGGTATTGATCATTCCTTATTTAGGTCCTCTTATTAATCATTAGTAGGAGCATCAAATTTAGTATCATTCTTATCCTCTTCTATAGGATTTTCATACCTACCAAAGACTTTATATTTCTTAATGGAATCTTGGTACAAATACAAATATGTTCCCTCAAGATCTATCTATGGCCTAATAAGAACCATGACCACTTTATCTAAACTTACATCTTACTCACTTTGGTCAGTGCTATCCTTTTAAATATCTATAAATTGATCAAGGAGTTGGTAACCATTTTTTAGGACATCAAACAAGTCATCATCAAGTGCAATAGTTTCTCAATATGCATTTTTATAATGGTACCCTTATTAGCCTTAGTAATATCATGAGATCCTTGTAAAATAACATAACCTATCTCTAGGACTTCAAATAAGTCTTGCAATTTTTCTCCATTTACTTTTGACCCATTCATATTTTCTTTTAATTCTATGGAGGCTAATATGATGGTGTTATCAGTAAGGATGGGGAAAATATTAGATTCCACACCTTATTTATTATATTTTTGTATCTCAAGATAGTCATTATCCCATTTAAAAGATTCATTTGGAGTCCTTAACTATCACAATAAATTCATGTTGAATAGTGTTCCTTTCTTATTATTGTACTTGTAGGTTGATGTCCAACTAGTCAAGGACTTTTCCTTGTAACAAATGCTTATCTTGGGTTATTTTTTCAATCTCAACATCTTCCTCTACCACACCAAGTGGTATTTATTCAAGTAAATTAGCTTATTCTTTCATAATCTCAATACTTTCATTATACTTGTCATGATCCATTAGGTTTGAAACTATATGGACTTCCTTAATCAAATAGTGGTTGCTTTGTATAGCCTCCTCTTCATCAAGATTATGTTCAAAAAATTGATCTTCTTCATTTTGATCATAATCCTCAATGAATGATGGAGTTCATATAGGATGTTTACCTTATCTTCTCCAATAGAAACATTTTGAGGAGTATCCAACTGTATATTTAATATATCCATTACTTGGATATATTTATTGTAAACATCTTGAGGCACACTTGTACCCACTACTAGACCTTTATTGATATGAATTACCACTTCACTAAATTTCTCTTTATTCAATTTCAGTTCCTTCATTTGAATGGAAAAAAGATTAGGAATTTTATAAGCATTTAACTTGGTCTAAGACGGCTTCCATGTTTCCATGCCTTCATCACCCTTTCTTGACAAATCCTTTTCTTCAATTTAATGTTCCTCATCTTCTCTCCATACAATAGTTCCTACTTCAAAAAAGGAGATGGTAGGAGGTCAATAATGTCTAATTGGTGGACTAGGAACATTAGTCATTATGTGATGCTCCTAAGTGATTCTATGGGTTGAAGAGGCACTCTTCTAACTTAGTATCTTGGAATAAATGGTCTCATCTAAGGTATCATAATGAAGAGGGAAATAATATTGGGTTAAGGTGTGATTTTTTTCTTTTTTCCACTTGGAAACTAACATACCAAATTTTGACATACCTTCATTTTTAGGAGTGATTTCAACTTGAGGGGTGGGTGGATTACTTTGAAAACTTTTTAAATTACTAGGCTTGGTACTCACAACCTCTTTCTCTCTTTGCATATCTTGACATCCATGGATAATTTGAGATTTAATAAGAGGTGAGGATATTTGAAAGCTTGATAATTTTCTTGGTTTAGCCTTTACAACCTTCTGTTCTCCTTGGTTTTGACTTGACATGGTAGGAGTGATCCAATAAGGTTGACATGGGGAAGTAGGAGGATAATATAACTTATTACATTGATTTTTATACTTCTTTAAATCTAATAATCCACTACCAATGGTTTGAATTAACCCTTTTATTTCATTCCACTCCTTGAAAGAACTAAGAGTAGCTTGAAAAGATTGATCAGGCTGGTAGAATTATACTTTTTGTCCTCCAATGGTATCCAACTCATTATTAATGTTTTTTAAAAGTTTTTTTATGTATAAAAGTTAACTATAAGGTCTAATTTGATTGGGTGGTTGGGTAGGGAAGGAGGTATAGTCTTATTAATATAAAAGTTGTTCATCTTGATATTGAGAGCCATATGGGGGGAACAGGATCATGGTAAAACTGATATGGCTGAACATAGGGCTGTTATGGCTCATGATACTACTGATAAAGAAGTTTATAATAGAAATTTCCTTCATATCTAGCCATCAAAAATCATGAGGCAAACAAAGAATAAGAAAAACTATCAACAATTCCTTGAAATAAGTACCTGGGATGCTATAACCAACTGATTAAACTTTGAAGCAGAATTGGTGTTCATAAAAACTACCTACAAAGGATGATATATTGATAAAACACCAAAAATTATTTAATGAATGAGTATATTATCCCAATATACATGCCAAAAAATGTTATTAGTTTGGATTACATGCTTGGGGTAGGGCCCTTAACCCTACCTCATCTAGATGATACAATTGAATCACCTCTAGGTGTGATTATCCTAATGAATGAGGTGAGTCTCTATATTTAGGGCTATCTTTCTTGATGCTTCATCTATGCTCAAATCACTAATCCTACTTATATTACCAAGGAAAAGGGATAGAAAAAGACTTTTAAACAAACTCTAAACTATAAGAAGTAATGAACCAATGTATTAGGTCTCCTCTACTTGATATTTCAATATCACTTATGGATAGAACAAATTCTAATCACTAAGATCTCTAAAAAGACTCCTACACATCAGTACTTCACATTAAGGCCATGCCAAATGCTATAACTTGAGGGCAATGAATGAAAGGTCTGATAGAAGACACTAGTAATTAGTTTCCATTGTTAGCATAATCATGAGCACCTTCACATGCCATGTGACCTACATAATACTAATACACTATCATTTAGGTGAGATAAAATGACCTACAAAGAAAGAAAGAGTTCAACCACTTATGCAAATCAAACAAGTATTGACCACACTAGAAACCATTATAGAGAAGGATGAATCAATCCTTTTATTAACTCAAAGTCTTAAACATAAAAATATTTATAATTTTCTCATACCCAATATAGGGATGTGTACAATGGCTTTCCAAGCCCAATTTATAGAACATAACAGAGAGAGAGAGATAATATGGAATAGAGATGGAGTAAAGAGTCCTTAATGACCATCACCCATCCAAAAACAATTACAAACATGAATGAGGGGCATAAAATATCTCACACTCCTTATCCCATGCATGATATTACCATAATTGAGGTCTTTAATAAACCTTTTAGGCATATAAATGTTTTGTGTGATCTATTTTTGGCCATAGTTAACTTCATGAAGGTACCACACATTAAAATTAGTCTACTACTCCTTGATATGTAGTAAGAGATATTGAACCTATTTTAGGAAGGTAGTTACATGTTTAAGTCCTTGAACATGGCCATTACTCACTTATATTCCATCCTTCATGCTATTTATATCTCATAAAATGCATTTTTCACCTCAGTGAGAAAGAGACCTGGGACTTACACATTTTAAAGTGTGTGTTAAACTTGATAATGTCCACTTGACTTTAAGTTTTCTCATTAGGATTGATTATGCCACTATAGGGATTCAATAATGATTTATTAGAGACCATTACATATTTTCACAGGTCTAAAAGTCCTTCCAACTCACTCAAGATCTCAAACATGCTTAGGAATCATGAAAATAGTCCCAAAAATATACATTACAAACCTTTTCCCTATATATTTTTCCCACACATGTCATTATTCCTAGTATAAAAGGGGTACATAGGACTTTTAAGTTTCTTATTGATGTTTTCAAGGTGTTTCAGGTCCATTAGATCCACTAGGAGTAGTTTTTTGTCTGTCGATTTCTCTATGAGGGTTTTATAGGGTTTGGAGTGACCTACCATCATAACAATGGTTCATAAAGCACATGTCCTAAATTTGAGACTTCATTACATGAATATTGAGTGTATATACCCCCTCAAATTTACATAATATATCTTAACCCCATAGATCTTTTCCAATAATTTTTGAGAAAAATTTGGTACCTCTCAGGTTTCTTCAAGGCAATATGGGTTTACCTATAGTCCTAAGGATCACTCCTAATGTTGTCCCCCTAAATCCATCTCTCTCTATCATGGATGTAAATTTCATATGGGTACTTTAATTTACCTAAGATTAATAGGCCCCATGCATCTTGTTCACAAATTTTTGAGCCTTTTAATCTACCTCTTAGGTGGCAAGTCTATGAAATGAGAGCTCTAAGAGGTCTTTAGGCCAAATTGTCATTTTTTATTTATCACTACTTAAGACACTTTTTTTAAGATCTATAATATCATTATGAAACATCCTATATCTCTTCATATTCTTGAGTAACTCCTCTTGTTACAATAATGGAGTTGGAGGTCTAAGGGCCTATGCATGGTTTTAGGCCTTATAGGCCTAAACTGATCTTTAAGGCATAATACCATCTTTAGGTGATTATGGTGGTCTCAAATACTTATTATCATATCTTATATTAAAATTCAACCCTTTATATAGTATCACATTGGGCTATATATCTATCTATGCCACTCTTCCTCTTTAGACCTATTATGACCATCAATAGTTTATGTTATGGTTCTCAAACCAATTGATGCAAGTGACCTTGGTAACATATATATGAACCTTTTATCACTACCAAGGGAGTTATAACCCTAATTAAATGTCTCTATTGATATTTAAACACCTTATTGAGACTTAGGTCTCCATTCTACCTACAAAAAATACATTCTTATAACTATACACACATAGGCCTATGTGTTGGCTCTTGGGTTTAATAGGCCTAGATAGGATTATCAACTTTGTCATCCTTTTGTTAAACCTAAGGAATATATGAGATCATAATATCCTTATAAAATAATTATTAATTTTAATACTTCTTCTCAATTACCTATTCTTCTTCAAATCAAAAAAACATCTCTTATTCTAGGAGGCATGTAGATGTCAAACAAACTGTGTATACAAGGTTTAAATGAGTCTTGTTTAGGTCACTTCTTTTGGTTCTCTTTTGAGTTTATATGAAGTAAGGTTTCTAATTTTTTCCATTATCTAATCATCAAACCCACTAAATACATTATTCCCTTTTTTAAGTTTGTAGACCACTTGAGTTGTCTAGACCAACCTATAGATGGTCACTTTTAGGACTTGACTATGTATGGAATTTAGAGTTTCTATAAAAAACTTTGAGCTTTCAAGGATATTTGTTATAGTATGGAGATTTTGGTCTTCTTTGTCCTCCAATTAATCTCAAGACTTCATATCCTAAAGAATATATGAGATCATAATATCCTTATAAAATAATTCTTAATGTGACTACTTCTTTCCAATGACCTATTCTTATTTAAATTAAATAAACATCTCTCATTCTAGGAGGCATGTAGATGTCAAAAAAACTGTGTATACAAGGTTTAAATGAGTCCTATTTAGGTCACTTATTTTATTTATCTTTTGAGTTTATATGAATTTAGGTTACTCTCTAATTTTTTCCATTCATCTAAGCATCAAACCCACTATATATATTATTCCCTTTTTTTAAATTTTGTAGACCACTTGAGTTGTCTAGACCAACCTATAGATGGTCATTTTTAGGACTTGACTATGTATGGAATTTAGAGTTTCTATACAAAAATCTAAGATTTCAAGGATATTTATTATAGTATGGATATTTTGGTCTTATTTGTCTTCCAATTACTCTCAAGACTTCATATCCTCACAACATATATGCATTTCATACCTTCTGAAAGTATGGTTGAAGGTGATGGTTGAGAGCCTTTTGAGTGTTAGGTTTTGGAATTCGGTCTTTCTCAACTAGGTCATTGACACCTTAAAAAAACTTAATATTCATTGAAAAAAAGTTCTTAATATCCTATAGACTTCATTGACCCTTCATAACATATATAAACTTTTCCTCTTATCCTCATACATAGGCATGTATATGAGGGTTTAGGCTTATAAACATTTTAGTAGATATGGCATAGTCATCACAATATTTGTGACTCTTAGATAGCTTAGGTTTCTTCATTGGTCTCAAACAAGCCTTTTGATACACTTTTTATTTATCAAAACTCCTTATGATCCTCTAACATTGGCCAATTAGGCCTGCAAGGTAGTTAAGCTCATTTTACTTGTTACTAGCCATTAAAATGGCCATGTGACCTCATAATAAATCTACAACCAAGTTTTTGATCATGATTAAAGATCTATAATTCATGTTATTCTACTACTTAGATCAAATAGGATGGTTTCATCCCTCTTTAATGACCATACTACCCTTTCTCTCATAACACCTTATGATTGTCTTGCATTCTAGGTCTATAGAAGCACCTTTAGGGGAAAATGAGTGGATATTTGGAATTGAGGGGTTTTGAAAGAATAAAAAACACCTTCCTCTATGATATTAAACCATTCACATAATTAAAACCATTATTTTCTATTTTAAACCGCTATAAAACCCAACATTTCTCATATTTGTATAAGTGATCATACCATCAAACTATGTGTAGAGATCCTTCATGGAGTGTGAAACATTACCAATGTGTTTCCATGGAAAATTAATTTGTTTGGAACCATTTTTTTAATCCCATCTAGTTGATACTAAGGTTTGAGGGTTTTGAGTGGATAGGATTCTTAACATTTGTTCATAGAGGTTAACCCCTGTGTCTAGAAACAAATGGCACTGTTTACAAGTGAAATAACCCCCATAACCTATCTAAGGAGTATTTTCATCCATGCACCATTTTGGGAAAATTATTATGTCATTTGAACTATTTTAGACTAAATTAGGAACCCAGGAGAAATTTGGATGCATTTCTTGACTTGTAAGGACCTACATGAGCATGCTTTCAACCATGATGGCATTGAGTGAGTTGTATGAATTAGGTGTGGTAATTTATGACCCAATTACACATATTTTTTATGTTTCTAGGACTGTATATAGGAAAACTACCCATTTGAACAAGTGTACTTCAATGTACTCACCCTTTATTTGATTCTCATGTTGGCTTCACAAACTTAAAAATATGTTAGCTTTGCAATATTCCTTTGAAAACTAATAATTCAATGTGAATCATAAGATATACCCTTTTTAAAGGCTCCTGGTATACAATTTAACCTATATGGCATGTTTAAAAGGCACTTGATGACCTTATGGGCTCATTAGAGGTTGAAGCATTCTTGACAAATAGACTATAGAAAATGACTCTATATATATCATTAGACCTCATGTCAAGACTCAAAAATGACTTGGACGTCCCAAAAATATTACTAACAAATTCCCCCCATAATAAGTGGCTAAGATAAGTAGAAATACAATGAGAAAAAGAAACCTTAATTTCTCCATATATCTTAATATCTGCTAAAATACCTTAACTTCTTCAAAAAATATATAGTCCACTTATATGCTTCAAAAGACACTTGAGACCCTTCCTCACACCCAAGGATAACCTATGAATACCTAAAACATCATCCAATGCCTCATAAAATTTTATCACATTATGATCCCTCACATAAACCCTAGTACATATAATGAAACTGCAAACAATGCTAATAAGGATTTTAAATGGACCAATTAAGGACATCACAAGGCATGGAAAAGACTGAAAAGTAAGAAATCATGATAAGCAATTTTTTTTTCTTTTTGCTATAGGGGTTGACAAGAATAAATTTATTATTTTTAAGTCTAAGGGTATAAATACATAAATAATGGGATGATAAGAAGGAATAAAAGGCATGTGTCCCCAATGCATGTGTAAATGAAACATATCAATATATCTTAAATGATTGGTAGATAATAATTTACATGCTCCTCAATGGGTAAGAGTCTATATGCAATCATGTAAGGGTAATGAAAGCCATATCTTCATAGATATTTAATAGTGAAATGATTAGATTTATATAAGTGATGTGCCTTTAAATTATTATAGGACAGTTTTTTTGGATTGTTTGAATCAGTTTGAAAATAAAAAAGGAAATCTCCCAAAGTAAAAAATAAATCCAAGGGCTAGGATAATGCTTAGATAAGGGATAAAATAAGTAGTAATGAATTAAAATAAAAAACTATGTATAGAATAAGATGTGAAACTATAATCCAAGGATCCAATCAAGGGGATGCATATGTATAGGTCTAGTATCATCAAGATCATACCAATCTTCTATAGTAGTAGGATCATAGTCATCAATGTAATAATCATCATATGACAGAATTAACTTGTTGGGTTTTGCTTGCAATTATGATATGCCATTTTGATTATATTTTATATTTGTGCATGAGAATCTTATGACATCATAGATTGGAGTTTTGTTTTTATATGTCCATAATTTTTAGGATCTTACATTTTATTATGAACTATGAACATTAGGAAGAGAATAAATGTGTTATTTGATTTTATATTTTCTCTATGCAAGAAGTATATATAGTTTTTGATTCCTTAGCAACCACATTTGTATACTTAGACTTTGTATGAATATTTTTCTTGAGAAACATTTTCAAAAACATTATTTCTTGATTATATTGAATTTATTCTTGTAACTTTTATTTTGGTAATTGTTCTATTTGTAATCTTACTTTTTCATCTAGTTCTTTTTGTAATTTTTCTTACTCTAATTTTACTTTTTGAATATTTTCTTGTTCTAAATTGTCATTTTGTATCCATATTTTCTCTTTGTGTTATTTTTACACTTTTTTTTTTAGTATATGTAATATAAATGGAGTGATTAATTAGTTTACTTTATATAGGATCACCACTATGAATGATACTTTGTATTTTATTCTTCAAATCCAAAGAACTATTTGTATGATGCCCACTTAATCTATGATATTCACAATAGTATTTTGATCTTATTAGAGGATTTATATAAGGTAATGTATTCAAATTGTTTATAATAATTTCTCTTATAATTTCACTTGGAATTTTATAATATTTTATAATACTTTTTGAAGCATGAAATTTAGATGTATGTTGTTTATTAGGCACATATAGTTAGATGAAGATATATGATTGACACTATCATGCTCTAAATTCTTTGTATATTTGTTTTTAGTTTCAATTGATATTATATCTTAACTAAAATATTTATTTTTAATTTGTAACTCTTATATTGACTTTCTCATAGTGATGATTTGATCTTGAAGGATTCATAAGCACAAACCCCAGGTATATTTGATTGAATAGAAACACCATAAGTAGGAGGTGTGGGAGGAGGAGGTATAGGTTCTTCCTTTAGACTACTATATTTATTTATTATATATGGTCTAATATATTCTTATTGATTGATAATATTGAAATAATTATCACTATCAAGAGATGCATTGTCATCATGTGGTATGTGTATGCTAATATTATGACATTGTGGTATAAAAGTAACATCATGTGAAGACAAACATGAGGTGTAATTAGATGAAACATCACAATATGTGTGAAGAGGAATGCCATTATTTAAATTTTAGCTTGCATTGTGCTAAGGGAAGATGAAGAAGGTTAATCCTCATTAGCTAACAAGGGGGGAGAAGTATAACATGTGGTCTCAATATCCATTATTTGTAGAGGAGTAAATTTAGAAATTGATTCTTTATTTGAAATGTATTTTTTAAGAAATCCATTTTTTTAAATACTTTTATATTACTTTGATATATTTATCTTTGAATGTTTCTTTATTTTAGATTTGAATATCTCTTATTTCTCTAGACTATTAGTGAAGGAAGAAGGTGAGTTTGAAGTATATTCTAGAGGTGAATTCACTTTTATGTACTCATGTTCCCATGTTGCATCAAAATAAAATTGTTTATTTGTTGTTATGTCATCAAAATCATAATCATCCATGTATGATTCTTACATTAGTGTTTGTTTATTATGATTTGTCCATTCATTATCATAAATAAAAGGCAAACCATGAGTAGAAAACAAGGAAAATTTACTATCCATGATATATACAATGAATTTAAATAAATAAAGTATAAAAAATAATACACTTATTAATTTTAAATAATCAAGCATATGAAAATGAGCTAATGACTATGAATAAAATATAAGCAAAAATCAAAATATGAATTGGGATTTTCAATGGTCTAAATGATTATGTGGGATCTCAAATATACTTTCTCATTCATTGATTAGTAAGGGCCAATGTTTCATATCACTAGCTACAGAATAAACTAGATGTTTGTAAACCATTAACCCAATTTTTGAGGGTATGGTGAGAGTAATTTTTGTGGGTGATATGCTCCTCTCTAGTGTACCACAAATAAAATGTCTAAAATAGGATTCTTATGGTATAAACAAAGGATCCTAAGAATTTATTATATACCATGAGGTACATGGAAACTAAATTTTGTGTTTAGTGTTGTACAATGGCTGAGTATTGGGGTAAAACTCTCATGCCATGATGTCTGTAAATAAATTACTATGTATTCCTTCTCAACAATCACTAATTAGTTTTAAAACCACCAAAATAGAATTTATAAAAATATCACAAGCAAATAGAAAATATAGAGAAAATAAAAGTTAAATATTTTTGTGTATAAATATCAACAAATTTCAACCCGAGGTTGAAAAAATATATTTTGTGTTGGATTTATCCAAGGTGACAAGACAAACCCTTTAGTGTTATATCACTCCAAGGTTTAAGAGTATTGAATCATTATGTGTCTAATTTTATCCAAGGTTTAAGTCTTTTTTATTTTAGTGTCATGAATTTATATAAATATGTATGAAATCCTAGGATAAAAATCAAGCAAACAATAAGTAATATTCTAAAATATAATGGGCTCACTAAAATTTTTGGTATATTTTAATGGAATGAACTCAAATGAATAGATATAAACTATTTAAATTAAAATATACAACACAAAATAGTATAATATATAATTTTAAAAATAAGAAATTAGCTCAAAATAACCAAGGATATACAAACCTCTCTAAAAAAAATCTTATGGTGATTGTAATTAAAAACTACTTGAAAAGACCTATGTATTGTGTCACATCTAAAAATAGGAGTTAAATATGTGATTGGTCAAGTCTATAGGGATAGGGCCATGTTTCAAGCTTGTCTACTGACTAAGGCCATCTTGGTTTACTATGTAACTAATTTCTTGATTTGGGTATGTGCAACTACCTATGATGGTTGCTTATTTAATTCTATGTGTCGATATGTCACATAGAAGACTTTAAAAACATAAATCCTTGTTCTTGTACAATAAACAAAATAGAGATAAATTTTAAAAGGGGGTAATAGGTTTAAGATAAAAACCTAACTACCCTTATAAAACCTTACATAATCTAATTATTTCCTACATATTCCAAATGGGTCTCAAGCTGATCTATTTCTCTCTCTTAGGGTGATCTATTTATCTCTCTTAGGGTGATTGTGTGATCCATGATTGTGAAACTATATGAATGTATCTAGAATATTAATTAAAATGATTGGTAATGAATGCCCTTGACCTTCAATAAAAATATTCAAACTTGTTTTATGATTTTTATAATGTAATAAAATTAATATTGGAATAAATAGTACTATTTTGCTCAGTGTGCATTAGAATTGCCAAGTGATTTCTAGATTGATCAAGTGTTGTATTGACTGACCTTGGTGTGGTCGTACAATGGAATATTTGGAATATTTTCACTAACTAAATTTAAAAAAGGAACTATAGAGACATTATGAAGTGCATTGATTTTAAAATGTGATAGTTAGAGTGTAGGGGATAAGGCCATGTTAGTGGACAAGGATACAATGTGGTCCTATCATACCTAGCACATACTTGTACTATAATGACAAATATTGCTAAAAAAGATTCAACAAGAACCTATAGGTTGAATAATGATGAATTATGTTGAAATATGGATTCATGTATGATATTTTCAATGTTTTTCAAGATAATAGAGGCTCTCTTTATAGATTTAAAGTTAGTGAAATGGAAAAAAATTAAGGTAAGGATGTCATGTTAGAAACATTTTCAAACACTTAATTATTAATTTTGTGTGTCTATAATGGGTTATAATCACTCAATTATCCATTATATCTATAAAAAAACTTGCATCACATTCATATAGGTGTATTCATTCCTTATGTGGATACTCAAATATGGATTTTACATGATAAAATAGTTTTGCACACTTGACAAAACCACTGAATGCTCTACCTTATAGTTCTTGACTTTTTTTCTATTGAAAGGCTCACAGACTCCATCTCACTATGCCTAAATGCTTATCTTATGGTCCGACCTTAATATTATAATAACCAAAATCAAATGTAACCCATAATATGTTTAAAACTTGATATATATCCTTCACTTTCAATTAAAAATATTCAACATTTATCTATTTTCTAGGACCCTACCACTAAAATCTAGACACTAACATTGATGCTAGTATTCTATATCTAACACTAGTGTGTGTACCATATAAACACTCAATTTAAAAAAAATATATATATCTATACAGGTCAGCCTATTTATCTTAGTTAACCCTTCATCATATTATTTTAAAAAGGTGTTGTATAAATACAAAACAAAGGTAACTCATTATTCAGTTAGCAACTACCAAACAAACACCTAGAAAACTCACTCAATCATTCACACAACTAAGTTATACTACCTTGTTTTTCCCTATTTCCATATCAATCATAGGAAAAAAATTCTTACATGTATCAAGAATTCAAAGATCATCCCATGAGAATTATTTGTTAAGTTGAAAGATAGATCACTACATGCACTCACATATATCATATTACACCATTGTTCACACAGAAGCCCAGATAAGGGGGAAACTACATCGGTATGAGACCCTTTTTATCTTATATGGATATGTAGGTATCACTTATTGATACATGGATATTTGAGGTCAATTAAACTTTAATTAAGCCTAATAAACCCCATTATTGTAAGGTGACATGCCTTATTTTGAGGATCTAAGGTTTTGATAAAACTATTTATATCTAAAACCTATACACACAATTCAAACAAATAATATACAAGGTGATAAATAACCCTAAAAGGTGTATTTTTAATTTATAGAAAAGTACCTATTATTCACTATAGATATAAGCATTGATGCTAGTGTTCCTATTTTCATGGTAGCATCCAAGTTCATAGAGAGATCATTTATAGAATTTGATGAATCCTTGAAGAGCATTAGTCTATCTTATGTCACACATGTATTAGTTAGACATGTTTGTGGATCAGTAAATAAGATATGTATTATCTCTTCTTTTTTTAAGCATGCAAATCATTATTTGGAATTGTACTTTATTTATTTAGTAAATTTGCATAATTCATCAACTATAGTGGTATATTGTGAATCTAAATTATTTAATTATCCTAATTTTTAGAGTAGCTTTCTCCCTAATTGATTAGTCTACTCTCTTATTTAGTCTTTGTTTAAAAAAGAGTTGAAACATTTGTTGAACCTAACCTTTGATATTCTTATGAAAATCCTAGCTTACCCTAGGCTTTTCAATCTTCTAAGGTTATATATTATTTTTTCTAAGGTTTTAGATTGTTTTAGTTATTCATATCTTGATTTTATTAATCTATATGCAACCTAGGCATACTACTAGACTAGGTAGTGTATATATTGAACATATTGAGCTTACTCTTCTACCACCTAATATGTCTCACGTAAATACCCTTTCAAATTTTTCCAATAATGAGAGTTTTAATAACAAAAATGAGAAATACACTAAAAACCCCATCATAGAGGATGAATCTGATCATGAAAATAGTGACACACATGAGAATAATGAACATGAACACGTAGATAAAGATAAAATTAAATATATTACAATGTTTTAAGAGTGTATTTTGACAATCCTAAATATCTTAAAAATATCCTTAATATGATATTGGAAACTAAAAAACCAAAACCATTATTGATCAAATTATTGGGACTATTATGTTGAGTGTGGAGCCCTTTGGGGCTATTACATGACCTTGTTGGTACATTTTGGGGGCTTATAGAGCTCCAAGGATGTGGGGAGAACATTTTTCATTTACTCATAATATGGGTAAATATTATTGAATGCATATTTAATAATTTTTATGTTGACTTCCATGCTTGTTGGAAGTGGGATTGATTTCCTTATTTTCTAGGGAATTAATTTTTTATTAAATGATTTCCATAGGAGAAAATTATTAAATGATCTATTTAATAATTTCTATGATGAATTAGGAGGATGAATTATTAAATGATCTATTTAATAATTTATATGATGCATTAGGAGGAGAAAATTATTAAATGTTCTATTTAATAATTTCATTGATGTATTATGAGAGTGGGTTGGACTTCCTCATTAGAAGTTGTGCCATTTAGAGAGGATGGCATGTTTCTTCTCATGGGACTTTTGGATATGATTGGTGAGGTGTGATATGGAATATTTCTTAGGTGCATAAGGATTATCCTGATGAGGATGGCGAGTTTCTCCTTAGAGGATGGATTTTTACATCATTTGTTATTTATACAGGGTGTGGAGTGACCTTTTAGAGGTTCTTGACATTTTGTATTTACAAGTGTGTCTTTTGAGAGATAGAGTCAAAGTGCAAGTGTTTTTCAAAGTGCAGGTGGTCATTTACATGGTGTGGTATAGTATCTTGTGAGATACAAATTTTTGTAGGTGCAAGTTAAAGTGTAATTTTTTGTGCAACATTTTCTATAGGAGATTTTTTTCTATCTCTATGAGAGTTCATTGTAATCTTGTTTCAGATTATTAGTTTATCTAAGGACTTTCTTGGTGGATGTACCCCACATTGGGTGAACCATGGTATATCTATGTTATGTGTTATTGTTGGTCTTATTGTCTCCATTTATGATTTCATTTAAAATATGATTAAAGGATTTTTTTTTTTGCATAATTAAATCTGATTTTCACACATTTAAAATCTAGTTTTGTAATTTTATGGTGGATTAAATCTGGTTTATATTCACTTAATTCCTAACATATTGCATTTACGTATCAATCATCTTCCCTTAGAGCACATCATTGATTCCTAAATATAGTGGGGGCATGGGATATGTTTTCAAACCATTATTCCTACAAGTTCAAATAATTATATATTCATTCTCCATAGGAACAATGCAGAATTCAACTCAATTACTATTTTTAATGCTACATCAACATAGTAGTGTTTGCATCCCCTTTGGTGACTTCTAAAATATAAAATCTAAATCCCATTGGGTCTACTATGAAACATTTTCTCCTAGTTATTCATTCTTCTAAATCTAAGATTACCAACATTGACTAAAGTGCCTTGAAATCAACTCATATTATTAATTCATAATATGTATTACATAATCCTCTTGCAATTGAGATATTTTTACAACCTTTACCAACTAGTTTTTTAACAACCAAGTTCACATTTTATGATGGTAAGGATGATCCTGAGTATCATCTATGATATTTTATATAGCATCTCTAGATCATAATTTCAATGATAAAATTTTGACAAAATTATTTTAAAGAATTCTGAAATATTATGCTTTAAGATGGTTCCATGATCTACCAATACAAACAATATAAGTATTAAAACTTCTAGCAGATTAATTTCTAGATCATTTCTCTATGAACATTACTAAAAAGATATCATATGCATAAATTTCAAAGATCAAGCAAGGAACCCGCTCATATTTTTTGAGGTATAAGATAATGTTTCCCAAAATGACAAATCAAATGGTAGATAAAGATATCCATCATATATTTAAGCAAAGTTTGTTTGCCTATTGCATTAGTCTATTATCTTTAATAAATTTAATTTTTTTGATGACATATTTCATATTTTTGAGATTAAGAAATGAAACTTATTGCATTGAATAATATTTAATATGTATCCAAAACACCAACTACATCAAATACCAAGTTTCATATCAAACCAAGATATAGGGTAAAACCTATTAAGGATAAAAAAGAAGCAACAATAATGGTTAATATAGGGTCATAAAAACCTAATTAACTCATCTTATCCAATAAACCTAATATATAATTTACATAGTTACATGAGCATCTAGTTTTGCTCCTTTAAGAGTTAGTAGAGTGTTATCTCATATATCTCTCTCCTCCTATGGTGGTTGATACGATTCAACCTCTACCAAAAAGATATGATGAAAATGCTTATTTTGACTACCACCAATGTGTTCTACATTCTATAAACATATTTTACAAATTGAAACACAAGATACAATATCTTATTGATAGCGAACAACTCACATTAGAGGATCCTTCAAAGGATTATTCAAAAGTAGAAGATATTCAAAAAATGATTACAAGATAATTCTAAGGAAGCACTAGAAGTGAAAATGGAATCTAATACACATATCCCTCCACCAAATTATGGGCACCCATTATTTGGGATTATTATCACACTTACACATGAGACCTCAAAATCCTTATATTACATTTGATGAAATCAAGATTGTAGATGATGATTCATATATTCACTCATTATTTATTAGAACACATATTAATCAATAGATTATACATATTTTTATAGTTGATAATGTTTCTAGTGAGAATTTATGTATCATGACATTACTCAAACATTTAGAATATACACATGATGACTTATACCCTTTGAGTAAAATGGTTAAAGAATTCAATGGGAAAGTACAAGTTTTTGGTGAGATTAATTCACCTTTACATATTGATTTGACACATGTGACCACAACATTTTCATTTATACCACATATGGGAGTCTTTTATATGTTATTTGTATGACCTTGGATTCATAAGTTGTTAGAAAATTTAATTATAAGTGGTCTTAGTTGACCCTTAGCCTTGATATTAATTTAATAAATAATAATATATTATTTATTACCACAAGGTACAAACCTCATGATAATAAATAGTGGAGTTATTACTATTTAATTATTATCAAAATTCAATTAAATGAATTTATTGGGATGGATGTACCTGTTAGTTTTACAATAGTCACCTCCCTTGGTATTTCACTATAAATAGGGTTTTACTCCTATTTTGAAACCAACCAGTGAATATGAAATATTAGTCATATTCAATCTCAAATAGTTTTGTCAAAGTTTGTTTGAGAGGAAGTGAAAGGTTAAAGAACTTGTATTAGGTACAAATGAGTTTTTAAATTATTGAATAATTCATCATTATGGGGTTTTCACCCCTAAGAGATTTTCCCACATTAAATATTTATTCAATGGTTCATTGATCTATGTGCTCTATTTATGCTTTGCTTATCATTATTCATTTTATATCTATCATGTCTATTGTTATTGATACATTTATTTTATCATGGTTTCATTGACCTTAATAGAGAACATTATGTATGTATGTAAGTTAAAGAAATCTTTGTATGGTTTAAAACAAGATCCTTGAGCTTGGTATTCTAAAATTACTTCTTTTTTCAAATATTTGGATTTTTATAATTGTTAATTTTATAATGGTCTCTTTGTTAAAGTTGAATATAGTCATTTGATTTTAATTATAGTATATGTTGATGATTTATTGATTACTGGTGATCTATATAGTTTAATTCATAAATATAAGGATAAACTAAATCAAATATTTGAAATGAATAATTTACGCATTCTAAATCATCTTTTAGGAATGGTTATATTTCAAGATTAAGATTTTATTTTTGTATCACAATCTCAGTATGCTCATAATATTCTTGTTAAGTTTAACATGCTTGATTGTAAATCTTCTTCTACTCGTATTGAAGTTGGTGTTAAACTTGATCCAAAACTTGCATGTGAAAAAACTAACCCTACTTTATATAGATATTTTATTTGTAGTTTGATTTATCTAACCATTACTAGGCTAGATATTTCAGTGTTGGTGTTGCTTATATATTTATGCAGGATCCATATTTAGATCATTGAAAATTAGATAATATATTCTTCATTATATTAAAGGAATAATTAATTTTAGTTTATTTTATTCTTCTATTGATAATTTTAAATTATATAGTTATTGTGATGTTCACCATGCTAGTGATAATATAGATCATAAATATACTTACAGATATGTATTTAATTTTGGTGTAAGTGATATCACTTGGAAAATCAAGAATCAACCTACTGTCTCTATCTCTTCTACTAAAATAGAGTATAGAAGTGTCATGGAGGCTACCAAATAAGCCATGTGGTTATGAAGGTTATTAGTATAACTTCATTTGGATGTTTCTCATAGTACCATCTTTCATTTTGATAACCAAAGTTATATACCTCTAGAAAAAATACAATAAAACACCAAAAAAATTCATGTGCATTTTATCTAAGATAAAGTCTTTAATGGTAATATTGATCCACAGTTATATCCTATTGATGAACTAGAGGTAGATATCTTCACAAAACCACTTGATGCTACCAAGTTTTGTCTATTTTGTTGAATGTTGGGCCACTCAAAGTTGCCATTGAGGTGGAATATGCATGATAATGCCACTTCCTAATAGACATGTGTTTCTTCTTTTTCTCTATACTTCTTCTCAATTGCAAAGCATTGTAAACTTCATGTGGAAGTTATGTAATTTTAAACTTCATATGGAATTTTTACTTTTGTACCCAATACGTAAAATCATACTTTGTAATGGAGATATTTATGTTATAGAAGGCTCTAAAAATGCTTAGACAATTATTCAAGAGAAATTGTGAGATGTAGTCTCATGATCATGCTAGTCTAAACTTATTTTCAAGTATTTTGTAGATTATAATTTCTTTTGTTTCAAAATGTGATGTTTGGCATGATGAATTTTTTTAATTCCTTCAATTGTGTATATAGTACAATTCCTTTATTTTAGGTGACTATGACATTTATCCCCACTTAGCATTAAGGGGGAGTGTTAGAACATTTAATTCTAAGTGGGCTTAATTGATCCTTGGCCTTAGCATTAATTAAAGAACTAGTAATATATTATATATTACCATGAGGTGTAAACATTGTGATAATGAATAGTAGAGTTATAATTATTTAATTATTACCAAACTTTAATTGAATGGCTTTATCAGGATGGATGGACCCTTTATTTTTAAAATGCTCACCTCCCTTAGTATTTCACTATAAATAGGGTTTTACCCTTATTATAAAACCAACTTGTGAATATAAAATATTAATCATATTAAATCTCAAATATTTTTGTGAAACTTTTTTGGGTATAGAGGAGTTTATTAATAATTGAATAATTCATCATTGTGGGTTTTTTACCTTTGAGAGGTTTTCCCATGTTAAATCTTTGTGTAATGGTCCATTGATCTATGTGATTCATTTATTATGCTTTGATTATCAAATTCACTCTATATCTTATCATGTGGATGTACATTATTTTATAAATTCTATCACGAAATTCAGGTAGTACATTACACATTGCATGGATGTCTCAAATATATTCATTTCAATAAGGTAATCACAATTTTTGGAATTCAATATGAACATCCACTACAACAAGATAAGTTTATTCCAAGATAGATCATTATATAAAATACTAAGGTTAATCATGAGAGAAAGAGTAAGAAAAAGTAAAAGGTAATCCCATTTCTTAGGCTACCAATACATGCAAGGTTATTACATCAAATATATATAGTGGGATCCATATAACCCTTATTTACACCTTCATGGCCTAGTTATTTATTGATAGCAAATCTTCATGTTTTAGAGAGGGTATAAAAACCCAAATTTGCATTGAAAGAGTCATAGAGAACTAAATAATGGGTTTCATGAACCAATACAACCTTTATTACTATTTCATGACCATAGAGTCCTATGAGGCATAGTCAGAGTATTTGAGATTCTAGTATTCTAAAATTGGCACATATGTATGATCCTTAGCATCATGACCATTTTGTTTACCATATTATCATTATGGAGCACCTTATGATCATACCTTATATGGTATCATTATATATACCTCTCTTTTCTAAAATAATTTAAAAAAAAATCAAATAATCAAGAAAATATAAAACCATTCAAATAAAGAAAAAAAACAGAAGTCTTTAGCATTCTGCATGCTTTCTAAATTTTGAACATGTTTTTTACTATATTTTAGAAGATAAAATATAATATATATACACACATATATTTCATGGGTACTTGGGTGAGATATAGGCATACACTAGATCCATGATACATGAGTATGTAGATGTTAGACCTTTCCTTTACCTGCATGACACACTACATTGGGGGCATCTTAATTTTATTGATCATGATTGATATAGGTTCCATTTATTTATGATAATTTTACATTATCATGTTGATATTATATACTAATGCTTAAAAATTCCAATATTCATGATACTATTTTACATAGTGTACTTGATATGTTATTCTACAAGACATTTTTCTAACACATGTATGCAAGTACTAATATGACATGTTTATGCTAGTTGCTCTTTATTTCACTTATTTCATCTTATCACATGGATTACTTGAGTTTACTTCTTGTTTTCATATTTTTCTTGATTTTTTAACATTGGAACATGCTCTTTATTTTTCAACCCTAGTTCCTTGAGTGTTGATTATTTCTTTGAAATGTAGACATTTGAACATGTCCTCAACTTGGAGTGTGTAAAATTTGAGCATGAAATTTTTTCCAATCTCCTTAAAACTATTTTTGCGTGATGTTGAGTTCTCCTATGTATGTGCTTGATTTTTTATTGATCTTGTTACTTCTAGGCATTTCCATTATTTATATCATGCATTTTAGGTCTTATTACATTTTGATACTATGTTTTTCATTAATACATCTACTTAAACATGATACCACTATATACTTCTTTTCTACATGATTTATATAAATACATCATGGTTATCTTATCATTTTCATATAAGGTGAATATCACATTTCCTTTCTCTCATCTCAAAATGGGGGCATGTCATATAGACATGAATCCACAAACACATAGTTGGTATAATCGGAAAAAATTTATATAGTTTACATGATTTAGATATACACTTGGATTAAAAAATTATACATTTGGCATAAATTTCATAGATTTAGGATAGGGTTTTCATATTTTTGATGCATATTATATACATTTTTATAGATAAAATGTTGTTTTTTGACATACACTTCAACTATAGACATGTTTAAAGTGCATATAACATGAAAATGTACCAAATTATAGATACATTATTCAAATTATACTAATATTAATGTATTGATCTTACCAAGAAACACTGAATGAGATTTTATTTATTACAACAATTATCTCCTTTGAGTAGTGCACTCAATATTTTTTGTCTCGATGGACTTGAAACTACTTATATTTTTTAGATTGATATGATTACACCATTTGACTTTGGAAACATTGGATAGATTACCTATATTGGCTAAATCCTTTAAGTAGTATAATCAATATTTTTTTCCCTCGATGAATTTGTCTCTACTTTTATTTTTTAGGTTTATATGATTACACCATTTGACTTGGGAAACATTGGCTATATTATGTTTACATTTAGGTTGTGTGATTGAGATTTAGTGATATCTAGGGGTTTGGAACAAATTTACCTTACACCAAATTATGGGAATGATCACACTCTAATTCCCATCTTTGCATCTCCAAGTTTTAGTTGGGAACATATATCCAATGATTCAACTAGGAAGCATCATTACCAAAGGAAACTACCAAGGTGAAATGTGGTTGCATAGACACATAAGGGTAATCCTTCATTTCTCTCTTTTTATTTAATAAATGTCAATTATTTATTTTCATATTATAGACACTAATTACACATGTAACATGTTATTATTTTTGGTCCATACACATATAAAAAATTCAAATAGGTCTCAAGTTAAATCAAGGTGTGTTATACACACCACGATATGAATTTATTTTCTTTAACCTAATAATTTCATCTTTATGAATTATTATAATAAATGGGGGGCAGGGGGGCAGGGGAATTTAGATACTCAAATCTAGATTTTAAATTATAAACTAGTCTTGCACACTTGAAAAATATCAATCAAGGCTCTATCCTTCAATTCTGGACTTTCTCATTATTGAAAGGCTCATACTCTCCATCTCATTGTGCTTAAATTATTATCTTATGGTCTAACCCTACTATTTTAATTACCCATATCACCTATATCCCATAGTATTCTTAAAAATTAATATATATATTTCACTATTAGTTATAGAGCTTTAGCATTTCTCTATTCTCTAAGACACTATTGTTCAGATCTAGACATTAATGTCAATGCTAGTGTCCCAAATCTAATTTTAATTTCATACCTTAAAAATAATAAAATTTGTAAATATTTTATATGATTTGGACTATTTTTTATATTAACCATTGATGAGATTATTTTCAAAATGTGTAGTGTAAATACAAAACAAAACTCACTCATTATTAAGCTAACAACTACTAAGCTCACTAAATCATTCACACAACTGATTTATAATTCCCTATTATTATATATTTAAATATTAGTTATAGGATCAATCTTATAAAATTTTAAAAACATTCAAACAGCATCCCAAGAGCAGTATTTTTCAAGTTGAAAGCTAGACCACTACATGCACTCACATATAACATATTACACCATTATTCACACATAAACCCATATAAGGGGGAGAACTACATTGGTCTAATACACTCTTAAAGGGATATTGATATGTAGTAATTTCTCATTTATAAATAGGTATTTTACACTTTCTAAACTTCACTTAAGCCCACTAACCCTTATTCTTATAAGGTGGCATGCCCTGATTGGAGGATCCACAGTTTTAATCAAAAGACATAAATTCAAACCCTTTGTGTGTAATCTAAATAAACAATATACAAGGTGATAGAGAAACCTAATAGGCATAGATTTAATTTGTGTAATATGAAATATACTTATTTATGGATAATAGTATCATTTTTAAGACAAAAGCATTGATGTTAGTGCCCCTATTTTCATAATAGTGTCTAGGCTCATAGAGAGATGATTTTTAAAATTTGATAAATCCATGTAGAGAATCATTCTATCCTCTTTCACACATGTATTAGATATAAACCTCTATGTATCAATTAAAAATATAATTATTATTTGTTATTTGTGTTTAAGCATGCAAATTATTATTTGGAATTATACTTTCTATATTTAGAAAATTTGCATAATTGAACCCTGTATTAGTATATTGTGAATTTAAATTATTTAATTGACCTAAGTTTTCGAGTAGCTTTCTCTTTAGTTAATTAGGATAATATTTTATTTAATACTTGTTTACAAAAAAAATTAATACCTTATTATTTGTATTTTAAATGTGTTTAATGTTTTTATTTTAGATTTATATCATAAGTGAAAACTAATTTCTGCATGTTTCATTTTAGGTTTTACATGGAGCAAGTGCAACACTCAGCCCCACCTAAAAACACCCACCATGGTTACACTCAAATATCAACTTATATCCTTTTAATATATCAATTACATTACTAAAATAAAAATGGGGGAAATGTAGACATTTTTATTTAGTATTAGACACTGAACAATGTTAGTTTTGACCAAGTCTTTGTATACATGACTTTTATACACATAACTAATTGTTGTTCATACTCTATCCTAACCATTATATTATATATGAAATAAAAATAATTAAATTTATGTTATTGATATACATCATTTACATTTTATCTTCCTAAAACACTTATTATCTTACTCAAACTATCTTTTGATCTTAGATCATTATTTCTTGCTTTCTAGATAGTCCTGGCCATAGTCAAATGGATCCGATTACTAGAGTTGTTTGGCTTAGCTAAAATCATCTTCATTAACTTTAATGAATATTTTCCCATATTGAAATATTTTTTATGAATTTACCTATACATTTTACATCTTGGTTTGGATAAAAATTACCCAAAGAGTCAACTATTTATACAAATCTATCCTAAGCCTATTCCTATCCAACACATATTAAAAACACATATATTATTCATTTGCAAATTAAGAGGAACTACCCTAAATTTTTAGAATATTAAACCCATAAAATTATCAATCCCTAATAAAAGTATAAATACCATTTAAATTTAAAAATCATTGGTTTTCAAGTGTTAAAATCCATATATAGGACTACATATCAGTTTTTGGATACTAAAATCTAGAATAAGACACTTGACAATGTCACTTTTGACCTACCTTCACCATACAAGACTTGGGTGCACATATATTTTTCTTATTGACTATTTTCTCACATCCACATGCTTGTTATGATTCTAACCCTCTCATTTTTTTAACCACTTAAAATAACCTTTTACGTTGTGAAAAACTAGTTAAATATCTTACTCAAACACCTCTAGATCATCAAATTCAACTTCTTATCTTTTGGATACTAATGTTAGGTTTATATAGTTTAATCAATGAAACTAACATGATGTGACATTAGTGAACCTCACATAACAATGGCCATTTTCAAAAATAAATCATTCATATGGGTCAGCCCATTTTCCTAGTGTGTCAGTGGTATGATAAATTAACTAAATGGACTCACATAAATATAAATAAAACCTACACTTGGTACTCACTTGACACTTTTATTTCAAGAATATATACTTTAATACCCCTCATATTGAGCCACTTTTTGAATTTTATATGTTCCTCATGATTAATGACCCCCTAACATATGAGAAAATTTAATTTTTTTCCCTCCTTGTGTGAATAATTAAACATTTTCATTTATATTATAAGTGTTTAAAGAAAATTAGTTTAAACAAGAATAGTTTTATATTATATAGACTAATATAAATTAAATTAAAAAATATAAATTTTCAAAAATAAAATAGAGTGCATAGGCCTTCTAGGAAAGCTATGAGCTCTAGCTATAGGCTTGTTAGGTAGCCTATAGGACCTATGATTCTAGCTAATGTTTGGTGGGATTGTAAAAATATTTGGAGTGTGTACGTAATTTTTTTTTAAAATTAAGTTATAGTAACCCCATATGGTCATACAAGGAATTAAATATATGTGTTATAAAGTGGGTTCACTTGTGAAATTAAACCCACATGGTATATGTAAGATAAATTAATAAGAATAGAAGAAAGGAATGGACCTTGTAAGAAAATGTTAATGTTTTGTGAGAAATGTGTAAGAGTGGGTCTACTTATAAAATTAAACCCACATGGACATTATAAGTTCAAAAATGGGTGTGTAAGGATAAGTAAATATTATTTTAAGGAGGTTATTCCCTCCATGAAATTTAGTGGAGACTTGTAGAATAAATTTATATTTAATCTTCCACCAATGGCTCATTTTAAGTTTGACTATCTAGTATTGTGAGTTTGTTAGTGGGAGAAGCTTGGGATATTGAGGATGAGATATTATTTTTAGAGTTTTAATACTTTTATTTTACTTGTAAAGTGTTGGATAATTGGCAATATCCCTTCCTTGATATTTTTGTAATCATGTGATTCTATAAAATGTGAAGGATAAAAATCTTTTACTCTACTCTCTTTCAATAAAAAATTAGTATAAAAGTGAAGTTAGTTGAGTAGTAAAATATAATCATTTTTATGATGAAAAAAAAATTTAGAGAGCTATGATAGGAATCTCTCTCTCTCTCTCTCTCTCTCTCTCTCTCTCTCTCTCTCTCTCTCTCTCTCTCTCTCTCTCTCTCTCTCTCTCTCTCTCTCTCTCTCTCAATTAAAAGGTGTTTATTCCTAATTTAACTCCAATAAATAACTTTGGTTACAAAAAGGACATAAGTGTATGTGTGTGTGTGGGCACACACGTGCATGATAAAATAAATAAATTAAAAATAAATAAAATTATAATAATATATATACGATATTTATTTTAAATAAATAAATAATATAATATAATATAATATAAATTTTAATATTAAAAAATTACTATTTATAAATAATGTAAAATGTATAAAATAAATAAATGGGAGGGAGGGGGATTAGCCAAAGGGTTGGCGCTCCCCCATCCCCTTATTGTGAAATAAATTGGAGGGAATAGACATCACTCAACCCTAAAATAGGGTGGGATGGTGACTTACATATATGGATCTTGGTTTTGATAGTGGGGACTAGATCAGTAACAAGACTACTGAGTCCTACTACCAGGCCCACAACCTTATAATTTGAGATGAGCCCATTTTTTGAATATCCTATAATGGAATTCAAAATGATGACATATAGTTGATACATTTATTTTATAAGCCTTTGGTACATGCTAGGAAAGGTGAATTGATCAAGTTTTACACTTGTTGGTTGCATTGGTTAAAATAGGGTCTATGCCACATGAGGATACCCATGCCTACGCTTGAAATTTCAAATTAATTATGCTTTCCAATTTAAAATTACAATACGGCTAGTTTTTAAAAAACTAAAACTCATCAATATATCTATTAATAAAAGAAAGATATGAAACATAGATTGATGAATAACTCTTTCAGGTGCATGTAAAATAATTGAATACTAACACTTTTTTCCAAAATAAAAAATAGGTTACAAAAACTCAATATCTCCTTGTGTTAATTTTTTGTTGATCTAAATTCTGGTCCGATGAATATATTGATACAAATGAATATTCAAAATATTTCATGGTCTAATAGTAACAATGACAATTAAAATAATATAGAGTTTAAATTAATGAATTGAGATGTTTCTCATTTTTATAAAATGGTAAATAACCCCTTTCATGTTAAACTTATTAACTTTTACTTATTCATTCATTTTAAAATCAATTAATGGGCCTATATTATTTTTTTACTTTATGAAAGCTACCAAACTGATAGTAGTGACTTTGTTCCAAGAAAAGAATCTATGTGAAAGATAATATGTCATGCAAAATAAAAGATTCCATCTAAAATAAATTAGTATTGTAACCTAAGTAGATGTTATGGTACAAATATCATTTATGATTACCTTATACATAGCTTATTTTAAGTATGGTGTAAGTGCACATTTAATGATCACTTCTCAAATTAAGATGGACTCTTAGATTCTATTGTGTTATTCAATAAATTCCAAAGAATACCTCATTCCAATCTCAATATCAACAATAATTCTCAAACATGGAACAAACAAGCCCCTAAGTATCATGGATTATTTCTTTTTCATTAACTAAGAGGGTTGTGTTTGATTATGACCTTATAATTTGTACCATATACCCATAGATGGATGGTAACCTTTCTTATTTACTACCACAATTCCACATGAATTATAAGACTAATACCATGCATTATTATGACCTTTACTTAACCAAATGCATGAGGTGTTTAAGGACTTGAAATTGGATTAGCAATTCAAAACCCTCTAGTCACATGAAGTATACTTTTATTCCCAAAGTGCCCCCACTATCACTTGTAAGGGAAAAGGGTTGTCAAAACTTAAAATTACACAAATTTACATAATATTTATTTATATAAAATATTTATCTAGATATTTCAATTAAAATAGATCAAAATTTAAAAATCATTTTCACAAGAATACTATGGGTAATTTTCTATTCTGCTAAAGTCAATTTTCATTATAGTTAAATTAAATACCCAAAGACCAGATTTACCAAAACCAATTATTGAGACATTTTAAATGGCTAAAAATTTTCAATTCAATAATTAAATAATTTATATTACTTAAAATTATAATTAAATTTAACTAGTTTTTAAGTCATTTTCACGAGTGAAATTTGTTAAAGCACTTTTATCTTGATAAAACCATTTTAAAATGGTGGTTTAATTTTGTAATTAATCTCACATAAAATTTATTTTTTGATTGAATCATATTCTCTCTTTATTAGAAAATATGTATAAACCATCAAAAAAATTATCAGTCCTCTTGTGAATTAATTTAAGGGTGATTTCAAACCTAATTTATCAACTTGAAATTTGACTCAAAATATTGTTCTAAACTACTATTTTCTATCATGACCATTTTAGTGTTCCCTTCCTAGATAAAATGTATAGGTACCTTATTTATGAAAAATAGTATTAATATTAAGGTGGAATCACTTAATTAATTAAAATTTATTTTTTATGAAATTAATTAGATTTTGTTTATATAGCCTTTTCCTAACCTAGAATAGATGCACTAAGGCTAGTGTTTTGAATCATTTATTATGTGAATTATTGTGTTCAATTTTAATTAAGCTAGTTGGTGACTATTGTACATTTTTTATATCTTTGGGAAGAATTTTCAAACCCTGGTACATAATAAGGGCCTTAAATGTATCTCAATTTAATATTGGTTTGGTTACTTCTATTTATTTTAAGAAGGCTATCAATTAGCGGTAGACTAGGGTAAACTCTTATTTATCCTATGTCAAACTGATGTAGTCTAATGAACCTTATTCCTCATAAAATGGTGACTTGTATTAATCATTGGTATCATATAACTATGCATGGGATAGATAGTGGTTGTAATGTTACCTACAAACATAATTTTGACAACATTAATATTAAGGCTAAGTGGCAAAGGTTGATTGCCTTCATAATATAACTAGCACTCATTTTAGTAATAGGTGAACTATATCTGACCCTAATTTTCAATATGAATTTTATAATAACATATATGTAGGTAGTTCAATAAATGATTGTGAGCATTACTGACTAACTCTTATAGAACTTTTCCTAGCATTGTAACTAATTACTAACCTTTAGGGCACTTTCTTTAGACCTTAGGGATCCATACTTGTGCATTAAGTTTTAGTTCATGTTTTATATCATTTTATAATGTAAATATTAATAAATATATGGTTATAATTATTTATATTTATGGTTATTTGAATTAAATTACTAGTTGAGATAACTTGGGAACATGGCTTTATCCTTTAGGTCTTGGTCCTCTATGAGAGTTAGAGCTACTCTAAGTAGTACAAATTTGAAATTTTTTGGGACTTATAAATTAATTTAGGTCAAAGGAATATATGTTCCTTTTTATATTTTATATACTCTTGTGATATAATGACTTTTATCAAGATAGCAACCTTAAGATGTTGAAGTGTCTTACATGAAGGATTACTTAAATTTATGGTTTTTGTTTGTTGTGTTTATGTCTAGAGATTATAAAATCATTTTTGTTTAGTGATAGTTATTTCCTTATTGGATTATATCACTAAACCCATTTTGGTGATGATGAATCAAGGAGGAACTCTACATAAGTTCAAGATTCTCCCCAAGTTTCTAACCATGGTTTTGATGAGTAGCTATGTAAGATGCCTAGGATGTGGGGGCATTCAGTCCTAGGTCATAAGCCAAGTTAAGGTTACCTTGTCATTAATTATCGCATTAGGTTAATATTATTTTATTTAATCACTAATATAATAATTACATAAAACTATTATTATTAATATATGTTTTAAATATATATTTTTGCTTTTATTATGTTTAGTGTGAAATGGTGTTATTGCCCTTGACATGATTATAATAAATGTAAACTTTGGGTTGTGAGAACCCTAGGAGTGATGTTGGTTTAATAATTTATTAGGGACCTTCTAATTGATATCCATATGGAGATATCCCTATCAAAAATACCTTTTAACTTGGTATTACTATTATTTTTCTTTATTACGTTTAATCTAGGAAGAATGAAAGTTTGTCACCATACATTTAAAGTAATGAAAATTAAATATATAAAAAATATAAATTTTTATTAGGATATATTATTTATACCTTTTAGTGTTAATTATTCATATTTCCTAATAAGGATAATAAAATAACATTAAATACATCCTCATATTGTGTAGTAATTTTAGAAATTAGTTTTGAACTTAATTCTCTCTTAGATATTTTATCTACCACTATTATGTAAATTATTTTGGTGAGTTAAACAAAAAATAATTAATTAATTAATTAATTAATTTCTTAACTTATTTTGTGTGTCACACTTATTACTATGATGTTAGTTGATTGGTGACAATAATGAGCAATTAATTATAATGAAATTAATCAAACAAAAAATTGTATTTCACTCTTTTTTAAGGATAAAAAATTTGGGCATGACATATACACTACTTCACATTAATAAAATATACCCTATTCTTCCTAAATTTAAAATTGATCACTAGGAGTATTCATAAACTTAGTCTGAAGCACACCAAGCCAAGTAAAGAGTGAATATTATCAAGTATCAAAATTTAGATTCTAGGTGCAATTATATAACAAAGGAGCACAATTGTGCATTCACATTAAGGGGAAAAAATATGTGTGGCTTGTATTTTCTCTTTGGAATATTGGATACATAGGCAATGGTCAATCATCAATATTGGTGATTGGGTTTAGCTCAACCAATTACGCTTCCCAAGTTTTTATAGGTTTCTACCCTTCACAAGTAAACTTAAGGTTTCAAAGAGAAGCAGACTAATTTATAATTTTTTTGCACACAATCAAAAATCAATATCACACGTATAGGTGTATTAAAAATAAGTTTAATTTATTGTATACTCATATAGAGTCAAATCATTCTAGGAAAATAATGTCATCCTTAATTACTAGCATCGATGTTTCTGCACCAACTTGATGTTAGTGACCCTACATGCATAGACATTCAATTACATATTTGATAAACTAAAAGGCATGATTCCAACCCTTTCCCACTATCAAAAATCAAGCCAAAATCATTAAATTAACCAATAAAGATAATCATCTTGATATCTTTAGTACTTTCTATATTTAACATATATCACTTAACAAATCTATCTCAATATTTTACATTCAAATTCATGCTTAATTTTAATAATTTATAATATGAGTTGAATTCTAGTTTCTATATTAATTAGGGTTGTATAATCTAAATTATGGAAAAACATCTTGACAAACCTGTACATTTCTCAACATTTCCAAACCCTATATTTCCCTTAGGGTTTCATCCTTCTTTCTAGGTTTTTTTAGATTTATGACTTAGTGTTTCCTTCTGAGACTTGATTTCTAATTATCCCTCATATAGTAAACTACACATGGATATAAGTAATAATATATATTCTAATTTTTTAATTAATCTATGATTTATATTATTCTAATTTGATATGTGTAATTTGGATCAACTATGGAATCAAATTGATCAAAACTTAATACACTACTAAGGTTAAAATTAATAATGAACAATATTTATCCATGTTTAATCCATATTCATAAGGAATCAAATTTGAATCACTCCCTATAAATACTACACATCCTCTTGATGGATTTATTATTAATATTGACTCTAAAAATACTCACGAACAAAAACAACTATTATGAATAGATTTGATGAGGTTGATGAAAGATAATTAACCAAATATATGGACATAAATCTATAAAGTTTTGATGAAATTTTATGTGTATCTAGAGATAAACATAAAAATTTAACTCAAGATATTAATGTAATGAGTATTATGACCCCTTCTACAATATCAACCAACCCTTTCAAGATACCACTCAAACCATGGGTGTTTAGATTTATATTATTGGTATTATTCCTATATCTACACCTTTAGTCACATATGTGATGTCCACCAAAGGCATGAGGGTAACACATGGATTCCCACAAGTTTCCATAGCTATTCCTACATAGATGACTTATTCTTGTCCTATGATAACTATGCATATTACATCACCAACCATGCCTATCACATGCTCCCTCGAGCAGATTATTTTAGGTCTATAGGATAAGGTGTTTTAATTAAAGATACATCTAGAGGTAGTAATTTAATGGATTAGTATGCCTTGATTAATAACATGTTATCCTTATAGATATTGGATTATAAATTACCTATAGGATTTGTAACTCATAAGCTTCTAATTTACAATGGAAAAGATGATAATGAATAACACCTTCAATCCTTCCACACAACATGCTTGGATTATACATACAATGACAAAATATTGACCAAGTTATTCATAAGTTTCAAAGAATGTGTTTTTCAATGGTTGTATGACCTCCCCCTCCAATCAGTTAGAGCATTCAACCATTTGGTAGATCAATTTATATCACACTTTTCCATCAACATTGATGATAAGCTATCTTATAAACAAATTTCCAAACTCAGACAAGGGTCTAATGAGCCAATAAATGATTATGTACTTATTTTACTCTAATTCAAATTAATGTGTTAGATTAATATAATTAAGATATAACCTTAAAATGTAATTTAGATCAATAGATATAGCATTCAATCATACATTTGAATGTAAATGATTGATAATTAATTATTCTAATTTGATAATGGCATATGTTAAATATGGAAAGTACTAAATAAATCATAATACTTAGCTTTTATTATTGATTATCTAATTGTGTGTGTGTTTTATAATTGAAAATTAGGGATAAGTGTGCTTGTAGTTTGTTCTATTCAGGAATTGATCTACTTCCTACAAAATGTCAATTTCATAGTGTCAATATCATCTATCAATACTAACCTTATAGTTGGTATTGAACTATGTATATATGTGGTATATTTATTATACAATCACTTACGATTGTCTTTATTTTACCTATGTTTTTTTATCATGAACCCTTATGATGTGCATAGATCCATAAATCAACATCCTTTTCCTTAAAACCCTAGATGTGCTTATGAGGACTAGAAACCTACAAAAATGGGGGAATTATCATGGGTTTAGCTGACCCCAATCACCCTCACTTGATGATTGGTTATTGACTATGTATCCAATACTCAAAGAATGGAAATTAAGCCACATGTAGTTCTCCACCTAGTGTTATTTTATAATTGTGCTCCTTCACTATGTGTATGTAAATAGTGATTAACTTTAATACTTGAAAATGATTATTTTTTAATTAGATTTTTAGTGTTTTAAACTTGGATTATGAATACTCCTAGTGATAGGTTTTAAAATTGGAAAGAATATCAAAAAATTTATCATTATTCAATATTGTATAGATGTATCACATATAAGTGCCAAGTCCTTTTGAATTAGACCTTGATTTTTTATATATAGATTCATTTGAATAATTCCTCATACCATTGACATGTTAGGATTATGGACCAACATTGATGGTTTCGATTTTATAAAATTTCCATCATTGGGAATGGGTCAATTATAACCAAGATAATTATTATAGACTAGTGGTGTTGACTAAACTGGTGGAATTGACCTATGTATAAATGGACTAAACTTAAAGTTTAGAGATGTATGTGTAGGATATTTAGTAGTTTTGAAATAGATAGTGAGGTTCACATAGGTTTATAATAACAAAATAAAAGGTCTGACTCATAAAATACCATGTAATTATGAGAGGATGGTAAATTAGGATTTTGGGTGCTCAAGTCATGCATGGTAAATGTGTGTCAAGCTTGTCATTGTCAAGTACTGAAGACTATATTTTATTAATTAAAAATGCCCCCCTTTTATTTTATTAATGGATTTTTTAGAGTAAAAATATAAAATATAATTGAGTGTGTACAACACACTTTACCTTTTGGTAGATGGCTCCAAATATGTAACATTTCTCCATGAAAAACTACTATTATAATGAAGTATTCAAGGTCCACATGTGAAATCTAAAATTAAAAATTTAAAGAGCAAGGGTTACAGTACATCTATGTGTTGGTGCAAACTATGTTGTCTTTGTAGTTTATTTGATATGATGCTTCCTAATTACAGAATTATAAAATTGGGGGTGATCATTACCCTTATAAACACCCAAATTTGGTATAATCACATATTTTATATGATTTATTACAACTTTATACACATGACTATTGAAAGTGAATAAGATATATATCAACATGCTTTTCTTGAGTATTGTTTATTTGTTGGGGTTGGTGAGTTTGTCTATTATTCATTAATTTATCCATTTTATCATGGGGATCCTAAATTTTGGTCTTTGTACTTTTGGACAAGTCTACAGTATCTAGACATGACTAGCCTATGACCTTGTCTATTTAGAGTGAAATTATCTAGGTGTAATTTTTAAAACTTATTTTGAATCTTGTTTCATTAAATTATTATTTTTTACCATTGTGTATTATATTTTGTTAGTTTTTTGCATAAATAAGTTTAAAATCTAAACTCAAAACGTATATAAATATAAGGCTAATTTAAGTCATAAAGGATGGTTTTCTTCACTTTTAAATGCTATTCAAGTATTTACATGTTTTATTTATAGGTCTATTGAATCAATATTCAAGGCCAAATTTTCATTAGCATACTTATTCCAAGGGTAAAATAGGATAAAGAACACATATTTTTTCATTAATAATTCCACATATACATATATGTGGGATATATAAATTTGAGTTTGATCCCTCTTCAGAGTATTGGAAAGGTAGTGTAGTGCTTGGTCACTCAACATAGATTGACTAAGATTAATCAAACTCAATATTTTTCACCTAATTCCCCTATTTTATTTAAATTTAGTTTTTTTTAGGAATCTAATATTTAATATTTATTGTAGACACCTAAATCTGGCCATTGATAACCTTCAACTAGGCTTTTGACCAATTTCCACCCAAAATGTACAATTTGGCCTAAAAACACTAAAACATGTGAAATGATCTGAAACTAACATTTTCAAGTGTTTATTTTGGCTAAAGTATCATTAAATGGGGAAATTTAATTTATGGTCCAACTAAATTTGATCAGATCATTTTAAGTCAAAATGCCAATTTTGCACCTAGGTGCTCTAGGTTGTTCTTTCCTATCAAATATTCTACACAGGTTACATGCCTTTTTTATTTTTTGTTGATAACATCATAAATGGGATAATTATTCTAATGCATCTAACATTAACTTCCAATTCTAATCCAGTCAAATTTTGAACCAATAACAAGGCATTCTGATCAATTTGGGTAATTTATGCATAAAGTGTTTAATCATGCTTAAGAGATAATTAAAACAAATTAGATCCTAATAAACAAATCCATGGAAACTTGTTTAAAACTTGATTTTAGAAATGAATATTGAATATCTACATCATAATGTGACCTCATTTCTTGGGAAGACATCCCTAGGCCATAAATGCCATAAATATCAAGATTCATGCCCTCCATGCCTCATCAATACCTTCCATGATGCCTTCCATGACTCTTAATTGCACCTTTTTCCAATTTCATGATGAGTATAATTATAAAATTAATTTTAGAATTGGATTAATACTTAGCCACACATCTCAATCTCAGGATGGATAGTTTAGGTTGATTCTAGACATTCTCAAAAATCTATAAATAGAGATTCCATGAACATCATTTCTAAGACTTGATAATTCAAAGTTATAATGGAAAAATGATTTCAAAACCCATTTCAACTAGTGTTACCATGCCAAATTGATTCCAAGCCAAGCAACAAGCCAAAGGTTCCAAAGAGAGATGGAAGTAGCCAAGCTTCCATTGATGAGGACTTCATGAGCATAAACCAAGAAAGCCACTACAACAAGAATTTTAGAGCATCCAAGGAAGGTAAAAGAGGATTTATTTTGAATTTTAGTTGTGTGTTTTATTCATGTTTGTTAACTAATATCTCCCTAGTGTCTAGGCCTAGATATGTTATGTTAGTGTGTTTCTTTCATTTTGTTTTCATTTTGAAACTAACACCATACTAACCATCCTCTCTTGAGTAAAATTATTATATCACATATGGCATGCCTGGTGGGACCAGATGCATCCCACACATGAAGATCATTTTTTAGCTTTAAAATCATCATTTAGATCATTAAAACTCTTACAAATTGATTTTCTAACTTAGTTTTTCCATTTTCCTTTGTCACGAGTTTACAAAGTAACTGACATTAGTTATTTAAAATGGAATTGATTAGATAGATTTTTTTGGTCACTATTGGTATAACCAATATCAGTTAGATAACCAAATCTATTAGCCAGTGTAACCATTGTTGGTTATATAACCGATGTCGGTCACTGTGTTTTTCTTAAAACATAGACTTGAGATCTCTTTTCTTAAAGTTCATTATTTCAAACCTAAAAGAGATTCAAGGCTAAAGGACATGCTAACATTTTTGTTGCAGGACCAAGCTTGAAATTTTCTAAAAATATGTCTTACATCACCTTTTGCATGGTTTTAAATCATTTAGGAACCTTTTTTTGGTGTTTAACAAAAAAATTAGATGTTTATGGTGAATGTTTTCAAATTTTGCAACTAAGACCAAGGGGTTAAATGAACACCACCTCATTTTCAATTGGGGCTTAAAAATGAACTCATCTTTTTGGGATTTTTGTATTCACTCTGTTGTTTAGATTAAATTTGTGTTTGGCAAAAAGAGGGATGTTGCATGCATGCTCTTCCATTTGTCCCCTTTAGGGAACCCTTAGAATAAAAAGTGTCATTCATATTGTAAGTATCCTAGTCAAAGGGTTAGAAATAAAGTCATCTAAAGCACTCCCAAAAAACTTATCAAAGCTTGGATGACCTTTAAAATGACCCTAAAGTCTTTCTATTTTCATGCTTTCTTTGTTTCTGTGCAAACTTGGCTTACGAGGGGGACTTCAACACCTCCTATGAGTTTTTTAGGGAATCTTTGACCCAGGGTTTCACCTCCTAGCATTGACTTTATTTGTCTCCTAATTGGAGTTTCACACAGGATGTAGTGGCACTTTGGACATCACACTACACTAAGCAAATAATAAGATATAGTGGTTACAAAAAGGACTAGACCTTTTTGTAACAAGCCAAGTGATACGGACCCAAAATCCATGTTTTTCTTTTGCATTGTTTTGTGTGAAAGTCATTATGTAATTGATTCCCCTAGAATGTTTGGAAACTTGTTAGATCTTAGACAAATCCCCACTTGTTGTAGAAGTATTATTGGTGCAAAGTGTCCCTCAAGGTCCATGTCATGGTACTATCATTTGAGAGAAAGGGGGGTGTAAAAACCCTACTATATAATGCACATTTACTTTTGGATGAACACTTAAAATCCTCTTAAATGATGTATATAGATGGATTCCAATAATACCAAGTAACTTTGTTAGTTTAGAGTCTAAGAGTGATTAATCAGTTGACTTTTATCCTAGATTAAAGTATTGTTTGAAGTTAAAAGTTGGTGTAAACAAATAATTCAAACCAAAACAAATGGTCCTCATTTTCCTTTGAACAAAGAGGCATTATGCTACCCACATGAGATCATCAATTTGCCTTATTAAAAATTTCATCAAAACCTTGGGAGTCACATCATCCACTTCGGCATAGTTATGCTACCCAATTGAGTCTAGACATTTACCAAAGTTGTTTAAGTCCTTCACTTATAATGTAAATTCAAAATTTCACCTTGATAAGTTCATAGGGTGGATGTGTTAAGTGGGTTCATCATTTTCACTAAACTTTAGGGAACTTAGGTTTAATTTCCAAATTATGTTGAAGGCCATTTTAGACTCAAGATCATTATCACCACTTGATAGACTTAAGCCATTTTGTGCTAAACACTTGCACTTTGAGTCTATGTACCACAACATTTTGAGTCAATAAAAGTAGTGTTATGTTTTCAAAATTATGGGAAACTATCTTGACCTTAGAGAGTTTTTAAAAAAAACTTTTTTGTCACACCTTTTGGGCAGTGTAGTGTCATTACCCTACCTAAAACATTTCAAATATTGTTTCATAGACCCTCTTGCATAGAGTTTAAATTTGTTCCTACATTTTTAGACCAATGCAATTGTACTTTTGTGATCTTTTGTCTAGCACAGTTATACTATTTACTTTTGTCTACCTTATTTGTCAAAAGAACCAAGTTTTATACCATTATTTATGAGAAAATAAACTATCTCTAAAGTGACTTTTGTTTCATACCTTATACCTAGTTGATCAAGTTCATGTCTAAGAATAAAATGCCTAGTGTTTGTTAGAAGTTTTCAAATCGATTAGATTAAAACTTTCATATATTTCAAAGTCTAGATTTTGACACCATTTGGCCAAAAGGCCTAGTGCATGCCTTGTTTGAGCCTAGATTTTGACACTGCATTTGGACAAAAGACATAGTAAATTTTAAAATTTTAAATTAGATTGATTTGGAACACTTTGACCTTAGAGTTTGGCATTTTGATTTTTGGTCCATTTATTTGCTTATCTTTGTGTGAATAGTGAAATGTTGGATACTTCATGCTATCTTGTTTCCTCAAAAATCTTTGCATAAACTTTTTGATCCTTTTGATTAATCTAGACCAATTTAGAACATCATCCATTTTAGATTTTATCCTTTTTAGAGTTTGTAGAACTCTTTGACATTTTATCACAAAGCATTGACTATGGATCCTAACATGTATTCCTACACTCATAGTGGACTCATGTACAATCCAAGGATTAGTAATGTAATTGTACATAAAGAAATAGTGCAAGACACCTATGTGGATAATATTGCTTATGAGATAGATTCTTATCCCTCTTATAATATTCAATTAAAGGCAAAAAACCAAGATCCCTTGGCTAACTATTTGGTTAACACACCACCTTATTAAAAAAAACCAAGAATAAACTACATAATACCTCACTACAGTACCCATATTAGATAAGCCAGTTCTTCAATAGTCATAATCTACTATAACAGCTTCCACTTATGATCCATTTTTGTTTGAGTGACATTTGTTACAGAACAAAGATGAGATTTTGGTTATATCCATAGAGGTAGGGGTCAAGTTTCTATCAAACATCCCCCATGAAAATTTACCAAGCCTAGCAAGAGTGCCCCACAATATCATTTATGATAAGCAAGCTTCTTCTAGCAATCCTATGGCTCTATTCCAAATAATGTATCAAGACCCTAATATATCTAATCAAGTCAAAAAAATCATATAAGATCACTTTAACCAAATGTAGATAGCATATCAAAACTACCTGAATCTAGCACATAATTTCAATCAAATGAATATGGTGATTAAGCCTCTTATTGACCTAGTTCCTTCAATAGGAGTGTTGATAGAGTTAATTGGATAAGAGAATTCAATTTCCAACCCATTCATAAAAACTAATTCAATAGATAACTTGATGCATATGCCTATTATTAAAGAAGTATCTTCATCCTCTATATAGAATAATGAGCCAAACATAGTGGACAATGTGCAAATAATGTCCAATCTTGATCAAAGTGGTATTAATGCACAAAAAACTAGCCAAATAGATGTGCCTATAGTTAATCCCATGATTATATCATCATACCAAGGAATAGGAGTTTTTACATCCCAACCTCAACTGACTACTTCCTCAAGTTTACAACCTATAGGATTAAGTAATCAAACAATGGCTAATGTCATGCCTCAATGATAGAATGTAATAAATCCTACTCCTTCTCAACATGTAACGAGTAGTATTCCACAACAACAAGTATAATCTAGTGTATCAATGAAATAGAGGATAAATACATTACCACCTCAATCAAGGGCAACTAATGTTCCACCTTGCTAGGTAATGACAAACATACCTCTTCAATTGTAGACTAATATGCCAATCTAAAACCAAACAATGACTAGTCAATAATGTGCAAATATTGGTCAATGATAGATTCCAAATATGTGACCTATTTCCACTTCCCCATGGGGATTCATGCAACAAATATGTCCCCATGTTTCTCAAATACCTACTAGACAACTATTAGTTTAAAATGTGCCATAAATTTAGTGATAGGGTCCTGGTCCACAAGTTCTCACTCAACATCAATGTTTGATTAGTCAGTAGCATATCCCTTTTCAACCAAAATAGGCACAATATAGTTATATCCCTCCATCCCAACCATAAAATCCTCCAATTCAAACCTTTATCACCAACCCTAACTAGAATATCACACAACCAAATATGTAATTTCAAGTAAATCCTAATCCATGTATGTATATTCCTAGTCTATTTCCCAGCTAAACCAATATACTCCAATAGGTATTTCCATCATACCTTTTTCAAAATGTCCCACTTGTGACCTCCCAACCATCTACCCAAACCAATATTCTCCCTCAAACCAATGTTACTTCTAGCTTCCTATCCCAAGAATTACAACAGATGAAGGATGTAATTACTACCATTCCAATTGGGAAATAGACTAAAAATTTCAAATTAGATGATGTGTGTTCCTATCCATTCAACATGGAATATTTTCAGATACCATTTCCTCTAGGAGATGAACTATCAAAATTTGACAAATATGAAGGGAAAGATGACCCTACAACCCATTTAACTGAGTTCTTTGTCACATGTCAACTAGTGGCAGATAGTGACATATACCTTTTATTATTGTTTCCAAGGAGCTTGGCTAGACAAGCCTTGGAGTGGTTTTTAAATTTGCCCAAAAATTTAGTAATACATTTTGATGATCTTTCTGATAAGTTTGTGTAGCACTTTTCCTATAATATCAAGCATGATATTTCATTAGTGGACTTAATGCAAGCAAATCAAAAGGTTGGTGAGAGTTTTGAAAGTTATTTATAGTGATGGAGAGCCCTTAAAAGTAATTTCACCCACAGTTTACTAGATAAACAATTAGCCATTGTGTTTACCTAAAATTTGCATGGTGAGATAGCTTATCATCTAGAACTACAATGTGCACATACTTTTAAAGAGATCGTTGATAAAGGTTTGTTGATCAAGAAAGTGCTCATCAATGATAGAGTCATCAAGCTTCATTAAACTAATCAAAATCAAGGTACCAATCAAGTAAATGGCCAACATCAACATCCCATTCAAGTGAAAACATTACAACTAGCATTGGCCAATAACCAAGAAAGATCGAAGTCTTTCAACTGCAATAGGAATGTTGTGGGAAATGGAGTAATTGAATCTTGTCATGTCTAAATGGTGAAAAAATCATCTACACCACGTTTTTAGCTTAATCCTACCCAAAAACCTCTCTAAATAATGCTATAAGCACAACAACCAAGACCTCCACAACAAACACAACCTTTACCATTACAAACCCCTCCTCCGAGGAGAACTATGCTTGCACACCATGTCTTTAGTGACCTAGGAGAACCTATTGAGTCTATATTTTGTAATCTTGCTATCACTAATCTAATTAGTTGGCCTATACCAAATCATTATCTATAAGGAATTCATTATCTTGATTGGTACCATGAATATGAATTATATGACTATCATCAGGTCAATGGGCATGATCTATAAACATGTGTCCAAATCAAGTATTTAATTAATAATATGTTGGAGAATAGGGAGATAACATTGGATAATGGTGCTTCCAATTCTAATCAAACTCTTAAGATTTATCAAAACCCCTTTCCCCAACATAATAATTAGTAGTAGTAAAATGATCAGCAACAAAAACAATGACCAATGCAGTAGTAAAATCAACAGTATCAAAATCAAAGGCCAAACCAGTAGAATAAAAAAAATTAGTAGTAAAACCCACAATGATAGAATAATAAACAAAAACAAAGTCAAAATGGTAACAACTAGCAAACTTACCATGTAGTTTCACCTAACTACAATAGGGTTGTAAGTCATATTATAGGGGGTAGCATTAATACCATCTCCATTAATCCTAGACCAAGAACTAATCAATATAGATCATTGTTAAACAAAAAAATTATACAAATTACATGGATAATCCTTGTTTGACTTGTGAGTACATATAGGCAAACTAGAAAATTAGGACTTCCCTCTTTAAACCTTATATTGACAACTCATCTTTGTCATGTGACAACATATGAGTGCATCGATAATCGAGACTTATTATATCTCATCCCACACCATTCCCAACATTGTTTAGTAATAATTGTCCAATATTTAATACCAATTATGAAATCACAACTCAGAGGTTAAAGATTACTATCTTATGCCCACAACCATCCACCACTTTGCTTGTTATCCAACCAACCTATCAGCCTCAGAATAAGCCATTCACTACTGACCAAGACAAGAAGTTTGATATTTTGGAATAATTACAAAAGACACCAGAACAAATTTCTATTTTAGATTTACTTTGAGTGACAATCATCCACAAGAACATCTTGAATGAGTTTTTGACCCAATCCACTATTTCTAGTGACATATCCCCTGATAAATTTCAAGCTTTCGTTGGACACCTAGCTCTATCCCAAAAAGTCACATTCAACCAAAGTGATATATCTTCCCTTAGCCCACTCCATAATAACCCATTGTACATATAAGTTTATATAAAATTACATAAAGTGAAACATGTCCTTATAGACAATGGATCAAGCCTCAACAGTGTCTCTAAAGCTCATCAAGATTCTTGGGTACACAATGGTAGATCTCCAACCAGAAATGATAACCATCAAAGCCTATGATAATCAGGAAAGAGAATCACAAGGCACCATTAGTTTGTTAGTTATCATTGGGCCTTTAACCCATGATACACTTTTTCATGTGTTTAATCTTGAGTTATCATATAATATGCTTCTAGGTAGGCCTTGATTACATGAGATTCATGTAGTCCCGTCAATGCTACACTAATATATCAAGTTTTCCCATTCAAGGATGGAAGTGAATATTCCAATAAATTTACACCCATATGAATACTAAAAACATCTTGAGGCCAAATTTTAAAGCTATAATTTTTATTACAACATGAATCCAAGTTCCAAGTAGGATAAAGGAAAGGCTATCCTTATTGATCCTTCACTCGATAATTACATAGATCTTAATACCTTGGATTCCCTTTCTCACATGTTGCCTCCTAAATCTTCTAATCATTTCACCATTTCAGATAATGGACTAAGAGAGTATGTGACTCATGATAAATTTCATATTACCAATATTACTCAGAATCCAAAAACCTTTGGGAAACCTAAATTCACTCCACATATGCATTGGTAACAAAAGAATAAAGATAAGGGACCTATCAAATTTATACCAGCATCTAGCCTAGAACCTGACCCTCTTAAAGGGGATGAATCATGGTTATACAATGATAATCAAGTTGATTGTTATAAAAGTATAAAGTATCCTATTCCTAATAAGATCATGGATCGTCACAATTATGAAGGAGGAGAAGGCCTTATATTGAATAAACAAGGAACCATCGAGCCAATTTATATGACTAAGTATGAAAGACCTTATAGACTTGTATTTAAACCACCTAGGGGTGACCCCACATATATTATTCAAACTCTATCACCAGTGACTAGTGATGATGATGCCAACAATGAAATAGAGTTTGATCATAGCCTTACCTTTGATGACCTAGCTAAAACCAACTTGTTTGATAATAATGCCATTTGTACCCTTACCCTAGCTATTTATCACAACCCATTGCCATTATATTATCCCTAACTAATAGATTGGGACCAATAAGAATCCAATCTGCCAATTGATGAGTTATAGAATGATGAGGCATTTTGTGACTTCTTAGGCATTAGATATAATGTTCTATTGGGAGATCACAAGTCAGGTTTCTCAATTACATTAGATCTTGTAGCCTATTTTAGAGAGTGGGTGAACACCCTTAGCCAAAAAAAAAGCAAAACATTGAGGTCCCAAAGTGAAAATCTCTTTGAGGTGATTTTTGACTAGGGAAAAAATAAAGATAAAGGCTAGTATAATGGTGAAAACCTATTTTAGGAACCATTAGATGGGGGTGTTCATCCTTCTTTGCATTTAGACCTAGAGACCACCAATGATGAACTTGTCTATGGATCCAAGTTTAATTTTGAGAAAAAATAAGTATTTGATCAAATCTTTCAAGAATTTTTTACTATTTTTGTCACATGGCTAGATGTCTCATTAAGGGACTCAGAGTCATCATGACTAGGACAAGTTGAAGATCAAGTCCTAATAGAGGACCCTGACATATTCCAATAGTTTAAGTTATTACCTACTTCCTAGAAGATGGATAGACCCTTCTAGTCAAAGATATAATAGAGGTAAACATCAAGACTCCATCATTCCTAAAATGGATAAAATTAGGCACATCCCTCACTAAGGAGGAACATGAACACTAGAGGACCAACATAAAATAGCATTCACCACTCCATGGGGAACATTTTGTTATTAGGTAATGCCATTTGGCCTTAAAAATTTTGGAGCTACATATCAAAGGGCCATGATTATCACATTTCATGATATGATGCATAATATTATTGAAGACTATATTGATGACATATTAGGAAAATCCAAAACTAGGGTTGACCATCTAGTAGTGTTGTGTAAGATATTTGAAAGATTACAGGAGTGCAAAGTCAAAATCAATCCAAAGAAATATGTGCTCAGTGTAACTTTAGGTAAATTACTTGGCATCATCATGTCTTTTAGAGCTATTGAAGTTGATCTGGCTAAAGTCCATGCTATAAATGAGATGCCACCACCAACTAATTTAAAGTAACTCCATATTTTTCTAGGTAAGATCTAGTCAATCCAATGCTTCATCTCTTAATTAGCAGACAAGTGTCATCCATTTACACACCTTATAAATAATGGAGTCACATTTCACTAGGATGATCACTACTAAATAACATTTCAACAACTCAAAGACTATCTTGTTAATCTACCTATTTTATTACCTCATATGCCAGGAAAGTGATTTTTGTTATACCTATTAGCTATCAACCATGCTCTAAGGGCACTCTTGGCTCAACATGATGACAATGAAAAAGATAATGTTTTATACTACCTAAGTTGTACCTTGGTTACATATGAACATAACTATGCACCTATTGAAAAATCTTTTCTAGCCATGGTCTTCATAGCTTAAAAACTATGCCATTACATGTTGAATAATAAGACCATGGTCATTTAAAAAGTAGATCCACTCAAGTGTCTACTATCTAAAATATCTTTGCATGGTAGAATGGATAAATGGATCAAGCTTCTGAGTGAGTTTGACATAGAGTATGTCAATCAAAAGGCAATCAAGGGACAAATTCTTATAGATAAACTTGCACAAGCACATCTCACAGACACATAACCACTCATATTTCAATTTCTTGATGAATCCATAATGATCATCATTGACAAACCCCTTGAGTAAAAACCTTAGAATATGTGTTTTGATGGTTCATTTAATACACATGGATCTGGGGTAGGCCTATTTTTTATTACACCATAGGGTAATTTAATCCCTAAATCATTTAGAATAAACTTTTATTGTACAAAGAACAGGCTGAGTATGAAGAAATTGTTATAGGACTTCAATAGTTAGTGCATTAGAATATATCTCATCTCCAAGTTTATGGTTATTATTAGTTAATCATCAATCAAGTCACAAATCATTTTTAGACCAAAGATGACAATTTGGTTTCATATAAAGCCATGGTCAACAATCTTAAGCAATAAATTACCAACATTTAGTTTGATCACATACCAAGGGTTAGTAATAGAACTATAAATGCCATGGCTACTATTAGCTCTCTGATTTGACAAACAAATAAAGCTAGAGAGTATTAGTTCTTCATCAAGAATTTGTTAGCACCAGCTCATGCACCTTCAACTATTGTAATGATTTGTGATATCTTTAGTCTTAATTCTATATGGTACTCAATACTTTACAACTACCTTCATGACCAATTTCTACCACCTAACCTATCTTAGAAACAAACTAAAGCCTTCACTCATCATTCTACTCATTATACTCTACTTGGATCCACCCTTTACCATCATAGTTCTTATGTAACTTTGCTTCATTGTTTAACTTCAGTAGAGTCTACACTAGCATTAAGATAATTTCATGGAGTATGTAGAGCTCATTCTAGTGGGGCAGTCCTATCCAAAAAGCTCTTGTGTACTAGTTATTGTTGGCCCATAATGGATGCAAATATTGCTATATATGTAAAAAAGTGTGATAAATGTCAACGGCATGCTAATCTGAGTCATGCCCTAGAAAAAACTCTAAAATTGATGTTGGCACCATGGCCATTTTTTATATGGGGAATTGATCTCATCAGGAAGATCAACCCCACTTCATCTGATGGCCATAAACATATCCTTACCACCACTAAATATTTCACTAAGTAGGTTGAAGCTATACCCCTCACTTACATGATTGGAAAGCAAGTTTATAAATTCATCTTCAACCATCTCATTTTCCACTACAGTATCCCCTCTAACATTATATCTTATAATAGAATATCATTTAATAACAAAGATGTAGATTAGTTATGTATTGAATATAACATCACACAACATTTTTATACATCATATTACCCTCAAGGTAATGGCCAAGTTGAGGCATCCAACAAAACCATTATCAATATTTTAAAAAATATTATCAATTATGTTGGTTATGATTAGCACCTACAGATATTTCCTGCCCTTTGGGCATACCATACTAATCATTGTACCCCCATAGGATCCACTCCATACTCACTTGTTTATGGTACTAAATCCATCCTTCCCATTGAGGTCAAATTTACTTCACTATGCATCTCTTTCTATCATGTCCTAGATGATCATGACTATCGAGTAGCTCACCTACAAGAGCTAGACCTACTTGATGAGAAATGCACAGTTAGACTCAACAATCTTCAAGCATATTAGAATTTACTCAAAGGCCACTATAATCAACATGTTAATCATAGAACATTTGAAATTGGTGATCTTGTTCTTAAAGAAAACCAAAAGAATAACATGGCTAAGAAGAAGCAAAAAGGAAAATTCAAACCAAACTAGATAGGGCCTTTCACCATTATTGCAGGTTATGGATCAAGAGCACATAGGCTTGCCACACCAAACAGAGATGAACTTTCTAAGCTAATGAATATTATTCATCTCAAGTGATAATATGTTTGAGTGATAAAGTGTATTATCTATAAGGGCCATTTTAGTTATGCCATTTTATCACTATTCTTCTTTGTACAGATATCATCCTTATCCATCCTCTTAGCTGTATCCACTTTTTTCTTTTGACCTATCAACCCAGTGTGTTATAAAGCCTAGCTTGTTTGAATTTATTTTTTGCCATTCATTACAGATTTTTAGCATAAAGTATTTGATCAATTTCATCAATTAGTTCATGTAATTTAGATAGAGCTCATATTTTGGATTAGTATGGTAGAAATTTTGGTAGTTGCATCCTTCATTTGTTATTCCTTTCTTATAACTAGTCTAGTTACTAATAATAACCTCCTTTGGGTAACTTAGTACCATTGGTCCATGTTGTGTCCTATTTATAACTAATTATAGGAAAACTAGGGGAAAATTTTGTTTATTAAGCCTTAGTGTACCAAATTGCCACTTCTTATGTCATACTATGCATTTTTACCAACTGTACCTATTTTATTTGAATTGACTGCTACACTAGTCAAATTCCTCCATTGTAAGGGTAGAACTACAATGACTTGAGGTTATACTCTAGGACTATGTAAGCAGTTCTTGATACTTGTTGAGGTCATCTTAGTCACCCTTTTCCCCATGTTCTCACCATTTTATGAGTAACCTAAGTTTTAATACTCTCATCATTTTTTGAGCAACCTAAGTTTGAACGCTCTCACCATTTTTTGAGAAAACTAATTTTGAATGCTTTCACCATTTTGTAAGCAACCTAAGTCATGCTCTCACTATTTTATGATTAAATTTAGTTTAAACACTCTTGCCATTTTATGAGATTGAACTGTTTAGTGTCTCATCATTCTCGATTGAGTAGAGACACTCCAAAATAATTCCAAAAACATTTGAAAACTTGTTAAAAAAAAAAAAAGTATTGACCACTTCTTTACCTTAAGGATTCTAGGAACCCTTACTAAATTAAAAGCAAATCACTTGTCATTTAGTTTCCCCATCCTTTTTGGCCTTTTATCTCATGCACTTGCCATTTTTCAAGACAATTCCTCTTCTTCTATCACATCTATTCTATTTTTTTCCCTCAGTTATCACATTCTTCCCATTCCTTGGGAGAACTACATTTGGCCTGAATTTTTTTTATTGGATATTATATTTATGGAACTATATAGGAAGCATCCACTTGCCTTGTGCATATAGAGATAACTCGACCACCCCCTTACTCTTCTTATATTTCCCCCATTTTATTCATTTGTTAAACTTGTCATCTATTTTCTAGGGGCACTGTTCCTATGGTTTTTTTAAGTGTTTCTTTGTTGTTTTATTTGTGTGCTTATTTGTTTGCTTTCAGTACTATTGTCTTGATTTATTTTATATGTGCTCATTAGGTGATTCCTTGCCCACACTTATACTCAAATCCATCCATATTTATATGTTTACATTGTTATCATAGTTTCTATCATTGGTGCATTATTTTATATTGAGTATTGGATTATGAGAGTCAGTCCTTATGCATATTTCAGCCAAGTCCTCATGATGTTATACCATGATTCCTACTAACACATGATATAACAAGCCTTAGCTTCAAGAAGTCTATTTAGCAATGGTGGCATCTCTTCAGCATCGACATCCCAATCATATCCCAAAAAGAGTAATTAACCATGAAATAATTTCAACCTTTATTAGTTTGGATGATCATCTCCCTACTAGTAGGTTATTCCAATTTAGCATTACCCTCTATGTTAACTTATCATCATCCTCAGCCAAGTTTATCATGTTTTACATAATCAAAGTCCAATGATTATAACTACTTATGGGAATATCATTACACACCATCCCACCTACATTTCTCAATGATTATCACCACCTTTGGGTAAATTATTGCCACCACTTCACTTTTTTTCCCATATAGAGGCATTTTATTATCTTGTTTGTTTATCTTAACTGGAGCAGCTCCATCTTCTCAATGATTATAACCACCTTTGGGAAAATCATTATGGTATCATACCATGTTGCCACTATCAAGGTAAAATGTTTATAACCACCTTTGGGCAAACCATTGTACACTATCCCACTTGCATTCTCAATGACTTTGACTACTTTTTCAATAGCATTGTGTTTTCACCCCCATCATCTTTCCTTTCTTTGGTTCCCTTATTTCATTTATTTCTTTTCGAGGGACCATTTGCTAACCTACTTGTGCCAACTATTCCCTTAATGGGGCATCATACAGTTAGTTTATCATCATTGTAGTTGTAGGCATATAGTGACTTTTCATTCTTTAAGAATATGTTACTATTTTTATAGATTTCAATGCCTTCCCAAACAAGGGCAACTGTAGACACTTAAATTTGGCCACCGATAACCTTCAATTAAGTTTTTGACCAATTTCCACCTAAAATGCACAATTTGGCCTAAAAACACTAAAACATTCTAAATGATGTGAAATTTACATATTAAAGTGTTAATTTTGGCTAAAGTATCATTAAATGGGGTAATGCAATTTATGGGCTAGCTAAATTTGATGAGATCATTTTGAGTCAAAATGCCAATTTTACACCTGGGTGCTCTAGATTGCTCTTTCTTATCAAATCTTCTACACAATATTCATGCCTTTGTTATTTTCTATTAATAACATCCTAAATGGGATAATGATTTCAATGCATCTAACACTGACTTCCAATTCTAATCCAATCAAATTTTGGACCAATAATAAGGCATTCTAATCAATTTGAGTAATTTGTGCAGAAAGTGCTTAATCATGCTTAAGAGTTAATTAAACCAAATTAGAGCCTAATCGATAAATCCATGGAAACTTGTTGAAAATTTGTTTTTATAAATGAATATTTAATATCTACATCATCAGGTGACCTCATTTCTTGGGAAGACATCCCTAGGCCATAAATACCATAAATATCAGGATCCATGCCCTCCATGCCTCATCAATACCTTCCATGATGCCCTCCATGCCTCTTAATTTATCCTTTTTCCAATGTCATAATGAGGATAATTATAAACTTAATTCCCAAATTTTATTAATCCTTAACCACACATCTTAATCTTAGGATGGATGGTTCAGGTTGATTCTAGATATTCTCAAAATTCTATATATAGAGGCCATGAACATCATTTTTAAAACTTGATAATGCAAAAATTATTCAAAAATCCATTTCAAATATTTTTACCATGCCAAATTGATCCCAATCCAATCCAAGCCACAAGTTAAAGGTGCCAAGGAGACATGGAGGTAGCCAAGTTTCCATTGATGAGAACTTTATGAGCACAAACCAAGCAAGCCACTACAACAACAATTTTAGAGAATCCAAGGAAGATAAAAGAGGATTTATTTTGAATTTTAGTTGTGTTTTATTCATGTTTGTTAACTAATCTCTCCCTAGTGTTTAGGTGTAGAGATGTTATCTCAGTTAGTGCGTTTCTTTCATTTTGTTTTCATTTTGAAACTAACACCATACTAACTATCATCTCTTGAGTAAAATTCTTAGATCACATTTTTAATTATTTCACTTGACATTTAAGATATGAAAGTGTATTAATAACCCTAATTTAAACATATTCAAGGAGTGTATCAATCATATTTTTATCATAGTCAACATGGAAAAGTCTACAGTTAATGGACTTGAATGCACTATGTTACCATCTACTTATAATGGTCACATCTAGGAATAGTTTATGTTTCTGTCTCTAATCTATCAAAATCAGAATTTTCTTTCTATACCTTCTATTATTAGTCATTAATTATAATCAGCTATGAAAATTCCATAGTCTATCAATTCTAATACATTATGTTGTCAGCTACTTATAGTAAACATGTCCATTAGCAATTTCTACTTCATTCCTTGTTCATGAACTCATGTAGTTGTCTTTTCCACTAATTTACATTATTAAAAATTTAGATCAATTAACAAAAAATTGTGTGTAAGCTAAGTATGTAGATTTTCTTATGTGCTTTCCAAATATAATAGTTTTCTATATTTGGTATTTTTTCAAAATAATAATAGTTAATTATTTTACATATTTGGTATTATAATATTTACTAGTTTTACACTTATAATCAAATGTAACATTTTACTATTTTATCAAATATAGGGTAAAACATATTGGTGAACATTTTTTAGAACTAATTTTTATTATTTTTTTACTAAGGTTTTAGATTAATTATTTATTTGTATACACAAAAATATTTTCATTTCATTAGTTTTCAATTGTTTTTCTCTTTATTTTCCTAGATATTGTTTTCATTAGTTTCAAAACTCATATGAGTTGTCATTATAGGCAAAGGGGTCTTCAGTTTTACATAAGTCATGATGTGAGGGGACTACCATGATACTTAAGCCATTAAAAATCACTATATACATATTTTAATTTCCTTGAACTTCATGGTATAAATGAAAACACCTAGGGTTTTTTCAACCATAAAAAGCCTTGACCATTTATTTTTATAGTGAATTGGTAAATGGTTAGCCTTAGGAAGTTACTCTCTAACATACCCTAAAGATAGGATAGTATGGCTATGATAATGGTGGAATCTTATGTAATTATTTCCTTCATAGTTATGTTCACTATTTATGAATATGATCAATATATCTGAGAGCCTATAAAGCAAACAAACCTTATCTAGTTGCACCCATTTATATCTTTTATTCTATGACATGATCAATTTTTTATTAGCATTAAATTTAATACCTTTCATTTTTTATATATTTTGAGTTAAAAAATATAAAATGGATTCTAAATATGAAATTCCCAATGGTTTTCATTCTCTCAGATTTGTTTTTTTCTAAAAATGCTACACCTTACACTTATGATAATGAATAAACTAATGATCACACTTGTAAAATTTTGAATGATTATTATTAATGAAGATAATTATTGTGATATCTATGAATATGTGTTGTAAATTTGGCTTGTCAAGGCCAAATACCAACCCCAATAATTTAAAACTTTTCATGGCATTGATATAAACCTCTACATGGTGGTCTATTATATGTATGTTGACTAGAAGTGAAGGTTTTAGTATTTAAATGATTAATTATTGAAAATTAAAACTTATAATGCCCATAAATCATTCAAAATATCTATAAACACCTTCATATTTATGTCATTACCTTAATTCAAAATTCTTATGCTTTGGAAATATCTCCTCATGCAAGCATAAAGCATAGTTTTAGCCTCCAAGAGTTCCCACATGCCAAATTGGGCCCCTTTTAAATCTAAAAAGACTTATTTATTGTGTTAGTATGCCAAAAATCTCGTGATATTCTTCAATTTTCCCTAACTTGGTGGTTTAAAGATTTAAGTTTGGAGAAAATACAAGAGAAAGGTCTTTTCCATATGTTTTCATGTATAAGTATGGATTTGTATGGATCTTTCAATATAGAAGAGATCATGAGCTTGAATATGAAGTCATTAAAATATTTATATAAAATATTAAATGAAAAAATAATTCATATAGAATCAAAACTATTTCTCTTCATCCACCTAGCTCAAGAGAGCCCTTCAAGTTTTTAGATGGTACAACCATGAGAGAGAAAACCAAGATATAGAATTTTGGGTAGAGGAAGGGTCTTAGAGAGATTCCATATTTGGTAATTTTTTATTAGTATTTATATATCTCCTTCATGAAACATACTTAACAAGCTAAGTCACTCACTATGCCTTCATTCAGACAAGCAACTCGTTTTCTAAGATTTCTCCATTCTTTAGCATTATGATAGAAAAATAAAAGTTTGTGGAGATTTTCAGGACTATGAAACACCTTTACATGATATTGTTAAAATTATTTCCACATGTTTGAGGTCATATTGATATCAATAATATATATGAATGTTAAATATGTAGTCTAGAGGTAGTTTAAGAGATTGTAAAGCTCATGAGAGAAAAAGAATATCAAGATTTGTTAGAATTTTGTTTTTAGGGGCTTCATTAATATCATATGCCTTTCATTCAAGTGAAAAAACTATTAATCAAGATAAATCCCCATAAAACACCATCCATCACCATCAAACCTCCTATTAATCATAGTTTAGCACATGTTAAGGTATTTTAGCATATGTTAAGGTTATTAGTAGAATCCTAGGTTTTTTTTTGCATAATGTATACCTCCTTTAAAAGACTCCAAAGTGGTATGTTATATTGATGCATATTCCTATGGTTCACTCATAGTATTAATTGAATATATAGGTTATTTATTCATGTTAATTTCACCTCTATTATGTTTCATTCCTTTACATAGTCTTCACACTACCATTCACCATTGTAAAATCTCCATCTCCATCTCCATTCAATGTTTTCCATCATCCATCACATATCACTATCTATCCACTCACTTACACCTCATGGATTCACAATTAAAAGGAGTCAATAAATTTTGAGAAATACCATGGTCATTTAAATGTTTTAAAACCTTAAAACCATACTAGACTAAAATGAATGATCACCTATAGCAAATGAAAACATAGTCAAGAGATTTTCATGGAAGGTTGTAAGAAAGAAGGTACTAGAGGATATCTAATTAATGGTATTTGTTTAAAATATCTCCTAAATTTGAAATGAATGAAGGAGATGCTCATAAACACTATTTTGTGACCTTATCAAGGTCTAATTCTACCTCTATCCATACAAAGGATCCCTAAATAATCAACTATAGCCATGCTAAAGGAGATGAACCAAATGCACTATAGAAGGAACCTTGAGACTTTAATGGAATTGTTTAATTTAATTGATCATTAAAAACCCATAATTATCACTATAATTTTTCCATGGTCTTATTGACAATATTATTAGCTTGATCCAGAGTCAAATTTCTAAGAGAAAGATCACTTATAGTCATATCCTCAAGCATACTCAGTCATAAGCCCAAGAAGTTGGAAAATAAATGAATGGAGATTTTAAAGATGATAAAAAAATAAAATTATGGTATGAAAATTATTAATATCATTGCATGAATGAATAATAAGTTTATAAGATACATCTCTGACCTTCTCAAGGTCTAAATTTTTCTTAGTCTATACAGTCACACTAAAATACATTCAAGCTACCTTTTCCAAGAAATTTTTATGTTTTAAGTTGAATAAAGATATAAAATATGGTTTTGGTCTTGTGTTTAAGGTAAAATACAAAATTTCCACATACTGAACCAAGTAGACACTAATCTATAATCAAATTTTCAAAGGACACAGCCAATGCCCCAGTAGCATCTCCAAGCTTGTTTGAGGATCAAACTTAGTTTCAAACCTAATGGAGGATGGTAAGATTATTTGAGAGAATATTGAGCATAATTGGAACTTTATTCAACATTGAATATCATCAAATAAGTCAAGTGTGTGGGAGATGAAATCCTAAAGCATAGAGAGAACAATCATATGGTCTCTAAAACCTATATCCACCTAGTGAGAAGGTTGGTTTCAATCCTATGTTTTATGGCCACATATGGTTTTTTTCATTGTGATAAGGTTTAAACTATCCAAATCATAACAAGGAGACTATATAGGAAATTGGCCTAAAAGGAAAAGAAGACTTTGAATGTATACAATTGGAGACTAAATCCATACAGTGAATCAAACCAAGAAAGCCTAATTCATTCATGGGTAGACACAATCAGCCTTAAGTAAATAATGAGGTAAATATTTTAAATATAATTTTTTTCACCTAATTAATTGATAGTTATTTGAATGACAATGAAGATATCACCATTAGGAACTATTTCACTGTTACATGAGGCTCTAAGTCACTTAACATGTTTAGGAATTGTTTAGAGTTTGACTATGAAGAGATATATGGGGAAATAAATAACTAATAAAAATTAACATGATGAATTAAAATCTCATTAATAATGATACAAACACTCACAAATTGGTTACAATGTCTAATTTTAATATCTTCATCTATAGCTAGTGTTGATAGGGTTTAAGGTTTGAGAGTCTATGAAGAGGGATGATGTAATGATAGTATGCATAGGTTCAATAAGTGAATAAAGAATAAATGAATGATTTAAAAAAGTATTTTTATGGCTTAATAAAATAATATTTATAATTCTTCACTAAAAAACAAGGTGATACAAGAACTCAGTCATAGACCTATTGGCAACACAGACAGTCCACTAGCTAGTTTTGTTAAAAATGCATCTTGAGGATTATATAGGCATCACCAAGATATAAAACTTATTATAATTATTTTTTATGAGTTTTTATAACTGTAAAAAAAAATTTAAGGTCACATTATTAGTGGAATCATCCACTCTTTTGTCATAGTCATATGCTTGTCTGTTGATAGTCACCAATAGAGCTAAGAGGGATTTTTAAAGATTTACAGGTATGATAGATGGTTTTAAATTCATGAAGTGGTTTTGAGACATGGAAATTATGATTATATTTTCCTTATATGATTTTTAGGGTTAAAATATTGAGGTTTCAATTTGAAATCCTTGAGGGCTAGTTAAGAAAAAAAGAGTTAAGACATGCCTATGCACTAGCTTGATGACATCCATCTAGTTTAAATGGTATTGTAAGACATAATAAACTTGGTTAAGTAGGTAATAATTATATAATAATTTTATAAATATATAAAAACCTCATTTTGAGTCTCAAACACACCAAAATCAGTCTCGGGGCTACTCAAGCCTAGTAAATCATAAACCCTAGGCAACATATAAATGTATAAGAGATAGAATTAATAAAATAGATTTGATTAATTATGTTTTTTACCTTTATATAATGGTTAAAAATAAATAAAAACATTTACTTTAAGGATTAATAACCTTTCATACCTTTGTTGTCTCCATACACACATAGGTAGGCAAACCAAACCTACAAGCAATCTTATAAGATATGGAGACAAAGTGGAGTTTGGGAATTCAAAGGAAATTAAAAGGGATATAAAAAAACAGAAATAATATTATATTATTATTTTTAACCCATAATATCATCTATATTTTCCTTTAACATCAAAACTCGGTAAATCTTTGATAGGCCTAAAATAGTCTTGAAGCCTAGAAGGTTCATACCACCATGAAGACATTTGCAGGTCCTATCAAGAAAAGATGACACTAGGATAATGTGTGATAGGTATTATTAGGTAATAAATGATATTGTAAAATTATAATATAATAAATAAATTTCAATTTATTCCTTATAGATATAATTCAAATGATGTGGTCTAGACACTCATTCAAACCACCTATTTCAAGAGCTCATATATTTTATCACAAGAGGACTTGGAAAAAATAATATTACAATTATTTGGGTACCAATATATAATTTAAATCCATTATTTATTAATTTTTATTGAGGATATAAGGTTTATGAACCATTGCTAAGACTATAAGCAGGTCTATAATGCATGCAGAATACTACAAGCAAAATTCTCTGTGTATGTATATTTGAACACCTTTTGCATGGGAAACCAATATTATAAGAAAATTTTAAGGAATATATTTACTTAATATCCATTTAAATAAGTTATGGTTTGGAGTTTCATACTTTATGAACCATCGTTAAGAAGCTAGACCTCTAAAACCCTCCCTGAACCCTCCTACATACTAGTTTTGAGAAAAGTGAAGTTTGTTACATACGAACACCAATAATTCATCATATAAAATCTTTAATCATTAATTTAACTTAGATAGGGTCTTTTAAATGGTACTGTGATGTACATAACTATAAGAACCTATCAAAAAATAGTGATTTTTAAGTAAAAAGTGTATAAATATAGGTATAATTGAGTTTAAGGAATTGCTAATCATTAGAGAGTGAATATTGAAACTTTTTATACCTCATAAAGTCAGAAAATGATAAAAAAACATTATTTTAATTTCCCCTATGAGTTTATTCAAAATAGCTAGTCTATAGGATTGAAGGACAAGGTGACCTATTCACCCAATTTGACAAGTTTATAGGTGTATCATGCTCAAGAAGACTAATGTTATGATTTAATTCATTTATTAAGGATTAAAAATATATTTTTAATAGGTTTATAAAGTTTCATGTAGGGTTTTATATCCATCAAATTCAAGTAGTTATGCTACTAAGCCTAATTGGCCTAGTAGACCTATTTGGTCAATCAAGTAAATTCAAAAATGTCATTGAAAGATATTGATGAGATTTTATGTAGAGTAACCATGCCAAATAATTTATCTTAAGTGGAAATCACATGTATAAAATATCCTGATATTTAAGTGGAAATTCCATGCATAATTGGTCCTTGAGTTGTCAATCAACACATAATTGATCATTATCATGAGTTAATTGATCTAAAGTGGTAATCAATGCATATTATATGGTATTAATATAAGAAGGATTTTATCTTGGATTAAATATTATGCTACAAGGAAGGATAGGTTTTTTTACACCTATGATGGCCCACCACCTTATTTTCAATGCCAAAAAACTCATTCAAGAGTCATGCAAGATAATCAAACATGGAGAGATTCTTATAGGACTATTTACAACTAGTTGTAATAGAATTTTTAATTTAGTTAATGATTATATAACCTCTTATTCTCTCCTCTATGCCACATTTTATTCTTTTCTTCTCATTATTATATATATTTAGGCTTTTATTACCTATTTTTGAATCCCTCTTTTGGGCATGATGAAACTCTACCAAGATTGAGCTTTGTAACCTCTTAAGATAATAAAGATGACTATTTCAAATTCCTTGGTATAGTTTTAATGTGTTTACATTAGTTTTATTTTCACATGTAGTAGTGTTTTCTCCCTTGGCAGGTCTTAATCTCACCTAATTACTAGTATATCATCTTATTCAAGTCATATATAGTGTTTGATGTTGAGTGATTGAGCTAAAAGTGGATATATTGACTATTTAGTGCCTTGAATCAAGCCTTCCATCATTTATATCATGATTTTATCACTTGATGAAACTTTTATGTGAAACACTTTTTCATAGGAGACCCTTGGAGTTGTAAGATTTAATGATTTACATTGCTTATTAGTGTTAGTTAGAGTTCAAATTGAGTGGATGAATGATTATATTAGGTGCATCACCATCATGAGTATAGGTTTTCCATTTTAGTTATCTTTCTAACTCTATTCACCCCCAAAGGAAATTAGTTTTAAGAAAAGGATTTAATTTGATTTATCAAATGAGCTAGCCTCATAATCTAGAGGTTTGGTCAAAGTTAAAGGTATCCCACAACCTATGGACTAGTCCAATGTTAGTCCAAAACTGAAGGGGATTTGATCAATCTACTTAAGTAGAGTGCAACTTGGGTTGATAACAATTCTAGCATGCCCAATGGGACCCAGATCTAGCCATTGGATTATTCACATCAACAGTTTGGTCTTCACAAGTAGCTTTAAGCAATCATTAAGTCATCATTTTAAAGGTATTTATAGCTCTATTTTATAATTTATTTGATATTCATGTGCATTGTATTGAGTGATGGTTTCATATGGGGTAGATTCCTATCATTCACTACTTATCATCATCCCTATGATCTATCCTAATTTTAATATTATCCCTATCCATCTCATTATGATCCCTATCAACCCTATATTCACCCTAATCAATAATATGAGATCAATTATTAGGACTATGATCCATCTCAATACCAAATATACCACTCTATCACTCCTTGTGAACCATATTCACTTCCTTAAAATCTTGATTATCAATCTAATCAGTAATATTAATCTCATGACATTCATAATTAGCTAAACCAAGTTTAAAGTGTTGATGCTTGGATTTGCACCCTTGAAGAGATGCTCAGTTCTCCTCATCCAAGTGGAAAAATGGAATCATATCTCTTATTGTGGGTGACAATTTCATTGAGATGAATCTCTAAATTAAGGGCTAGCTCCCCTTGATGCACCTTTCAAGCTCTCTCTAGTCTAAAAACTATATATGAAAAGGTTTGAGAAATATAGCTAAGAAAATAAAATGGTGAAGAACCAATATGTATTATCCTCTTATTTAATTGAAAATCCACTACTTAAAGGTAATAAAGGATGTTTCACACAAATTCACAACAAAAACACATTATTTCATCAGTATTTCATCAGTTAGATTCAAGAAGGTATTTATCACTTCGGAGGGTGATGAATGATTCCACAAAGCGAATAAACATATACCATATATAAGACTCTTATACAGTTATTAAATAATACTAACAGAGACTTGTAACAACATCCCTTTTGTACATTGGTAAGTGACCATGGATTGACATGCTAGGAAAGAAACTTTTCACTAGTCAATATCAACAATATTCAAACCCATACTCAATAAGACAATGTGTGAATGGAAAAATCACTTGTATATTTCTTCAAGAGTTTTGTAAGAACAAATCTAGCTATAGTTTTCCCAATAACTAGTGGAGGCTACAAAATGAGCTAAGAGAATGCATATATATAGCCTTTGAGAGAGAGGTCAAGCCAAGGGAGTTCAAGGGTCACTTGGACATTTGTCACCCTGAGAAAAGAAATAGTTACATCACATTCTATAAGATGTTTCTCCCATGGTTACATCAATAGAATCAAGATATTCCAAACTACATTTTTCTATATATGAGTCCATCTATTGGAATTCTATTTTAATGTTAGTTGCTCTTTACTGGCTTGTTAATTTATGTAATGGTGTAACAACTTGAACTGTCAACCTACCTATTTATGCCTATTATGCACTACATGCTCAGGATATTTCCATTTATCACCTTTATCTTTTCCTTTTGGTTTCAATCGAGCCTTTCTTTTAAATTCTTATGGCTAGTTTCTATAGTCTAAAATTGATATTTTGTGGGCCATCACTCCTTTGGGCATTTTCTTTAGACTTTTATTTCTTCGTACATCTTGTCTCAATACTTTTCCAAAATAATTTGTTTGAGTCTTTTGTCTCTTTTATTCTTTTCCTTCAGCCTTTTGCTTGGTCCATCATGCCTTGAACAATTTCCACTGATAAAATGTCTTAAGGAAATGGACTTTGGCACCTTTTCAAGTTTTTTGAAAGAATTCTTCAGATAATTTCTTTGAAATAATTCCTTTATACTTTTTATTTGGCCCTTTTTTATTCTTTTAAATGACCCTTTGGAAAAGTGAAAGTGACCCTTTTTGAAAGGAAACATACCCTTAGGATTCTTACAAGTGACCTTTCAGAAGATTTGAAAGTGGCCTTCAGCTATTTGAAATGATCTTTTGAAATGAAAAGCTACCCTTTAAATTTTTTGAAATGGTCCACCTTTCCATGAAACAATCTTTTAGACTTTTTAAACTATCCCTTCAAATAAGTTGAAATTCCTTTTGAAAGAGTTGGCACGTACCTTTTAGGAAACTTGAAGTGGACCATTTCTTGTGAGAAAGATTCCCTTCAAGAAAGTTGTTTTAGACAAAATGTCTAAAACAATTCCTTCAAAAAAGTAGCAAGTGATCTTTTATCTTGAAAAAGTCCTTTAGAGAATTGAAAATGTCCTTTCAAAAAAAATGAAACATACCCTTCAGCTTCTTTCAAGTGACCCTTTAGAAAGAAAAAATACTCTTTAGGAACTTTGAACTGAGCCAAAGTGCCCTTTGGAAAAAATGTAAGTGTCCTTTATCTTGAAGAAGTCCTTCAAAAAAGTTTCAACATACCCTTCGGTAAAGTTGTCAGACAATTTTCCAATAAGAATTCCTCTAAATGAAAAGTTTGAAATAAATATCCTTAGGGAAAAAAGCCTCACATAAATAGTCTAAAATAATTTGGCAATGTCTTAGAACAAAAACTTGAAAGAATTAATTGTAAAGGACTTAGCCTAAATACTAAAGAACAAAGCTTTCAAAAGGAAAACACTTAGGTTTTTTATGTAAAAGACTTTAGGATTTATATAAGAACACTTCTTTTGAATGAAACCTGCATATTAGACTTAGACAAAGGTATAGACTCAGATGTTTTTTCGTAAAAAGGGGTTCCTAATTTTTTCTTAAAGGGCCAAAATTTGGTTAACAAATTGGTGAATCACAAGGGTAGTATGCCTGCTATACTAACCAGACCAGTAGCCTTATCCAATCTAGGGCCAATTAAGTTAATGGATTCTTGAAGATGACTAACAAGGATTATGCCAAAATAAAACACAAGGAAACTCACCACATAACAACAACAAGACCAAGCAAAGATAACATAAAACAAGACCATGAAAAACTCACACATGTGTATAAGCACTTAGGAAACATAATAAAAAAATAAGAGCAATGTATAAAAGGAAAGAGAAACTTAGTAACAATGTTTTAGATATATCCCATTAATTGGGATATGCAACTCCTCTCCATCCAAACTTGAGATTTGGAAAGAATTGTGTTTTTTGCACTATGTGATCACATATGGGCCACTCCACAGAGCATAAAATTGTGTGTGTCTCCCAAACTTGGCACTATCTTCATCCCATTTTAGGATAATGTTTCCTTCTTTAAAACTCCTTAGCATGGATTTCTTGTCAAAATAATTATTTGTTTTCTCTTGGTGAGTTTTCATGATATGCATAGCTTTATCTCTTATCTCCTAAATCTCCATCAACTCACATAACGTAACTTCTATGCTCTCATTCTCCATCAACAGCAATTGATATGCAAGGTCTAAAGTTGGTAACTCAAGTGAGATGAAATCCTAGCCTCCCTTTCATACACAAGTGTGTATGGTGAGTTCCCAATTTCTCTTTTTGGGGTGATCCTATCAACCCAAAGGGTTGTCTTCAACTTAGTATGCCAAGTCCTTTAATTCTCCTCCATATTTAGCTTTATGATCTTGATCAAATTCTTGTTTGTGGACTCACCTAGTTCATTTCCATGGGGATAGTAGTTGTAGGAGGTGCTAAGATAGATGTCATGATTCAAAGCCCATTCACTTATCCTTGTTGCTAAGAAGGCTAGTGCATTATCTAAAATGATTGTTGAAGGAGATCCAAATCTAGTTACTATACATTCATAGAAGTCTAGGATTGAGTTTTCATTTGCCTCCTTAAGAGATACAACTTCCACCCATCTTTTAAAATAATCAGTGGCTATCAACACCCACTTGTGACCAATACTAGGAGGATTGATCAGAAATATGAAATATAAACCCCATTGCATAAAGGGTTTCTCAACTTAGATTTGATGAAGAGGAAAGGCAACTAGCTTTAGTTTTCCATCAAAAAGAGCACACTTTTGGCATTTCCTTACCCAAGCATGGGTGTCTTTAAACAATCTAGGCCAAAAGTATCCAGCTTTCATAACCTTAGTAGCTATAGTTCTTAGAAAAAAATGGACACCAATCAGCTCAACATGGAACTCATGCAATAATTTGTCAATCTAATCTAAATCAATGCACCTCAAAAGAACACATGAAAAGTCCTATCTAAAAATCACTACATCAACAATTACATAAGGAATGTATTGTAACCTAAAATATCTTCTTCTAGCTCTTTTATCTAACTCCTTGTGTCCAACTCCTTATGGTTGAAGGTATGGATATTATAGGATCATCATGAAGTGTTAAAATAACTTCCCTTTGCTCTTTCAAATCTAAAGCAAGATGTTCACATATTCCTTTTCCTTTCACTAACTTGGTTGTTTTGATCTCCACATCATATTCCATCACTTTGGTGATCTAACCTAACCTATTCTCATTCAAATCTCTATTCAACAAAGAGTCTTTTACACTAAGATGAGGAATAAAAATGTGAATCTTTTTTCTAGACAACATATGCCTAAACTTCTTCAAACTCTATATGAATGAAAACACTAGTTTCTCAACATATGTTTATCTTGTCTCATATCCTTCCAAACCTTGACTATAAAAGGCAATAGGTTATTCAAAATTTTCATCATTATCCTTAGTAATAATGGTAAATATTACCTCTTCATTCCCAAAAGTATATAGGTTGAAGTCCATGGAGAAGTTAGGACTTACAAGAGTAGGGTCCTGGGTAATGGCTTGATTGATCTCTTCAAAACTTTATTTTCTCTTTTCTATCCAAGTGAATATCTCATCCTTCCTTAGCATAGATGTCAAGGTCTTGACCATGTTATAAAAACTATGAATGAACTTCCTAATGAAATTTATTTAACCAAAGAATCTTTATAGACCCTTCTTATGTTTAGGTAAAGATAATGTTAAGATGGCACTTACCCTTTCTAGATCAATGTATAGACCTTTCTTAGAAACAATGTGGCCTAAGAGTTTCCATTCATGAATAGAAAAAACACACTTATTTTGGTTTAGAGAGATCTCAAACTCTCTACACCTCTCAAAAATATACATTAGGTGCTTTAAATGATCATTTTCATTCTTAGAGAAAAGTGTCACATCATCAAGATAAACCATTACAATGTCATTGATTAGTCCTTGGAAAGCCATATCCATTAGACATTGGATAGTAGCTCCAACATTTGACAATACCAATGGAATATTTCTATAGGCATATTTTCCCCATTTGGTGGTGAAGTCCATCTTTTATTGGTCACTTTCTTTCACCAAAATTTGATTGTACCTAGAATAACCATCTAAGAGAGAAAACCTCTCACTACTTACCATCACTTGTAGAATTTGCTCCATATAAGGGAGTGGGTAATGATCCTTAATAGACAATCTATTAAAGTCCCTAAATTCTACACACAACCTGATCTCTCCTTTTTTCTTCCTAACATGGACTAAATTGGTTAACCAAAAAGAATGTTTGATAGGAAAAATGATTCTGGATTCAATCAACTTAGTGAGCTCTTTCTTCATGAGTGGTTCAATCTTGGGATTGATTAGCCTTTTATATTTTCTTGATGAGTTTGTAATTTTCATCTAACTCTATGGTATGTTGAGCCAAGATTGGATCAAAACCCTTTAAATTGCTATACTCCCATGTAAAAATATCACTAAACTCCTTGCATAGTTCAATTAAATCATGCCTCTCTTGATAAGTGCATACCTTCCCAAGTGAAAGTATCATATATTTAAATATTTATACCCTTTCATAGTCCTATTTATTTTTTGGCATGCTTACCTTCTCATTTTTTATTGGGTCATCTTCATTGAATATGATTTCAAGAGTCACTAGGCATTTAGGAAGTTTGTTGGACTTCAATTAGACAATCTACCCTCCATATTATTGCTACAAATTAGACTAATTCTTGGAAGAAAACTTAGCCTCTTATAAAAAAACTATTATTTTTTGGTCACTATAAAAGACCTACCAATTGGTGACATTATCTGGTATGGATGGTCTCACAATCACCTTTAGATGGGGCTGATTTTTGTCTTCTCTTATGCCTTTTGGAGCATCAAATTAAGCACCAATAGATGCCAACCTATCATCATGCTTATTATCCTCCCTTGAAATATACATAATATTGAATGCCATGAAGTCTTATAAAATGTCCAAATTCTATGCTTTTAGGACTTGAGTAGGGAGTTCTTGATCAAATTCTACCCTCTAACTTGATTGACAATAAGTTTGCTATCATAGAACACTTGAAATTCTTTGACACCTCTTTTCCTAGCCCACTATAGGCCATGAATGAGGGATTCATATTCAACTAAATTAAAAGTACAAGATAACTAAAATTTAAAAGTTGAAAAATACCTTTCCTTTGAAGGTGAAACCAACATACTCCACCACCTACCCTAATCTTGCTTCTAGACCCATCAAAGAATTGCCACAAGCCATTCACATCCTCACTTGGATTCATCAAATTAGGCATGAAAGACCCTTTTTCATGAATATAATAGACACCAAGACTAGATTCTTCAATAAACTTATAAGGATCATGCTCATAATTGTTATTTCCCCACTCATCTAGGAACAAATCAAAAACTCCTTCAATGGAAGATGATGGAGATTGGTCAATATGAAGCTCCTCTTCATCAATGATAGCATAGTTAACATTTACTACCTTAGGTGAGTATGGTTCCAAGTGATATCTATGGATAATTTCTGACTCAATTTTCACCTTAGTGCCATATTTTATCCTAAACACCATGTAGGACCAATTGGCTGCCAAATATCCACCTATCTTGGATGTAAAGTCAGTTGACAAGTAAAGAGAAAATTAGGGAGGTAAATATGCTACTACCACATCATGGGGAATTAAAAAATAAGACAAGGATGAAGTATCAAATTCATTTTTTTACCATCCCTAAAGTATTGACTGGTGATCCATCTAATTGTAAGACTCCCTTAGTCATTGGCTCATATTTTAAGCCTAGTTTATCAGCTATACATTTGGGCATAACTAATATGATTTATCCACTGTCTATGATGAAATTATGAACCAAAAAATCAAAAATAATTATAGATAAGTAGAAAAGAGGAGTTTCTCATCTTTCTTCACCTGACCATCTATAGATTGAGTTCCATTGACCAAAACCACATTGTCACTTCTAGATGGGCTAGCTTATTTACCCAGTCCATGTAATTCCTTTTGGAGTATATATTTCTACCCTAGTAATTTTATAGAATCCCATAATGAGATTTTCACATGAATATTTTTCATCTAGTCCACAAAATTAATGGAAGGATTACTTACCTTAGGGTTCTATTTATGAACATTTGCACCTTATGATGTACCTTATGGAGGCAAGGTTGTAGCATCTATCCTAAAATTTTGAATCCTCTAATTTTATTATGATTTAGGAGTTGAATTAGGTCCTCCTCCTTTCTGAGTTGATATAGGAGTCAAAATAGGTCCTTGATTGGTTCCTTTAACTTCTTCAATGGCCCTTTTTTGATCTAGTGTTGGCAGCCACACTAGCATTCTAATTGCTTGTATTCCCCACATTATTAATGGCACAAAAATCACCCTCCAAATGATTCATGATAGTGGAATTAGACTGAACCTATCTAATCTCCATCCCAAATTGTGTTTCCATCTTAAAATTTGAAAATTGAGATGTTTGATCACCTTGTGTAGTTGGGTTGCTTCTAGACCAAATTGTTTTGAGTGGGAACAAGGGCTTTGGTGGATGAGGGATAATTAGGATTATAACTTGATAAGGCTTGACATGGGTGATTTGTCCTTATCCCTAATTATTTCCCTAAAAAGGAGGTCTATTTTTTTGTCTAAATTGGTTGTAGGACTGATAAGGCATATAGCTTTGGGCTTATTACCCTTTGAGAGCAGCCAATTCATTAGTAATACTTTGAAGTAGGATTTTAACTTCATGCATTTCATTTTTAGGGGTAATAATATATTTTTATTGACCAGACAAAGGAGCTAAAGTAGGAAATGTACTTTAACTAGGAGAATGCAAATCATAGAATAGTGGCATTTGAGGTTTAGGGGTTATCTTTCCCACTTGGATAAGATAATTCTTAGCATTTATGGCTATTTCATATGTAACAAGAAATGTGTTTCCACCCATAGATTTAATCATAATGGAAATGTCACTATTTAATTCTTTCAAGTAGTACAAAAATGCATTGTTTATGGTAGGTCTCACAAGGGTTGGGATTATATCCCATGTCTTTTAGAACCTAGTATTAAAATTCTACATGAATTCATAAGGTGCCCTCTTGATTATGGTCAATTGCTCAACAAGAGATAGGTGATCACCTTTTTCCCCAAACCTATTAGTCAATAAATCCCCCAACTTATCCCATGAGTGAATAGAATTTACAAGTAGGGTCCCATACCAATCTAAGACTTTTCTTTTGAAAGACAGGATCAACAACCTAATAACTACATTTTCTTAGGTAACATTATGGATATTACAAAAGTTTTCTATATTCTTGATATTTTCAATGGTAGTAATTAGACCATCTCCACCATAATATGGGACACTTTTGAGGGTAGCTCCTGGAATCTAATCATATTGGGCAAGATGCAAGGGAGATGCCCTGGTGAAAGGCATAAAAGGTTATCTTATAGACATTTTGGAATGATTACTATGGGTGTTAGGTATGGAATGTAACAAAAAATTAGAAGATGTAAACACAAAATCTCTTTTGTAAGGATGAGTGTTGATAAACCTAAATATTTTGGTGAAATATGGAGGTAATTCCACAAATTTGAAGGGTATACCTTTAGCAGTAGACCTAGTGTTCACCTTTGGAATGGAAAATAATATTGATCATCAACCAAAGACTTGAATTCTTCAATGGAGTCACTAGGTGCTGAATGTAGATGTTTCTTTCTCTTCAATAATACCAAGACTATAACCAATCTTAAACAATCTTGTAAGACTTAAAGGTCCCACCGGGCATGCCAAAAAGTGTTGACATGTAGATTTGCACCCTTGAAGAGATTATTAGTTCTCCTCATCCAAACATCAAAATTGAATCACCTCTCTTTCCGTGGGTGATAATTTCATTGAGATGAATCTCTAGATTAAGGGTTAGCTCCCCTTGATGCACCTTTAAATATCTCTCTAATCTATCAAATATATATGAAATGGGTTAAGAAAAAAAATCTAAGGAAATAAAATGATGATGAACCAATATGTATTATACTCCTATTTGACTAAAAATCCACTACTTAAAGGTAAACAAGGATGTTTCACACAAAATCACAATAAAAGGACATTGCTACATCATTATTTCACTAGTTAGATTTAGGAAGGTATTTGTCACTTAGGAGGGTGATGAATTATTCCACAAAGGGAATAAAAATATACCAATTCTAAGACTCTTATACACTTAGTAAAGAATACTAACAGAGACTTGCAACATCTCTTTTACACATTGGTAAGTGACCATGGATTGACATGCTAGAAAAGTAACTTTTCACTAGTCATTATCAACAAGATTCAAACCTATACTCAATAATACAATGTGTGAATGGTGAAATCACTTATATTTTTCTTCAAGAGTTTTGCAATTACAAATCTAGCTAGAGTTTTCCCAATAACCAATGGAGGCTACAAAATGAGTCAAGAGAATGCATATACATAGCCTTTGAGAGAGAGGATGAGCCAAGGGATTTCAAGGGTCACTTGGACATGTGTCACCCTAAGAAAATAAATAGTTACATTACATTCCATAAGATGATTTTCCCATGGTTACATAAATAGAGTCAAGATATTCTAAACTACATTTTGCTATAGATGAGTCCATCTATTAGAATTCTATTTTGATGTCAGTTACTCTTTACTGACTCATCAAGCTATGTAAAGGTGCAACAACTTGAACCATAAACCTACCTATTTATGCCTATTATGCACTAGAAGCTTAAGATCTTTCCATTTATCACCTTTGTCTTTGCCTTCTAGTTATAATTGATCCTTTATTTTAAACTCCAATGGCTAGTTTTTATAGTCTAAAATTAACATTTTATAGGTTGTCACTCCTTTGGGCATTTTCTTTGAAATTTTATTTCTTTAGACTTCTTATCTTGACACTTTCCTGAAAGAATTTGTTTGAGTTTTTTTATCTCTTTCGTTCTATTCCTTCAAAAAATTTCTTGTTCCTTCATACCTTAAATAATTTTTGTAGACAAAATGTCCAAATGAAATGGACTTTGGCACCTTTTCAATTTTTCTAAAAGAATTCTTTGGACAATTTCTCTAAAATAATTCCTTTGGAATTTCTATTTGGCCATTTTTGATTCTTTGAAATGACCCTTTGAAAAAGTGAAAGAGACCCTTTTTGAAAGGAAACATACCCTTTAGCTTCTTGCAAGTGACCTTTTAGAAGAGTTGAAAGTGTCCTTTGATTGTTTGAAATGATCTTTTGAAAGGAAAAGATACCCTTTAGATTTTATGAAATGGTCCACCTTTCCATGAAACAATCTTTCAGAATTTTAAAAACATCCCTTTGGAGAAGTTGAAATGCCTTTCAAAAGAGTTGTCACATAACCTTCAATAAATTTCAATTGGATCATTTCTTGTGAGAAAGATACCCTTTGGGAAAATTGTTTTGGACAAATTCTCTGAAACAATTCCTTCAGAAAAGTTACAAGTGATCTTTTATCTTGAAAAATTCCTTGAGAGAATTGAAAATGTCTCTTTGAAAAAATGAAACACACCCTTCAACTTCTTTCAAGTGACCTTTCAAAAAGAAAAAATACCCTTTAAGAACTTTAAACTGAGCCAAAGTTCCCTTTGGAAAAAAATGTAAGCATCCTTTATGTTGAAAAAGTCCTTCAAAAAATTTGCAACATACCCTTCAAAAAAGTTGTCTTGACAATTTTCTCAAAGGAATTAGACTTTGTCTTTGAAAATCTCCCTCAAAAAATTTTCCCAAAATAATTCCACCAAATGAAAAATCTAAAATAAATACACTTAGGGAAAAAAACCTTAGACAAAAAATCTAAAAGAATTTGGCAAAGGATTAGAATAAAAACTTGAAAGAATTCATTGCAAAGGACTTAGCCAAAAGACTAAAGAACAAAGATTTCAAAAGGAAAACACTTGGGTTTTTTATGTAAAAGACTTTAGGCTTTGTATAAGAACACTTCTTCCAAATGAAACCTGCATACTGGACTTGGACAAAGGTATAGACTCAAATGTTTTTTTGAAAAAAAGGGTGCCCAATTTTGGCCTGAAGGGCCTAAATTTGGTCAACACCAAGGTAATCCATATCAAGTTTTAAACAAACCTTGTTTAGATATCAAAATAACATGGTGAGCATTGATACAAAAAATAGTAATGGACAAGAGATCCCTAGGCATGAGATTGAGAGCATGATATATTCATCATAGCAAGCTAATGAAGAGTGTGTATCTTTAATAAGTTAAGGTTGTTTAAAAGTTAGTGGTGATGTGTTGGACATAGATGGTCTAATTGAAAGCATTGAAAAGAATTTGGTAGTCCATGAGAGACACCAAGTTCACCATAACCAACAACATGTTCCCTCCTTCATTCCACATCAGTTCTCCATTGAACTATCTTTTCCCTTTCAAGAATGTCAAACAAACATGTATCAAATCCCTCAAAATTCCTCTCAAACCTTACCAAATTTTTTTACTTGGAAGTATATCCAAGAGATACCTCAAAAGGTGAAAGAAGTATGTTTTAAGGGGGCTGAGTTACATGTTTCACAATATAAAATACAAGGGACTTCATCCTCTGATCATCAAGGAGAGATCTCCAATGTGGTGGTGTTTGATTTTGAAGTTCACCTAGCTAAACAAATTGAGCTTGCAAATAAACGTATACATCAGTCAATAATAGCTAAAAAAGCAACACAATATTAGAATCAAGTTCCTCTATTCATACCATGGCTAAAACAAGTACAAAAGAAGTCATGAAACCCATGTTTATGACTTATAAATAAGTACAATAATAAAAGGAGAGAGAAGAGTAGTCAAACATAAGCCAAGATGTTGAAGTGGAAAAAAAGCATGACATCATTCAGCCCACACCCCTCCCTCCTCAAAATCCCAAGGTCTTTCCCCCATGGAATTCTATTCAAGAAAATGTGTAGCAGAGAGAAGAGGTGATGGTTGTAAAATTTGAACAACCCCATGAGAAGACTGAAGCATCCATGACAACACCATTAGATTTATCTCATCTTGTTGATATTTTTCAAGGGTCTGTCATACCATTTTTTGAGAAAGATTCTCTCCTTTCTAAGATAAATGAAAAATATTTAGCTGAGGTGATATTCAATGAGACTGATTTGAGTGAGAAAGAGGAAGACATCATCATTAGGACTCCTTTTGTCAAAGATAAACATGATTCAATATTTCATAATGAAATAAAAGATGAATTGTAAGAGGGTTTTTTAGATAGAATATGAGTTGTAAGTACAATATGAGGCACAAGAGAAATAGGTGTCAATTGAGAAAGAAGAATATGGTCTATATTAACTCTTTGGTTATGTGATATCTATCATTCATCATGATAGCTGAAAAGAACTTGCAGTAGTGGTAGAAGACAAGTACAAGCTACCCAATGAATATGAGGAACAAGTTGACTTTGAGAGCATGCTAGATCATCAATTTGATGTTGAAGATGTAAAAACTTCAAATGAACAATATAATATAGCAAAGTATGATTTCTATTCTTGTTATCATGACCAAGAACATGATATTTCAAATTATTATATGGTTGTTCCTACATCTCATACTATTCAAATTAAAGGAAGTCTAATAACACTTGAGATTGGTGAAAAATATTGGACAAAATTTGAATACATAAAAAAATTTATCATAGATGGATTAGGCCACTCTCTTGTACCTTTTAGTAACCTTCTACCCCTATGACTAGTCCTTTTTTGTTCCTAAATTGATGATGTAGTGCAATATCATGGAAGGTCCTGGTGTGGTGTGAGAAACTAAGTAGAGTTATTATTAAATGTTTGTTCTAATGGTGTAAGGATAATAAAAACATCATGATCCTACCACATGACACTTTCAATCTTTTGAAACACTTTAAGCAAGTTTTAAGGTGAATTTGGAGATTTTAAGGAAAAGGCCTAGAAATGGGTCTAGAACTACAAGTGAAGGATCCAATAGCTTTTCAAGGATTTACAAATTTCAAGGGAAGGAAGGAGGTTTTCACAAAGTCTCAAATATTCTAAGGAGTAAAAAATGACTTCTAGAGAAGCTATTATGCCTAAAAGATCCCCAAAAGTGCATTAGATGACTTAAGGGTCCTCAAAACAGTAGTTTAAAGAGAAAAAGTAACTTTTTGAGGACGTAAAGTTGGTTTTGACTTACTCACACATTATTTATTTATTTACCCTTTTTAACATGTTGAATTCCATTTTAGGTCATTTGGAGTGGAGGAGAGGAGTTTGGGATCAAAAGGATGCATTTTGGAGCTTTTTAGAGCTTTGGTAGAATAGGTTTTTAAAGGTTTCAATTGACCTAGGGGATTAGATATAATATTAGTTCATATATGGTGTCCCTAACATCCCCTCATATTCCTGTAAAATCATATTCAAACATACTAACTAGAAGAGGTAAGGAAAACCTATTGGTTGCAAACTAGGCATGAAACATGTTTTCTTTCATTAATGGAGGTCCAAGCATTTAAAAAGGTTTTAAAAAGTAATTAAAGATAATTTACAGCATAAAAAATCTTTCTCAATTGTTTTATTCCATGGATATGATTTTAGTTCTTCATGCTAAGGAAAAACCATTTTTGGCAGTCTTGGACAACTATAGGAGAGCCTTGAGTTTTCACTTAGTAAGATCAAGAGAGAGAGAATTGGTATATAATATTTTAGAAAGTGATAAATAAACTAATTTCCTTCCACTTTATGGCATTGGTGGTCTGGTTCATATTCCCATATTTATAAACAATCACTAATAGTTCATGGGTGTCTAGATGGCCTACTGATCTAGATAAGGTCCGAGTTTTCTCTTGTTTCTTTATTTTAGAATTCAATGGAGAAAAATGGTTTTGTGGAGGTTATTTCAGGTTCAAATAGGAATTATTCCAAATTTCTTCATCTAGTAATTCCTCTCAAGAAGTTACTTATGGCATAAAACCTATTTTCTTTGTTGTCTTTGTGAATGGTCCATTTGATCAGTTTTACAGAAAAACCTAGGTTAGAGGGATAATGGACCTCATCCTTCTCCTCATGACACATAAAATTACTCAAATCATCCTTTATAAAAAATAATCAGTAGTTAATTAAAGCCTTGATAGGTCAAATGAAGACTAGTCTTATATGGTAAAACACCATCTACAACAATCCTTATCATATCTTAGAGTGAAAAGATGTAATGAGAAGTTTCATGAGGTTTATTTGAGTATAATTAATGAGAAAAAAGTGATTAGAGAATAAATATTTTAAAATTTCTAATGAATATGGATAGATCCACCATGAAAAGCTTGTTTCTATCAAGGAACAACTTGCGAAAACCCTTATTAGCAAATATTAAGGTTGTTTAGCATTTTTTAAGGTTCTTAGTATAGTATTAGGTTTAAAATTTAGATCCTTGTCCTTATTAAAAGGCCTCCAAACTGATATATATTATGGATGATATTTTTGTGTTTTCATATAACTCATTAATATCATCTTAACATGCTCCTAGTGCTCCTTTCCACCTCCATTTTGTTCATCTCCATTACCATTGTCATACCACTACCATTCTCACTAGTCAAACTTTGTTTCACCCTCATTCAAGTGTCCTCATCATCTATTCACCTCACCACCATTTCACCCATCTCCATTCCATGGTTTCATTTCTATATAGATCCAATGGTTGGTTGAGACCATCAAAAACATGATCAAGAGGACATATGAATAAATCAAGCATCATATATAGTCAATAAAAGCACTTACAATAGTACACTACAACCAAGGTATGGTCATGAAGGTATAATTAGGATTCAAGGTGAGATAGGTATTATTAAAGGTATAGTAAGATAAATAAATACATAATATGAGGATAAATCCATCATGGAGGTGAGATTAGGTGTTTGGACCTAAAATGTGGCACCTTCTCAATAAGGTCACCCTACAAAAAACATAAGAATGGAAGATCATGCTTTGAAATGTACATCAAGGGTTTTTGATCACTTCAATAGGTTATTTATGTTTGTAAAGTGCTATTATATTATTTATACAATAAATGAAACTTCATTAATTTTTACATCAAGAAGAAGCTAGAAGGAGACCTATAGAACCTACAAGCTCAAAGTACACCTACAGTAGTAGGGTTCTTAGGATATATATATCTTGATGCTTGAAAATTGACAAGAATGATGAAGTTCCATGATTAATGATGGAGTATCATAAGACTTAATGTTTTATTAATCCAATTATGATAAAATTAAATCAATATAGGAAGGGTTATAAATACCTAGTGCTCAGTCAAGACTACATCTAAAAAATAACCTACAGCCACACTTGTTTTCTTGCACAATAAAGTAGGTGGATATGAGTTCTTGGAGACCTTCATGGATGGTAACCTTTAGGGAAGTTTGGATTTTGTAAAATATATTTTTATAATCAAAGGATACTCATATAAATCATATACCTATTGACACCCTTTTCAAACTCTTCAAATCACCTCAAGGTCTATCAAAGCCTAATACATCCACCCACAACCATCTTTTGCTTTGGATAGTGAGTTAAGGTTGAAGATGGATTCAAGATGTCTAAGGATGAGAAATGACTAACGGAGGAAAAATAAAATTTTATGTTAATATTAAGACATTATAAATTCCTTATTTTTATTCTCATACCATCATGATAAGGTTAAATTAGACAAGCTCAGTCATGAGCCTAAGAAGCATAAAAAACTAGGCAGCTCAAACTAGCTTTAGTAAAAAGACCTACAGGATAAATTATGCATAAAAAATAAATTAAACTTGGTATTATTATTACTCATCTAATCTACCTATTCATCATATTTTTAATTCCATATTATAAGTGTAAGTGCCCATTGTTTTGACACAGTCCCCTCCATGTCTCATGACAGTCACCATTGGTACAGGCATACTCTTTGGAGTTTTAAAGTGTGATTTAGATTGAAACTAATTTGATTTTTTTAAAATAAATTATATTATTTTTTTAATCCTATTAAACACATTTAAGTGGTGTTCACACTCTAAACTCCATGAAAACACACTAACAAGCTCCAAACCCCACAAGTAGTCTCAAAGGCATAAAGAACAAAGTTGGATTTTTGATCATTTGAAGAGGAGAGTAAAATTTTAATTAGGTAATGATAATTTAAACATGTTTTTTAACCACATATCATCGTATATATTTCCAATAACTACAAATTTTAGATTTTGCCAATTATGTCTTAAAGCTTGTTTGAAGGCCTATTGCGTCAAAAGACACTTTCATTTCATAGCTTCCAATGCAAGTGACTTCATGAAGGGTTAATATGATATTTTTCAGGTTCCATGAAGGTCATTTAAATCAAGTAAGATAAATATGAAGGTCAAATTGGTCTTTTGGAGGAATTCAAGCTTTTCAAGCCTAATACACCCAATTTTATCCCCTTTTTAGATGCTCGTATCTTTCATACCATGAGGAGTTGGGCCAAATTATTTTAGTATGTTTTTATTAAACCTATGAAATTTAAATTAATTATGTATTGATTTTGGTTAATTTTCTACATTTTATGAATAATTGTTAAGAGCATAAGCATGTCCATAATGCTTGCAAACCCTACAGGCAATTGTCTTTATGTATTTATATTTTCATACCTTATACATGGGAGCCCAAAAATTTTATGTATTTTTAATGGTTATATTTACTATATATACATGGTAAGAATTTTTGGAATGGGATTCTACATTTCATGAACAATCATCAAGAAAGTGAGCTTGCAAATGAGCTTTTTGACCAATTTTAGGTTTTTGGAATCATAGGTTCATCAAATGGCCTAGAATGACTTATAAAAAACTTGGAGTGTGTATATTACCCCCTCAATATCCTATAAAACCTATGTTATGTAATAATTTTACATGTTTGGGTGCCAAGGAGGCCTAAAATAGATCAAAAATGCTTATTTTTGTAGGTCTTCAAAGAGAAAAATGGTCTAAGGCCATGTCAAAGGATTTATGGGGCCTAAAAAATAGTTATATGGAAATTATAGCCCTTAAAAAAGGTTTTGAGTGTGATTTTCTAAGCTAAAGGGTTAAAAACCCAAGTTTTTTGACATTTTGTGAATTATTGTAGGTTTAATGGTGATTTCCACCATTGTTTTAGGTCTTGAAGGTTGTCCAAATCTTAATTTTCTTCCTCATATGCATGTTATGGATGTCATAAAGTCTTATAAAGGTATATAAGTGGTTCTTATGGTGCTAAATGGTCTTGGGAGTAGGTTTTAGGGTAGTTGATTGAGAGTGGCTCAAGCTTGGGACCTCCATCAATGGAGGAAAATTGTAGGTTTCATGGAGTTTATTTCATGTTGGAGGATCAAATTTAAGTTGAAAATAAAAGAAAAAATCAAAAATAAAACTCCAGTAAATAACCTCCATGGTCAGTTAAATACCAAATGCTAAGTCAACTAACCTTTTTCCAAGCATCTTCTATAAGAACAAGTGGAGGGGGGTGTATAAGTCTAGGAGGTTTAGAGGACAAGTGGAGAATTCAATGTGTTTTCAAAGTCTTTGGAGACTTTTCCCTTGTGAATGGATCATGACATCATCATCCTTAAATGTTTTTATCTTCTAGTATGTTTTTAAGCTAATGAGAGGGATTGAAGACTATTTGAACTAATGAGGGTTAATTTTTTGAGGAAATATTAGTGATAATTTATCCAAATGTGGTTGAGACTCCATGGAAGGTGGTTGTGTCTCATTTATTTATTTTTGAGTACTTGCTTCTCCTTTGTCTCTTCATTTTTCTCCTATATCTCCCATTCTCCCCCATTTTGTAAAGATAATCTCATTTGACAAGGAAAAACCCTATCAAAATTTGTAGAAAATACCTTTTAAATCAATACAGATCAATTTTCACCTATCTTTTGTCTCTAACTTGTGTTTAGCAGGCTTGTGTATGATGTCTTTGTGAAGAAGTGTTCTTCCATGTCCATTGTCCTTCTTTCTTGCCTCTTTTTACGTGTTTTCAAGTTAGTTATAGATATGAAATTGATATTTTTTCACCATTAATGTATGTTTGGTGTGATTTTTATTACTCCTCTTTGCTTCATTTATTTCTTAGTGAGCCTAGTTTAAGAAATACTTATGCAAATTAGCTTGTTTATGATATTATGTGAGAAAGGATTGTATTATTCTAAATTATTGTTTGTTTCAAGCTTAAGTGAGTGTCACTTAATTTTGTGTATCACCCTTTTATCATTATTAGTCATCCTATACCCCCTTTCTATCTCTTTTCCAATCAAAAGTATTAGTTTAGGTTATCTACCAAAAGGAAGTCGGCCTTATCCAGAGGTTCAACCTCACTACAGGATACCCACAACTTGAGTTGATCTAATATTATAGTTAGGGAGAGCATGAAAAAATATCCCACAAGGGTGAAATTCTATGCTACATTAATTTTTGGCATGCTCGATGGGACAACTTTTGAAGAATATTGGTTAAGTTTGATGTTAGTTTGATCAATTTACAATGGTTATAGCTTTCAATTTTTAGTATCTAGCCACTCTAAAGAGCACTCAACATTATAGTGGTAGAGTAGTACCTATCTTTCAAATTAAAGGTGACTACAAGATCAATGTCTATAGGTGTTCCTTTTGAATTTGTTGAATTACCTTTAAAATCAGCAAGAAGGTTAAGATTTGTTAACACTCATCCCTATAAATGAAACTTTCCTCCTAAACCAGTTTCCAAGTTTATCTCTATAAGAAGATCTTTGTTGGCCCTTTCACTACCATGGTTTCCCTTAGAGCTTTGCCTTTTGTGGATTTCAATGGATGAATTCCTTTATACGTCAATTAATATGACCTTATTCTAGTGGCAGCCCTTAAAAGTGTTCCTTACTTCATGGGAGACCATTTTACAACCCCTTTTGAGCACCTTAGAGATATAGCCAACTTTTACAATATCCATGACATCAATGAAAAAAATGGGGTTATCGAGTTGTTGGCCATCTCTTTAAATGGTAAGGACCTAGAATAGTATATAAACCTTACTTCTAAATCCATCACATCATGGGATTAGTTAGGTGATGCCTTGTGTAAGAGGTTTGAAGAGAAGAGTGACCACTTGTCACTTGTATAATAGTTAACTATAATCAAGAGGACTCCTCAAGAGGTTATGTAAAATTTCAATACTAGGTTTCAAAAGACATGGGATATTATTCTAATCTCTATCAGGCCTATTCCTAACTATGATTTCCTCTAGTATATAAAATCTCTCAATAGTGGCATTGTAGTGATGATTCAGTCTATGGGAGGAAACACACTACCAAATGATTATGAAGTGGTAATTAGAGCAAAGAATAGTCTAGTACAAGATAGTAAGATTACACCTAGGCCACCAATTTCTTTTTTTCCTTAGATTTAACCACTTCATATTTTTATTACTCCCCTTGATACCATTCCTCATATGCCATCACCTACTGCCATACCTACACCAAAATAGGAAAAAGCTTCAACTAATCAGTCTAGTGACTCCCAAGAACACAAGAATTTTCAAGAGCTTAAGAATATGTTTAAAACCTTTAGAACTAAATTATTTAATGATAAAAGGCAAAAATATCAATTTAATAGACTTTATTAGGCTCGATATTAGCCTCAATAGTCTTACCAATATAATAGGCCACCCTATAAGGAAAATTTACAAGGATAAGGGCAGCCTAACTATGTTAGGTAAAATAATTAAAATCCTAATGTTGAAATTACTTCCAGTGGTTCCTATTTATAAAAAAAAATCACAAGAAGAAGAGATTACTATGCCTTGGAATCAATCATTCAATTAAGCCATGGTTTCAAACATTGAGTTTAATCAGGCCTTCAAAGATCAGTGGTAGCAAGGTCCTAGTTATGGATTCAATCAAGCTCTCATGGATCAAAATATATAAGTTCCTATGATGACTAAAATAGATGATCCTTAATAATTCCAAGGGTGTAATGAATGGTCAAACTCATTGGGTGATACAATGGTTAACTATGAATAAGAAGAGTGTTATGCTTTTAATTAGTAGGCTAGTTTTAGCCAAGCAAACATTCCAGTGTTAGCCATTATAAGGTTAAAAATAAGGAACATGTAGGGCAACCAAAAAGTATTCAAAGAGTCTCCTAATATTACCCCATTACTATCAAATATAAATGAGCCTATCGATTCCCTAAAAGTTCCAATAACTCATAAAAACTAGAATCAAGGGAATTTATTTGTATCCCAAAACTCATAGCTTTAAAGTTGGTTGTGGTTCCAAAATCACAAGCAAAGGTTGGTGGTTTGCCCATAAACATTTTTAAGCAAATGAAATAAATAAAATGTGAGTATTCCAATGTGGGACATGCTTTATATGCCTATTCAAATGGATATCCTTCAATAAGGCTTAGTAAAGATCAATGTTTCTGAGAAGCCACCAAGTAAGGAAAATGTAGTTCTCACCAATGCCACCAAAGGAGCTAATGAAGTACAATCAAACAAGGTGGTCAAACCATCTCCCTTATACCTTTTCATAATTATTGGCAACTCTTTGGTACACAACTATATGGTAGATAGTGGATCAAGTACTTTGGTGGTGCCAAAGTTAACAAATCAACTTGGTTTGAAGTATGAACCCCAATCTAAGGGAGTTTTACAACATAATGGATCCTCCACAAAACCAATTTATATTATCAAAGGTCTAAAATTGACCCTAAATGCTTTCCCTATTATTTTAGTGGATTAAGATTTAGTGGTTTGAGAGGTACCTCCTCACTTTGTTGTATGCTTATCTAGAGAGTTTACATCTAAAATTAGAAGTTACTTAACATCATATTGGTCCTACATGGATTTTAGGATGAGGTATGGGACCAAGGTGTCTATCAAAGCTGAGCCTATTTCCTATTTTCACATTGAACCTTATGGGCCACTTAGTACAAACATTAATTATACCATTCTAGATGAAGATGACCACCTTTTTAGTTAATAACTAAACACTCATCCTAAGGGGATACCTAATATGTTCTTGGATGAGTTATGGAGTAAAAATTAACTACTTAACCCTTTGGATGGTGTTGAATAAAGAGACATGGGATTCTATTACATGCATGAAGAGAATGAGTTCATGCTATCCATCACTAGGTCATAGGAAGATGCTAGTGGTTTATGGAAATTGTTCTTTGATAGATCAAGGATCAAGAATGGAGTGGGTGCAGGTGAAATTCTAATATCTCCCTCTAATGACAAGTATTTTTCATCTTAGATCTTCCAATTTAGTTTCTCTTATAATGCAAATGAGTATTAGGGCCTTATCCACGGTTTTCAATAGGCCAGTTAGAGGGTAATTAAGAAGTTACAAGTATATGGGGATAGTGAGCTAATAGTACATTAGGTTAGAAGTCAAAACATCACAAAAACCCCTTCTGAAGTTCTACAAACATAGAGTGTAGAGCATACTTGAATACTTTGAAGCTTTTAATATCCAAATACTACCAAGAGATCAAAATCAACATGTTGATAGGTTTGCAATTATAAGGTCTCATTTTGACATCCCAAATGAGTTAAAGAAGTCCAAATTACAATCACATGTCAAAGTGGTAGTGAGACCATCAATGTTAGACAATGAGGCTCATTGGTAGGTCTTAATAGTGATAAATAGATTTCTTGTTTCCTACAATAGGAGGTAGAGTTTTCCTCATTAAACCAAGGTAAATTTCAAATTCATTATGAATACCAAATTATTTAACTAAAATCTAATAAACTTCCTAAAGTGATGGTCACCCTTGAAGATATTTTCCATGAGGGAGATCACATGAGGAAAGACAAGGTAGTGATATCTCCTAATGAAGAAAACTATGAAAGAATCCTAATCTTCAAGGACAAGCTCCTCAAAATTGTAAAGGTGAGTAATGAGGTAGAAATGCATGCTTTCATTGAACTTTTAAAGGAATATTTAGACATATTTTCTTGGGACTACAGTGATCTAATAGGCTTTGACCCCAAGCTATCCCAACACACCATAGATTTGGAGGATAATGCCAATCCCATGGGTAGAAGCAAAGGCATATCAACCTAAATATTGAAGAATTAATGAGAAAATAATTGACCAAGTTGATCAATTCCAATATCATTTTTCCCATCAAGCACTCCTCATGGGTAGCTAACCTGGTGTTGGTGAGAAAGAAGAATGGTGAGATTCGGTTATGTGTGGATTTTAAAGACATGAATAGGGTCTCTTTAAAATACCATTATCCCTTAGCATCCATGTAAAAACTCCTTCAAATGGTTTTCAGTTCATAATGCTTCTCTCTTTTGGATGGGTACTCAAGATACAACTAAGTGCTAGTGTGAGAAGAAGACCAATACAATACTACATTCACTATAAAGTAGGACACATATGGTTATAATAATATGCCTTTTGGACTTTCAAATGATGGTTCCACTTTTCAAAGATCCATGGATATGGCTTCCCAAGATTTTCTAAATTAGATGGTACTTGTATACTTGGATGACATAACATTTTTCTCCAAGAAGGCTAGTGAACACTTGGACCACCTGAGGTTGATCTTTGAAATGTGTAGAGAGTATAGGATCTCATTAAATCCCAATAAGTATGTATTTTTTATCTATGAGGGAACAATCTTGGGTTATATTGTCTCAAAATAGGGACTAAATATTGATCCTGATAGAATAGGTGCCATCTTGGCCTTATCCTTACCCAAGCATAAGAAGAGACGTCAAAGTTTACTTGGGAAGATAAACTTCATAAGAAGGTTTATACCTTATTTTTAAAGCTTATTCAAACCCATTACTTCTATATTGAAGAAGAATCAGGTGTTCACTTGGTTAAGAGAAGGTAAAGTAGGATTTGAGGCTATTAAACAAGCCATTGCTCAAGCACCTACACTCATGAATCTTGATTTCTCAAAATATTTCATATTATATGCCTTTTATTAAGGTGTGGAGCTAAAAGCTTCACCAGATGAGTAGATGCTGAAGTTGCTAGATTTACACAGTCACCGATGATGGCAAGGAGTCGACCAGTAGCTGCTGATGTCGGTTATAATCGATTGACATCGGTTATGTGCAGACAGGTAGGGACCGACGTTGGTCACCTGTGTGTCTAAAAAGTCTATTTTCATGGATGGAATAGATTGTTTGCATGATAAGTTTAGCTGTTAGTTGTAAGTCTATGTTTCTATTTTTGGCAAGACTATTTTAAGCCTTTGATTAGGAGGTGTATCTAATGGTTGATATTGCATAGCTCATGATCCCTAATCTTATATAATAGGGATAGATCTTCATAGCTTGTAAGGGTGTGTATGAAAGAATAGTACAAGACATATTGTATATGTGTGTATCAATCCAGGTTGTTGGAATTGATTGTAAACTCTTGAGGGAAAAAGATCTGTACATCTGAGAGGTGTGAGAAGAAAGTGTGATTTTCTTCATTGTATTTCCTTCTGGAAGAGTTTAATACAAGTTTTTAGGGTGGTTTATTGTATCTCTTATTCTTTGCTATTTTTGATTCTAGTTACTTATTATTCTGGTTTATTTCCCTATTTAGTTGCTTACATAAAAGTAATCAAGTTTGTTGGTTGATCCCCAACAAGTGGTATTAGAGCCAGGTTGACTAACAGGTGTTTCAGATCTGGTTAGTGTTTGTTGATTACATGTCACTCACAGGGGTTTTTGTTTGAGTGGGAGAAGTTTAATGGCAAGAATTACCAATTATGGAGAATGCAGATAGAGGATTATCTGTATCAGAAAGATCTGTACTTATCGTTGGATGGGGTTGATAGAAAGCCCACAGATATGGAAGATGTAGAATGGGAAGTTCTTAATAGAAAGGCTCTTAGATCTATAAGATTGAGTCTGGGATCTACTGTGATTTCCAACTTGTCACAGGCAAAGACAATGGTAGAGTTAATGGATACTTTAGCAAATTTATATGAAAAGCCCTCAGCTTCAAATAAGGTATATCTTATGAAGCAGTTATTTAATTTGCAAATGCAGGAAGGTAGATCTATATCTAATCATCTTAATGATTTCCATGGAATTGTAAATCAATTAAATTTAGTCAAAATAATTTTTGATGATGAAATTAAGGCTCTTTTAATATTATGCTCTTTACCTAAAAGCTGGCATAGTTTAGTAATGGTAGTTAGTAATACTGCATCTGCTACAAATATCTTGAAAGTAGATGATGTTGGTAGTGTAATCTTGAATGAAGAAACTCACAGGAAAAGCACAGGGGAAACATCAGGTAATTCTTTAAGTATTGAAAGTAGGGGAAGGCAAAGAGAAAAGAGCAAGAAAGGGAGATCAAGGTCTAAGTCAAAGATGAACAATAGATCCAAATCCAAAAATGGAAAAAGAAAGATAACCTGCTAGAATTGTGGAAAGAGAGGGCATGCAAAGAAAGATTGTTGGTTGAAGGTTAATGAAGAGAATCAACATGAAGGTAATGAAGAAGCAAAAGTTGCAGGTATTGTTGCACAAGATGATCTTTCACTTTCTTTGCATAATAAAATAGAATCTTGGGTTTTAGATTCTGGGGCCTCTTTCCATGCTACCCCAAATAGAGAATTTTTCAATGATTATGTCCAGGAAGATTTTGGAAAAGTTTATTTAGGGGATGATGAGCCTTGTAAAATTGTTGGCAAAGGAAAAGTACAGCTAAAATTGCAGAATGGCAACACATGGGTGTTGAAAGATGTCATGCATGTCCCAGCCCTGAAGTGAAATCTAATTTCTGTAGGAAAGTTGGGTGATGAGGATTGTATAGTAACTCTCACAGCTGAATCTTGGAAGGTTACCAAGGGTGCACTTGTATTAGTTAGAGGTAAGAGAATAGGTACTCTCTCTTTATGTAATTGTATTACTGATTATTCTCCTTCTATATTATCTACTTTAGATGTGGATGTAAAGTTGTGGCACCAAAGGCTTGGCCACATGAGTGAGAAGGGAATGACTATTCTTAAGTCAAAAGGTAAGCTTTCAGATTTGAAAAGCATAGATCTAGATTTCTGTGAGAATTGTGTTTTTGGAAAATAGAAGAGAGTAAGGTTTGTTAAAACTGGGTCAACAAAGAGGAAGCACAAGTTAGAGCTTGTTCACATAAATGTGTGGGGACCAGCTCAAGTAGCTTCTATTGGAGGATCATAGTATTATGTTACTTTCATTGATCATGCTACAAGAAAGGTATGGGTTTATTGCATAAAGAAGAAATTTGATGTTTTTGACACTTTTAAGATTTGGAAAGCTTTAGTTGAGAATGAAACAGGTAGGATATTGAAGTGCCTTAGATCTAACAATGGTGGTGAGTACTACAGCAATAAGTTCAAAAGTTATTTTTATATGAATGGAATACACAGGCAAATGATGGTTCCAAGGACACCTCAACAAAATGGAGTTGCTGAAAAGATGAACAGAACAATATTGGAGCATGCACGGAGTATGAGATTGCATGTTGGTTTGCCCTTACAGTTTTAGGCAAAAGCTGTAGATACTGTAGTTTACCTAATTAACAAAGGACCCTCTACAGCTCTAGATGGTGGAATTCTAGAAGAGGCATGGACAGGTAAAAAGGTAGATCTTTCATTTCTAAGAGATTGTGGTTCTAAAGCTTTTGTGCACGTTGATAAGGAATATAGAAAGAAGGTGGATGCAAGTCTATGAGGTGCACATTTATTGGTTATGGCTCTGGAGATTTTGGATTCTAGTTTTGGAATCTAGGAACTAATAAAATAATTAGGAGTCATGATGTTGTTTTTAATGAAAAAGTGATGTATAGTGATCAGCTCAAGAAGTTGAAGAATTTTGAGCAGGGCCATGAAGATTTGGATGAGGTGACGGTCCAAAATGAGCTCGCAAGAAAGAATAATCACAGATAGGAAAACATAGAGATCGACATCGATCAAACAGGAACCAATGCTAGCAATACAAGAACCAATGTCGATCAGACAATGACCGACGTTGGTCAGGAAGGAACCAAGGTCGGTCATCTGAAATCGATGTTGGTCAGTTATAGGCCTAGAGGTGACCGAGATCGATCACTGTCAGAGAATTTGGGTGGATAGCAAGCAAAAAATGAGTCTCAAATGCCCATCAGGAGGCTAAAAAGGGTAAGTAAACCTCTAATTTAATATTCCCTTTCATTATTCTATTTATTACTTACTGATGGTGGAGAACCAGAGAGTTTTGATGAAGCAATACAGGTAGATTCCAAGAAACAGTGGGAGTTAGGCATGAATGAGGAAATTGATTCCTTGAAAGAGAACCAAACATGGGATATGGTTGAGTTGCCAATGGGAAAGGGAACACTAAAAAATAGATGGATCTATAGGTTAAAGGAAGGTGAGAATGGACAGATGAGATATAAGGCCAGGTTGGTAGTGAAAGGATTTGCACAAAAACTAGGTATTGATTTTGGTGAGATTTTTTCTCTTGTAGTTAAAATGACTTCTATACGGACTGTATTATCTTTAGTTGCTATTGAGGATTTGCATCTTGAGTAGCTTGATGTTAAGATAACATTTCTTCATGGAGATTTGGATGAAGAATTATATATGGATCAGCTGGAAGGATTTGAGGTCAAAGGTAAGGAGAAACTTGTGTGCAAGTTGAAGAAAAGCTTGTATGGTCTCAAGCAAGCTCCTAGATAATGGTATTTGAAATTTGATAGGTTTATGACTGAGCATGGCTATAGTAGATGTCAATCTAACCATTTTGTTTATTTTAAGAGATTGGATAATGGTAGATATATTATCTTGTTGCTGTATGTAGATGATATGCTGGTTGCAAGTTCACACATGCAGGATATCTCTGAGCTTAAGGTGAAATTAGCTCACACATTTTCCATGAAGGATTTGGTAACTAGAAAGAAAATCCTTGGCATGAGTATTAAGAGAGATATGAAAAATCACAGGTTGATTTTGTCTCAAGAGGATTATGTGAACAAGGTGTTAGAGAGGTTCAATATGCAAGATGCAAAACCAGTAAGTACACCTATGGCTGGACACTTTAAGTTGAGTAAAGATCAGTGTCCTAATTCACATGATGAGGTAGAGTACATGAGTAGAGTTCCATATGCTTCCATAGTTTCAAGCTTAATATATGTAATGGTATATACTAGACCGGATATTGCCCAAGTAGTGGGAGTTGTCAATAAGTATATGGCCAATCTAGGGAAGGAACACTGGAAAGTAGTTCAGTGGATTCTCAGATATCTAAGAGGGACCAACAGTAGGCATTTGTGCTATGGTGGGTCAAACACTTCTCTACATGGATATGTAGATGCAGATATGGTAGGTGACTTAGATGGCAGGAGAAGCACCACAAGATATGTTTTCACTATTGGTGGAATGGTGGTTAGCTAGATTTCAAAGTTGTAGAAGGTTGTTGCCTTCTCTACTACAGAGGCAAAATACATTACAATCATAGAGGCTAGCAAGGAGATGATATGGATGACACAGTTCATGAAAGAGTTGGGAAAGGAGCAAGAGAGTTGCAAATTATATAGTGATAGTCAGAGTGCAATTCATTTGGCTAAGAACTCAGCCTTTCATTCAAGAACCAAACAGATACAGCTTAGGTACCACTTCATAAGATAGGTATTGGAGGATGGTGAGTTGAAGCTAGAGAAGATCCATATAGATAAGAACCTTGTTGATATGTTAACCAAGTTAGTAACAAAGGAGAAGTTGAATCTTCATTCAACTTTTGTTGGTCTTCAAGATTGAGCTTAAAGATGGAGAAACTAGAAGATGTTGCTATATAGGTACTGGTGCAGCTATTTATCTCCAAGTGGGAGATTGTTAAGGTGTGGAGCTAAAAGCTTCACCAGATGAGTGGATGTTGAAGTTGCTAGATTTACATAGTCATCGACGATGGCAAGGAGTCAACTAGTAGCTACCAACATCAGTTATAATCGGCTGACATCGGTTATGTGCAGACAGGCAGGGACCGATGTCGGTTACCTATGTGTCTAAAAAGTCTATTTTCATGGATGGAATAGATTGTTTGCATGATAAGTTTAGTTGTTAGTTGTAAGTCCACATTTTTATTTTTGGTAGGACTATTTTAAGCCTTTGATTAGGAGGTGTATCTAATGGTTGATATTGCATATCTCATGATCCCTAATCTTATATAATAGGGATAGATCTTCATATCTTGTAAGGGTGTGTATGAAAGAATAGTACAAGACATATTGTATATGTGTGTATCAATCTAGGTTGTTGGAATTGATTGTAAACTCTTGAGGGAAAGAGATTTGTACATTTGAGAGGTGTGAGAAGAAAGTGTGATTTTCTTCATTGTATTTCCTTTTGGAAGAGTTTAATACAAGTTTTCAGGGTGGTTTCTTGTATCTCTTATTATTTGCTATTTCTAATTCTAGTTACTTATTATTCTGGTTTATTTTTGTGTTTAATTTCTTACATAAAATTAATCAAGTTTGTTGGTTGATCCCCAACACCTTTGCCAATACTAATAATATATCAACTATGTTGATGAAAAATAATGGTGAAGGACTTGATTATCCAATTACATTTTTTAGTCAAGGCCTTGAAGGGTATGAAGAAAGGTATAATTTTGTAGATAAAAAGGTCTTTGTATTGTGAGAAGCCTTGAAAATTCAAACCAATGATCTATAATATAAAAATATATCTTATGGTGTCTCATTCCTAAGTGAGGGAATTCCTTTTTAATAAAGACCTAAATGAGAAGAGGGTTGGTTAGATTACCAGGGTCATGGAGTATGATGTAGAGATCAAGCTCACTAAGCTAGTGAGAGGAAAATGCTTATGTGAACACATGGTTTTTTACATTCATGAATATAAATAGGTTGTCTTGGTGACATAAGATAACTCACAAACTAATGCACATCCACTTCACACTAGTTGGCTCTAGGATATGATAAATTTCTTGCTAAAAGGTGAGTGTCCTTAAGGTATGGATATGACAAAGAGAAGGTAATTTATACTTTAGTCCATACCTTATACATTGTTTTATGTTGTTATATTTATAAAATACCTCAATAGAGTGCTTCTAAGGTGCATATATGATGACCAAGTGACTAGGATCTTAGAGCATTTCCATAATAGGCTTGCAAGAGGCCATTTTGCCCCAAGGACTATAGTAGAAAAAGTGATGAGGGATGGTTATTATTGGCCCAACCTCTTCAAGGATGCATATTCATGGGTGAGAAAGTGTCAAAAGTGTGTTCTCTTTATAGGTAAGCAAATATTGGTAACCCTTCCTCTCAACCCAATTCAAGTAGAGTATCCCTTCATGTAATGGGGTTTAGACTTCAATACACCTTCTAGTGGAGGACACAAGTGGGTACTCACTTCTACTAATTAAATCTCTAGGTGGGTGCAGGAAATTTCTCTTAAATAAGACAATGAGACAACATTATTGGACTTTTATGATAGTATATTAATGATTTTTGGTATACCATCAATAATTATTTTAGATAATGCCTTAGCATTTGTTGACATGAGGACAAGTGACTGGTCACTTTAATTAGGCATCTACCTTAGTAAATCCTCCAATTACTACCCCCAAGACAATGGAGTTTCAAAGTCAACAAACAAAAACTTGATAAGGATCATCAAGAGGACTATGGAAGATAATCAGAGAGTGTGGCATTCAAAGTTAAGGACAACCTTAAGGGTTGATAGAGTGACTCTCAAATTTGCGATTGGGAACTCACCATTTGTCCTTGTATATGGGAGATAATACAAGTTACCCATCTCTCTTGAGTTATCTATCTTGGAACTAGCCCATGATCTTGAATTGATAGAGAGCGAACCTATGAGTGTGAGTATGGAAGAGAGCATGGAGCTTGAAGAAATGAGGGATATTATAATGAAGACACTAGAGTCACATAAATATCAAGTCAAGAAAGCCTTTGACAAGAGAGCCATAGCAAAGGACTTAAAATAGGGGAATATATTACTCAAGTTGGATTCAAATAAAGCCAATCAAGGTAACCATACTAAGTTTGATAGCTTGTGGAGTGGTCCTTATTTGATCCATAGATGAAAATAACATTATGTTTTTTAGCTTGCACAATTGGATGGAGAGGTATTACCCATACCAATCAATGACATTCATCTAAAACCTTTTTATTAGAAGAGTTTATATCCATTTTATTTATTGTATATTTTGTATAGTTTTCATGTTTTCATTTAAGTGCCTTATGCACATCCTTTTTATTTATGTGTTTCCCTTACCTAAGTTCCTTAGGCATAGTTTTGGTTTTATTTATTTTTTCTTTGTTGTTTCAAGAGGAGTTTTTTATAATCTAAAAACCTTGTATCGTTTTCATATTAGTTGGGAAGAAAGGTGTGTGACCTCGTATGCCCAATGGATCAAACAAGGCAACTAATCTATTGCATAGTAAGCATGCAATCCTAAGAGGTCACCAAAAATGTTTGCAAAAATTGGCCTACATATGAAAATTTTACCTATATGGATCAAGCCACACTCTTGGACCTTTTGGTAACCTTCTACCCCATGACTAGTCCTTTTATGGTCCTAACTTTATGATGCAATATAGTATCCTAAGAGGTCCTGGTGTGGTGTGAGAAGTTGAGTAGAGTTCTTGTTAAGTGGGTGATCTAATGCTGAAAGGATAAGATTAACTTCATGACCCTAACACATGTCACTATAAATATTTTGAAACACTTTAAGCAACTTTTAAGGTGAATTTGAAGATTTTGAGGAAAAGGCCTACAAATGGGTCTAGAACTATAAGTGAAGGATCCAGAAGGTTAATAGGGTTTTTGAGCATCTAGGGGCATGAAATCAGTTTTAATAAAGTCTCAAAAATCATATAGAGTCAAAAATGAGTTATAGAGAAGATATTATGCCCAAAATACCCCCAAAAGTTCATTGGATGACTTAAGGGTCCTCAAAATAGAAGTTTCAAGTGAAAAGGTAACTTTTTGAGGAATTCAAATTGGTTTTGACTTCCTCCCACATCCTTATGGCATTTTTTACCCTTTTGGACATGTCCAAGGCCATTTCAAGTCATTTAGAGTGGATAAGAGGAGTTTAGGATCAAAATGATACATTTTGGAGCTTTGACAGAGTAGGTTTTTGAAAGTTTTACTTGATTTATGGGCTTAAATATCATATTAAGGTATCCATGGTGTCCCTAATATCCTCTCAAAAGCATGAAATAGGTTTCATTATATTAATGGAGGTCCAAGAACTTTATAAGGTTTATAAAATTAATTAAAGGTCTTTTAAATAATAACAAATCTTTCCAAAGTGTTGGATTGCATAGGTAGGCTTCTGGTTCTTCATGCTAAGGAAAAACCATTTTGGGCAGTCTTAGACAGCGCTATGAGAGCCTCAAGTTTTCACTTAGTATGATTAGGAGACAGAGAGATAAAGATTTGGTCCAAAATATTTTGGCAATTTATAGGTACCCTAATGATCTTCCACTTTGTCTCATTGGTTATCTAGTTCATCTCCCCATATTTATGAACAATCACTAGCATTTTAGGGGTGTCTAGATGGCCTACTCATCTAGATAGGGTCTAAGTTTTCTCTTGTTTATTAATTTTAGAATTAAATGAAGATTAATAGTTTTATGGGGGTTATTTAAGGGTAAAATATGACCTATTACAATTATTTTCATCATCTAATACCTCCCATGAAGGTACTTATGTCATAAAACCTATTTTTCTTGTTGTCCTTATGAATGGTCCATTTTATCAGTATTAGAACAAAACCTAGGTTATATGTATAATAGACCTCATCTTCATCCTTATGCCACATCAAATTACTCAATTTATACTTTCTAATCAATCCTCAGTAGTTTATCAAAGCCTTGATAGGTTAAATGAAGACTAGTCTTGCATGGCAAAACACCATCTACAACAGTCCTTGTCATGTCTTAGAGTGAAAAGAAGTAATGAGCAATTTCATGAGATTAATTTGAGTGTAATTAATGAGCACCAAGTAATTAGGGAATAATTATTTTCAAATTTATAATGAAGATGGAGAGATCCATCATGGAAATATTGATTTGATCAAGGAACTACTTGTAAAAACCGTTACTAACAAATGTTAAGGTTGTTTAGCATTTTTTTAAGGTTCCAAGAATAGTACTAGGTTTCAAATTTAGATCCTTATCCTATGTAAAAGGCCTCAAAAATTATATAAGTGGTGGAATATATGTTTGTGTTTGCATATAACTCATAAATATGGTCTTAATGCACCCAATGCTCTTTTCCATCTCCATTTGGTTCATCTCCATTGTCATTGTCATACAACTACCATTCTCACTATTCAAGATTTGTTCCACCCTCATTCAAGTGCCCTCATTCTCCATTAACCTCACCCCCATTCAACCAATTATCCACTCCATGGTTTCATTATTATATATACCCAATGTTTGGATGAGACCATAAAAATCATGATCAAGAGGATGTATGCATCAATCAAGCATCATATACAGACAATGGAAGCACTTATAGCAGTACACTATAACCAAGGTATGGTCATGAAGGTACAATGAAGAGTCAAGGTGAGAGAGGCATTATTAAAGGTATAATAATATAAATAAATCCATATTATGAAGATAAATCCATCATGGAGGTGATATCAAGTGTTTGGACCTAAAATTTGGCACCTTTTAAATAAAGTCACCCTACAACAAGCATAACAATGGAAGATCATGCTTTAAATGTATATCAGGGGGGTTTGATCACCTCAATAGGGTTATTAATGTCTATAAAGTGTTAATATATAATTTATACAATAAGTTACACCTCATTATGTTATACATAAAGAAGAAGATACAAGTAAACCTATAATACCTACATGTTTAAAGTACACCTATAGTAGTAGGGTTCTTAGGATATATATCTTGATACATGAAAATTGACAAGAATGATGAAGTTCCATGATTCATGATGGAGTATAATAAAAATTAAGGGTTTATTAATACAATTATGATAAAATTAAATTAGGATAGTAAGGGTTCCAAATACCTATTTCTCAATCAAGACTACATTCAATAAACAACCTACAGGGACGCTTGTCTTCTTGCACAATCAAGTAGGTGGATATGAGTTCTTGGAGACCTTCATGGATCGTAACCTTTAGGTAAGTTTGGATTTTGTAAAATATATTTTTATAAGAAAAATATAATCATAGACCTAATATACCTATTGAAATCCTTTTAAAACTCTTCAAATCACTTCAAGGTCTGTCATAGCCCAATACATCTACCTACAACCATCTTTTGGTTTGGATAGTGAGTTTAGGTTGAATATGGATAAAAGGTGTATAAGGATGAGAAATTAATAATGGAGTGAAATTAAAATGTGATAGGGATCATATGAAATTATCAATTAATTATTTTTATTTGCATACCATCATGACAAGGTGAAATAAGACAAGCTCAGTCATGAGCCTAAGAATCATAAAAAACTAGGTATCTCAAACTAGCTTTTAGTAAAAAGAGCCTATAAGACAAAGTATGCATAAAAAGAATTTAAAATTGGTAGGATTGGTCCTAATAACCTAATATACCTATCCATAATATTTTTAAGTGCATATGACAAGTGTAAGTTCCCTCTATTTTGACACAATCACTTTCATGTCTCATGATAGTAACCATTGGTGCAGGCATACTCTTTGGATTTTTATGGTGTGATTGAGGTTTAAAATTATTTTAATTATTTGAAAATAAATTATATTATGGTTTTAATACTATTAAACATATTTAAATAGTATTCAAATTCCAAACTCCATGTAAACACACCGGCAAGCTCCAAACCCCACAAATAGTCTCAAAGGAATAAAGAGCAAAGTTGTATTTTTGATCATTTGAAGAGGAGAGTACAATTTTAATCAGGTAATTAGAATGTAAAAATGGTTTTTTAACCCCATATCATATTATAGGTTTCCAATAACTCCAAATTTTAGATTTGGCCAATTAGGCCTTAAAGCTTGTTTAAAGGCCTACTGCACCAAAAGACACTCTCAAGTCTTCTAATGCAAGGTGACTTAATGAATGGGTAATATGAGATGTTTCAGGTGCCAATAATTTTTATTAAATTTATTAATATTAATAGTAATGTCAAATTGGTCTTTTGGAAGAATTTGAGCTTTTTAGGCCTAAGACACCCAATTTTAGCCCATCTTCAGATGCTCATATCTTTCATACCATGAGGAGTTGGGAAAAATGCTTTTAGCATTTTTTGAGTATCCATATTTAATTTAAATTAATTTTTTATTCAAGTTGGTTAAGGTCCTAATTTTTATGAATAATTTCTAAGAGCAAAAGCATGTCCAGAATGCTTGTAAACCCTACAGATAATTATCTTTATCTATGTATCTTTTCATACCTTCCACATGGGAGCCCAATATTTTCAAGAATTTTGAAGGGATATATTTCATATATATCCATGTAAATAATTTGTGTAATTTTAGTCTTCATTTCATGAACAATTTTCAAGAAGGTGAGCCTACTTGAGCTTGTAAAGGAGCTTTTTGACCAATTTTAGGTTTTTAGACTCATAGGTCCATAAAATGGTCTATAATTAATTTTAAACCACATGGAGTGTGTATATTAATCCCAAAAATCATTTAAAACCTATTTTATATAAGAATTTGACATGTTTGGGTGCCAAAGAGGCTTGAAATGGCTTTAAAATGCTTATTTTTGCAGGTATTCAAAGAGAGAAATGTTCTAAATCAATGGAAGAGGCCTTATGGGCTTGAAAAATTGTTATATGTTGATTTTATCCCTTCCAAAAAAATTATAGTGTGCTTTTTTGAGATAAAGGTTTAAAAACCCATGATTTTTGACATTTTGTGAATTATAATAGGTTTAATTATGATTTCCACCATTGTTTCATGTCTTGAAGTTTGTCCAAATATTCATTTTCTTCCTCGTATGCATGTTATGGATGTTAGTAAGTCTTTTAGAGGTATATGAGTGGTTCTTATGGTGCCAAATAGTTTTAGGATCAGGTTTTAGGGCAGCTTGTTGAGAGTGGCTCAAGCTTGAGACCTATATCAATGGAGTCTATGAAAATTGAAGGTTTCATGGAGTTTATTTAAGGTTAGATGAGAAAATCGACATTTAAATTAGAATAAAAAATAAAAAATAACATCCATGGTCAATTAAGCACCAAATGCTAAGTCAATTAACCTTTTGCCAAGCATCTTCTAGAAGAGCATGTGGAGGGGGCATAGAATTCCAAGCAGAGAGGTTTGGAGGTTGGGAGGAAAAGTAGAGAATTCAATGTGTTTTGAAAAAAATGTTTGGAGACTTTTCCCTTGTGAGTGGATCATTCCATTATCATCCTCAAATGTTTTTATCTTCTAGTATCTTTTTAAGCTAATGAGAAGGCATGAAGACTATTTGAACTAATGAGGGTTAATTTATTGAGGAAATATTAGTGATAATCGATCCAAATGTGGTTGAGACTCCATGGAAGGTGGTTCTGTCTCATTTATTTATTTTTGAGTGCTTGCTTCTCCTTTGTCTCTTCCCGCTTCTCCTTTGTCTCCCATTCTCCCCCATTTTGTAAATATAATCTCATTTGATAAGGAAAACCCCTATCAAAATTTGTAGGAAATACCTTTTAAATCAATAAAGATAATTTTTCACCTATCTCTTGTCTCTAACTTGTGTTTAGCAGGCTTGTGTATGATGGCTTTGTGAATAAGTGTTCTTCCATGTCCATTATCCTTCTTTCTTTCCTCTTTTTAGGTCTTTTCAAGTTAATTTCAGGTCTGAACTTGAGCTTTTTATACCATTTATGGACACTTATTGTGAGTTTTAGAACTCCTCTTTACTTCATTTATCACTTAGTGAGCCTAGTTTAAGAAATACTTATGAAAATTAGCTAGTTTTTTAGATTGTGTGAGCAAGGACTATCTTATTCTAAATTAGTGTTTGTTTCAATCTTATGTGAGTGTCTCTTAAATTGGTGTATCACCCTTTTAAAGTTCTTAGTCATCCTATACCATCTTTATATCTCTTTCCCAAGTAAAATTATTAGTTTAGGTGATCTACCAAGAGTAAGTTGGCCTTCTTCATAGGTTCAACCTCACTACATGATACCCATGGCCTGAGGTTGCTCCAATATTGTATTTGGGAGAGAGAGAGTAAAAAAAAATCTCCCACGAGGGTGAATTTATACACTACAACAATAAACAATCAATGGACTTGTTTGATATCATAAATTTAGGTTACTATTTACTTAAAGGTGATTCATTTCAGGTTGAGAGAATTAGTTCCACCAATCAAGGACTCAGCTCTTCAAGAAAATTAATTCATGAATTTGTCTTATCTTAAGATGATGTGTTTGAGATTTTATATCAAGTTTATTAGCTCCTCACTCCATATTCAGATGTCTCTCCACTCTTGGAAGGTGGAAATCAACTAAAGTGGACTCAAGAAGTCATAAAAGCATATGCATCTCTCTTAGAGGCCAGCCTTGCATCCATAACACATGAGACACATCAAAATATCCAAAATAACCATCAAAAGATCATGATTTAAAAATAATTTATAATTTTTATGCAATAAATATGCATATGTGAAGAATATGACTAGGTCCTCAACTCACATCTATAATTCATGTACCTAAATTTAGAACTAGAAGGCTCAGCTACTTCTTTAAGAGGCCACGAACATGCCAATGTTCCTAACTACAAGAAGGAGCTTTCAAGATGTGGAAATTATATTTCATGGTCACATAGTGGTCAACAGAGTTTTTCATTTGACCATAGAGTATATATTTTGATCTCAAGTTAGTTGTTTTAGGTTGTTTATCTTATTTCAATAAGTGGTTAGCAAAAATAGTAGTGTGTTGCCTTTTTATTGTATTTGTCTTACTTTGTTATTTATTTAGGTTAAGTGTATTTAATTCTTAGTTTAGGTGTGTTTACTGTGTTGTTTCTATTTCTCTTATTGTTTTTTATAGTTATAAGAGGTGTCACAAAGTACAAAATCTATTTGGCAGTCCAAGGTAGTCATCAAAATCATCTTGTTATGTTTCAGACTATCATTTCCATATGAAAATTTAGTGAGTTATTTTGACCAGCAAGATGGTCAACCCCTATGAGTTGCCAAAAATGTTGGCAATTTGTCCTGTCAAGGCCAAATACCAATCCTTATAATTTGAAACTTTTCATGGCACTGATATAAGCCTCTACATGATGGTCTACTATATGTATGTTGACTAGAAGTGAACGTTTTGGTCTTTAAATGATTAATTTGTCAAAAATACACATAAAAATTCCCCTAAATCATTCATAATATATTTAAACACCTTCATCTTCATGTCATTACCTTAATTCAAAATTCTCATGCTTTGAAAATATCTCCTCATGCAAGCATAAAGCATAGTTTTGGCCTCTAAGAGTTTCCACATGCCAAATTTGGCCCCTTTTATCTAAAAAAGACTTGTTACTTGTTTTATTATTCCAAAAAACTTTTGATATTCTTAAATTTACCCTAAATTGGTGTTTCAAATCTTTAAGTTTGGATAAAATACAAGAGAAAGGTCTATTTCATATGTTTTCATGTAGAAGTACAAATTTGTATAGATCTTTTCCTATAGCAAAGATCATGAGATTGAATATGAAGTAATTAAATGATTAATAGAAAATATTCAAGACAAAAATATTTCATACAGGCTCAAAACCAGTTCTCTTCATCCACCTAGCTCCTTTGCACAATTGATAGCCCTTTAGGGTTTCAAATGGTACGACCATGAGAGAGTAAACCAAGATCTAAAATTTTGGGAAGAGGAAGGGGTCTAAGATATATTCCATCTTTGGTAATTGGTTATTATTTTGTATCTCTCTCCTTCATGAACCATCCTTAACAAGTTAAGGTACTCATTATGCCTTCTTCATTTAGACAAGCAACTAATTTTTTGAGATTTCTCCTTTCTTGAGAATCATGATAGAAAAAACGTTTGTGAATCTTTTTAGGAGTATGAATGAAATTTAAATGATATTATCTATCTTATTTCTACTATGTGAGGTTATATGTATATCAATAAGATAAATGAAAGACAAATCTAAAGTTTGTAGGCAGTTTAAGATATTGTACAGTTCATGGGAGAAAAACAATATCAATATTTGTTAGAATTTTGTTTACAAGGGTTTCATTCATGTTAAATGTCCTTCACTCAAGTGACACAAAGATTTTTCAAGTTCAATCCCCCTTAAACACCATCCATCGCCCTTAAACCTCCTGTTAGTTATAGTTTAGCATATGTTAAGGTATTTATCATATGTTAAAGGTTATTAATAGATTCCTAGATTTCGTTTGCATAGTGTATACCTCCTTTAAGAGCCTCCAAAGTGGTATGTCTGATTGAGGCATATGCCTATGATTTAGTCATGGTATTCATTTAATGTCTAGGTTGTGGATTCATGTTCATTTCACCTCTATTATGTTTCATTCCTTTACATAGTCTTCACACTACCATTCGCCATTGTAAAAGCTCCATCTCCATCTCCATTCAATGTTTCCCATCATCCATCACCTACCACTACCTATCCACTCACTTCCACCTCATGCATTCACTATCAAAAGGAGTCAAGAATGTTTAAGAAACACCATGGTCATGCAAATTTTGTAAAACCTTAAAACCCTACTAGATTGAGATAAACAATCACCTATAATAAATAAAATCATAATCAAGAGTTTTTCATGGAAGGTTGTAAGAAAGAAGGGACTAGAGGATATCACATTGAAGGTCATTCTTTAAAATATCTCCTCAAGTTAAAATGAATGAAGGAGAGGCTCATAAAAACTATTTTTTGGCCATCTCAAGGTCTGATTCCCCCTCTATCTATAAAAAATATCCCTACATAGTCACATATAGCCATGTTAAAGGAGATGAACCAAGTGCACTATAAAAGGAACCTTGAGACCTTAACAAAAATCTTGAAGTTAATTTATCATTGAAAACCCATAATTGCCACTATAATTCTTCCATAATCTTCTTGATAAGATTATTAGGTTGATCTAAAGTCAAGTTTCTAATATAAAGATCAATTACAGTCATATCTTCAAGCATACTCAGTCATAAGCCCAAGAAGTGGGAAAAGAAATGAATGGAGAATTTAAAGGCACAAAAAACTTCAACTTAGGTTATTAAAATTATTAATATCATTGTATTAATGAAAAATAAGTTCATAAGATACATCTTTGATCTTTTAAAGGTCTAAATTTGTCTCAGTCCATACAATCACACTAAAATATAGTCAAGGTGCCTTTTCCAAGAAATTTTTATGTTTTGAGTTTGAAGAAAGATAAAAAATATGGTTTTGGGCTTGTGTTAAAGGTACAATACAAAATTTATACATAGTGAACCAAGTAAACAGTAATCTACAATCAATGACACACTAGCATTTACAAGGCTTTTTGAAGAGCAAACTTAGTTTCAAACCCAATAGAGGATGACAAGATTGTTTGAGAGACCCCTGAGCATAATTGGAAATTCAATCAAAATTAAATATTATCATAGAATTCAAGTATGTGGGAGATGAAATACTAAAGCATATAGAGAACAATCATATGGTCTTTAACACCTACAACCACCTAGTGAGAATGTTGGTTTCAATACAATGTTTGATGGGAACATAGGGTTTTGATCATTATGATAAGGTTATAACTATACAAATCATAACAAGGAGACTATAGAAGAAACTAGCCTAAAAGGAAAATAAGACTTTGAATGTATACAATTGAAGACTAGCTTCATATAGTGTATACAAGAAATAAAGCCTAATTCACTCATGGGTAGACACAGTTAACCTTGGGTAAAGAATGAGGTCAAGATTTTCAAGAAAAAATTGGTTTCACCTAAGGAAGTGATATTTCTTGGAATTACAATGAAGAGATCACTATTAGGAGCTTTTTTACTATTACATGAGGCTCTAAGTCACTTAACATGTTTAGGCATTATGGGAGTTTGACTATGCATAGCTCTATGGGGAAACAAATGACTATTTAAATTCAACATGATCAATTAAAATCTCATTAATAATTATATAAATACTCACAAAGTGGTTACAATGCCTAATTTGAATATCTTCACCTATAGCCCATGTTGACAAGGTTTATGGTTTGAGAGTATATGAAGAGGATGGTGTAATGATAGTATAAATAGGTTAAATAAGTGAATAAAAAAGATATGAATCATTAAAATAAGGATTTTTATGGCCTAATAAAATCCTACTCAACCTTTTTAGACTCAAATACAAGGTGATACAAGAATTCAGTCACATACCTATTGGAAACATATGCAGTCCACTAGTTAGTTTTGGGGAAAATTAATCTTGAGGCCTCTAGAGGCATGATCTGGCTATAAAAATTTGTATAAATGGTGGTTATGATTTTTTATAACTATATATTTTTTTTCTAAGTTCACATTAATATTGAAAGCATCCACTATTTTATCATAGTTATATGTTTGTTTGTTAGTAGTCACCAATGGAGTTAAGAGGGATTTTTAAAGAGTTACAGGTATGACAAATGGTTTGGACTTGATTAAGAGTTTTTAAGACATGTAAATTATTATTATATTTTTCTTGTATGATTTTTACGGTTCAAAATAGTCATATTTTAGGTTTAAATCCTTAAGGGATTATTAAAGAAAAAAGAGCTAAGATGGGCATGTGCACTAGTTTGATGGAATCCATCTATTTTGAGTGGTATTTTAAGACATCAATTTTTTTTTAATTATGTAATAATTATATAATAATTTTATCAAGCTATAAAAACCTCATTTGGAGGCTCAAACACACCAAAATCAATCTTAGGGCTACTCAAGCCTAGTATATCCTAAACCCTAGGCAACATATGAATGTGTAAGAGGTAAAATTGATAAAATATATTATCCTAAGGATTTTTTTTACCTTTATATCAGGGTTAAAACTCAATAAAACATGTTTTTTAATTATTAATAACCTTATAAACCTTTGTTGTCTCCATACACACATTGACATGCAAACCAAACCTACAGGCAGTCTTATAAGATATGGAGACAAAGTGGAGTTTGGGCATTCAAAGTAAGTTAAAATGGATATAAAAAATTTAAATAATATTATATTATGAGTTTTAACCCATTATATCACCTAAATTTTCCTTGAACATCAAAACTTAGTAAAGGTTAAACAGTCTTAAAACTAGTCTTCAAGCCTAAAAGGCTCACACCACCATGAAGATACTTGTAGACCCTATCAAGAAAATGTGAAATTATCATAAGGTTTGAGAGGTTTTATAAGGTCCTAAATGATATGTTATAAGTATAATATAACAAATAAATTTCAATTTGGAATTTATAGAGATAATTCAAACTATGCAGTCTAGACACTCATTTGAACCACTTATTTCAAGAGCTCATATATTTCATCACAAGAGTACCTGTACCAAATTATATTATAATTATTTTATTACCCCTTTATAATTGAAATAAATTAATTATTAAGTTTTATTTATTATCTTATGTTTATGAACCATTGATAAGACTATAAGTAGGTTTAGAATGCATGCAGAACACTACAAGAAAACTTCTTTATGTATGTATGTTTACACACCTTTTACATGGAAATAAAATATTATAAATAAATTTTAAGGGGTTTATGGACTCAAAATCCATGGCAAGGAGTTCTAGTTTGGAGTTTTATACTTTATCAACCATCGTTAAGAAGGTGGACCTCCAAAACCCTCCTACAAACCAATGTTGAGAAAAGTGAAGTTTCTTGCATCCAAACACCCATTAATCATCCTATAAAATATTAAATAATTAATTACACTAAAATAGTGTCTTATACATGGTATTATGATGTAAAAAACTATAAAAACCTATCATAAAATAGGGTTTTGAGGAAAAAGTACAAAAATAAAAGTAAAAGGTAGTTTAAGGAAGTTCTAATCATTAGAGAGTGAATATTGACACTATTTATACCTATTAAATTCATCATATAATCAAAACCATGTTTTTAAGTTCCCCTGTGATTTCATTCAAAATAGCTAGTCTGTAGGATTGAAGGACAAGGTGACCTAGTCACCCAATTTGATAAGTTTGTAGGTGTTTCATGTTCAAGAGAACCAACATTATGATTTGAGTCATTTATTCAAGACTAAAACTATATTGTTCATATGTTTATAAAGTTTCACGAAAGTTTTTATAGCCATAAAATTCAATCATTTTGGCTACTAGGCCTAATTAGCCTAGTAGACCTATTTGGTCAATCAAGTAAAGTGGAAAATTGCATTGAAAGCTATTGATGAGAAATGATGTAGAGAATCCACACCATATAACTGATATTACATGGAAATAACATTCACAATAGATCCTTAAGTGGACAATAAATGAGTTAACTAGTCTTCAATTGGTAATTTCATGCACAATTGGTCCTTGAGTTGTCAATCAACACATAATTGATCCTTATCATGAGTTAATTTATCTAAATTGGCAATCAATGCATGTTTTATGGTCTTAATGAAATTAGTATTTTCTCTTGACTTAAGTCTTATGTTATAAGGAATGAGAAATTATTCTACACCTATGATGGCCCACCACCTTATTTTTAATGCCAAAGAACTCATTCAAAAGTCATGCAAGTTAATCAAACATGGAGAGATTCTTAGAGGGCTATTTGAAACTAGTTGTAATATAGTTTATACTTGAGTTAATGATTAGATAACCTATTATTCTCTCCTCTACACTACATTCTCTTCTCTTCTTCACATTATTTTATATATTTAGGATTTTAGGCCTTGTTTATAGATCCCTCTATTGGGCATGATGAAACTCTACCAAAATTGAGTTTTGTAACATCTTAAGATAATACAAATGAATATTTTTGATTCCTTGGTATAGGTTTAGTGTATTTATATTATTTTTTATTTGCACATGTGGCAGTGTTTTCTCCCTTGGTAGGTCCTAATCTTACCTAGTTACTAGTATATCATGTTATATTGGCCATATATAGTGTTTGATGTTGACTAACTAAGCTAAAAATCGAGATAATGATTGGTTAGTACCTTGAATTAAGCCTTTCATCATTTCCCTCAATATTTGATCACTTGATGAAACCTTTATGTGAAACACTTTTGCATGAGTCCATTAGAGTTGTAAGATCCAGTGATTTGAATTACTTATCAGTGTTAGTTGGAGTTCAAATTGAGTGGATGAATGATTACATTAGGTGAATCACCACCACTAGTATAGGTTTTCACTTTCAATTCTCTTTATAACTCTTTTCACCCCTAGAGTAATGTAGTTTTAGGAAAAGGATTAAATTTGATATATTAGAGGAGCTAACATCATGATCTAGAGGTTTAGTCTAAGTTATAGGTAACCCACAACCTATGGACCAATCTAATGTTAGTCCAAGTTTGAAGGAGATCTGAGCAATCTACTTCAACAGGATGTAACTTGGGTTACTAAGATTGTGATTACAAAAATCCAAATGATTTGTACAATAGTTAAGAATATAGTGATGAGGAAAATGAGCATACAAATTTTGAATTTGAAAAATATATTTCATTTACTCCTATTTTGTATTCCTCTTTTCATAAATAATAATAAAAGTAACATATTAATAATGACTATATTCTCTCTTTTAATCCCTCACAAGGATTAAACTATGAAAAATCAATAATTAGGGCATCTTGTTTACCTTTTAAATTGGATAATACATTACATCACATTAATGAATACAAGTTATAAAATCATATCCCTTTCATAGAAATAACAAATGATGAAATTGAATGTGTTAATCGTGCACTCTCTTTAGAAAAGGTAGATGATATACGTTCACATGATATTCCATACTCTCCCCTAGACATAGATAATGATGTAAAATATTATGATAATATTTTTCCTCCCTTTGAAGTAATAAATAATACTCATTCTCCATCTTTTGATATATTAAAATATACAAATAATTTGTAATTGCCAACAAAAAGTGACAACATTACTTTAGATTGCCAAAATAATGATCTTGACATACTTTTTAAAAAAAATCAAGATACCATTCCTTTATCCATAGAGTTCAAATCTCATGATAGTACTCATCATGATGGTTCTTTATCTTATCTTAGGTTAGCAAAACCAAATGAATTACAATGTGACATTTCTACTCTCATTAAATAATGATAAGTTAAGCAACAATTCCCAATCTTATCCTAATTTTGTCTTATAATGTAATCATAAACCATCTAATGACTTTTTTCATAATCCTCTCATACCAATGTTTAAAATGGATGATCAATTACAACCCATGATTCATCCATTCCAAACCACTACCATACCTACTAGTCATATTATATCCATGATGCATGTTATTTGTCACTTCCAAAAGAAAGTTCTTGATCTCTCTGAGAAAACTAGATTATATTATGTGAATATCAAAGATAATGTTATTTTTTTCAACCCCTTACACACACTATATACAAGGATCCATATCCAAAATATTTAATTATGCCTACACTACCTTTGTTTGATGGTTATATATATCATTTTAATCATTTAACTCAATATACCATTTAGTTTAGAGAATGGGGAAATTATAGATGTATTCTATTAAATTATTTACATAGAATTCTCACAAGAGATACTTTAGATTGGTTATATAATTTACCTAGTAGCTCCTTATCTAACTTAAAAAAGTTATAAGATGCATTTTTATCAGATTGTCACAAGCACATGGTACCTAAATTAATAATGAAACATTTACAAGGTTTTCAACAAGGTCATGACAAACTTATCACAAAATAAATTTTATGATTCAAGGATACTTTTACTTCATTAAATTTTCAACCCTCAAATTGAGAAAGTAATTTATCTTCAGTTGGGGTCTCTTATATCCACTAAAATAAAAAACCATGCATAAATGATGCACTTATTTTGAGATCTTATACATGGATGTATTCAAATATGCATTTGAACTAAATTCCACAAAACTAAATGTTAATAAGTCATAATCATCCCCACAAAAGAAAGTAGTGTTCACATATAAAGAAATTTAGATTTAATATCTAAAATCAAGAATCTAGTTCAAATCATTCATAAGATAGATGAGGCACTCAAGGTAGTTCCTCTTAAGGAAGAATAAGTCAAAGTAGTTCAATAAAGGTAGGGAATCAATTTAAAAAACACCACCTACAGTAAGTAAACCTACTTATAGTAACAAATAATGATTAAATTTTGATAGATTTAAATATTAACCACGTGATAACTTACATACATTATTGGATGAGAATTTAATCACTCTCCCTCCTAATTAAAGTCATCCCCCTCATCATCATGAGTACACAAAAGTTAAGTAATTTTTCACTTATCATGGTATTAATGGACATCAATATAATGACAATTATGCATTATGATAAAATAGTGCAAAACTTACATGTAAAGGAATTATTACATTTCAAATCAATATAACTAGAAATAAAGATACTAATATCCATGATAATAGCACATCTTGAATTACACAAACATGGATACTAAAGGAAATCATATACATTCAAATCAATAATATGAGCATGTAATACATATTTTTAAAATGTCACAAAATCATCAACAATATCAAATAAAAGTGCTAAAAATATTTCATATAGGTATAGATCCATAAATACAATATCACAAGATAATTATGAATGATAATCAATATGGTGCAGAATGTCTATTTTTGTCAAGATGGTCAACTCATTTTATAGTTTGAAATAAAATTAAGTACACAAATCTGTCACAAATCTAAAATTACAATATCATTAAACACATTTCACTTTCAATAGCATAATCAGCATACCAAATTCCAAGATCATCACATGAACTAATCTATCAAAGTATTAATACAGATACTTAAAACATATACAATATAAAAATTCCATAAGTCTACAAGAAAAAATATTTTAAAGACTATGTTTGTGTGTGTGTGTGTGAGTGTACATATGCATATGCATGCATACACACACACACACACACACACACATACACATATACATACATACATATATATATATATATACATACATACATACATACATACATATATATATATATATATATATACACACATACACACATATATATAATGTATATATATATATATATATATATATATATATATATGTATATGTATAAACACACCCACAAATATATATACATATATATATACACACACACACACACACACACACACACACACACACACACACACACACACACACACACACACACACACACACACACACACACACACACACACACACACACACAATGTTTTACAAGTATAACATAATACAATGTCACTGTATAATGGGTTCATTTCCTTGAGCCTCTCAACCTCCCTCTATTAATAACTGACTATGAGATGAGGAAGTTCCACTATCATTTTGTTGTGATCTTGAGAGACATCAAATCCTCAACTCATGATCCTCATATAAGGCCACTTGTCATTGTAGTGTAACATGCTCACACTAAAACTATATATACTCTTGAAATGCACTCTATGTGAGATTTGTTAGTGGATAACTGGGGGGATATTATGTCTCATGATTTCTTACCTCAGCTAGACACATTCAATAATAACTACATCTCTCTTAGATATTGCATCATCATACCATGTTATTTCCATAATGTTAACTATAATAGATATAACTACCTAATCAAAAAGAGGGGCATACTCACCTAAAATCTCAGTAGCATGCTCCAATAGTCCACTAGTGACTACATCACCAATCACTTTTGTGTGAGAACCTAGAGGGATGTATCTATATGATCAGCCAAAATCCATCATCCCATAAAAATATAAACATGTTAAATCAATACCAATGTTATCAAAATCAGTAAAACTATATACAAATTCTAAATATACATATACTTACTCACAAGAGTAACTTGATATCCAACCATTATTACACCACCATATACCATAGGCACATCACATATTATAACTAGGAATGAAATATACCCCTATGGACTAACCACCATTATCTATAAACTAATTTACAACTAGCATCATTAGAATCTAGTGTCTAAATCACTAGATTCATATTTACCAATGAGATGGAAGACAAGTCTTCATCAATCAGTTGGTCTATATCCCCCTCATGTAGTGGATCCCTCTTAGTTCATCTCCAAACATATGCTATTGTGGACACATTTTGGGGGATACCAAATTATATAGTAATATGCTAAAAATAAAAGCAATCATAAACCTCAAACCATTAGTCTTAAATCCAATATCTCACTATAATACGCCTCAGCTCCACCCTACCCTTAAGCCACCCTCAATATCATGTATATGGAAACCACATAATATCCTTAGTAGATGGGCAGTCTAGTGTCTGAAAACACTCCATACTCCCACATCTCATAATATGCTTTGTCCCACCCATCACTTAACATATATATTTGGATGATCCCAGACACCATGAGTCATCCCCAAAGGTCTGATAACTATAATTTGCTTATAGGTCTAAAAATGTATAAGTGTCATTAAGTCCAATCCTCTTCCAAACCCTACCAAATGAGTCTGTGAAAGTCTTTTTATAAGTGGGATAACATGGTGAAAAATTAATAGTATATCATCATATGATCTTCAATGTCATGAAAAAATTAGTACATCTTTTATGAAATTGATACACCATTATAGTCAAATATGAGAAAGGAATCCAATAGAGGGAACACAACTTTATGAAACTGTAGAACATTCTCAATTAAAATATTTGATAGTAAGATAGTAGTATCATTTGTACCATAATTATCATTTCAAGTCATGTAAAAGTGAGCCTAAGTGATATAATTTGGTGCATCAGCACCTTACAAGTTCACATGTATCTTAAAAATAGGTAACCACATCATCTTCCATGCATCCTCTAGGTTCACTATCATTTCCCATATTAGGAGATAGAAAGTACAAGTATTTAAATCCCATCACTCATCCATGGTATTCATTATATGTATTTCATATGGAATCATGATTATCCAACCTACATGTCTAATATGGGTTGCATAAGTGTGGCTCTCTCATTATTGGTTAATGGCATAAGCTATACTATCTTCATCATATAGATGCAATGAAACTTCTTAACCCACATATATGCCTATAATAAAATTTTTAAAAAAACAACATTAGTAATGTCATACACAACTTTGATTTAAACTTTCAAAGCATAACACCTAATAAAAAATTCAAACATTTTTGTTATGGTTGTAGATAGTTGAATAGGTCCATAGATAGGTCTGGTAAGAACTAGACAGGTTCACAAACATGTCCATACTTGATGAAAAAACTCCTTTATTGTTGATAAAATATTGGCATAGAGTGTACATGATTGAAAAACTTCAAAAAATACTTAAACTACATAAAAATTATCAAAATTTCAAATTTTACATAAGTTAAAAATTGATTTTTTTGACTTACCAGAAAAGGCGTGTCCTCATACTATAAGATGGCTCTGACATGATCAAACCATGCCAACTTAAGAACTATCCTTTTTGGCATTATATCTCTCTTAGAGATTAAAAGTCATGAAATCTCAACATGCAAATGAATTACAATTTATTTTGCAACCATCTTACTTATAAGGGTGGACTTTTTCTTTTTCAAAATTTAGAACCTTTATAACTAATTTTCCCAAACTTACACACGTGATATATTGAGTGATACATATCAAAATAACTTCCCATTAGTTTCATTCCAATACATGCAATGTGTTCTTACAAATGGAAATATTTTCATCCTATCAATCAACCTTTTCAAAAAAGACAAATTCTACACTTATCCACAAAATCTCTTGCATATTATTTGGTCTCCAATAATTTTTTAAATACAATAATCATCATTTTATAATGATAAAAGTGATAAAGTATCAAAACAATCAAAAATTCAATCGATATTTAATTAACACATACTTCAAAACATATACCTTATTATTTCAATAAGATGCACTTGGTTCTCTCATGCATCACATCAAAAGGGGGCATCTATTAGGTTTATTGTAGAATACATCTCAACACATTATATAGTATTTAGAATAACTCAAACTAATCACATACTAAAAATTTATTATAGATTTATTATAAAATGATACTCAATAATATGAACACTTGGGGCATGTAAAATAGAGGTGCACTCAAATAAATAAAAATAAAGAATACAAAAATTTAAATAATGAAAAAAAAAATCTACAAATAAGTACATAATTTCATAAGATTCAAATCAATTCAATAAGCAATCACATGATAGATGTTAACACATTGATACAGGTTATGGGGACATGTGACAAGCATATGCACTCACTTTTCAAAAACATGAAATATAGAATCATGTACACTTCAATATGTATGCATGGGCATATACAAAATAGTTACAAGAGTAAAGTTACAAGTTATGAATACAATCACAACTGATCATATAGATGCATAACATTATATATCATTGGCAAACATTTAGGGGCCATGATACTCATTCATGCTCAAGCTTATTCAAATATCAAAGTTCAAAATCTCAAAATTCCAAAAAGGTATGGTGGTTTTTAATGTGCATGTTTCAAATATTAAAGTTACAAATTCAAAGGAAAAATATTCACTTCAACTAAAATCAATGAGCAATGTGGTTGTGATGGGGGCATGAATATTTTTTATTATATTTCAATCATGTAAAATATAATTTAGATCCATCAATAGTGGTTTGATTTTATTTATTATAGGTGATGTACATTCGAGCCTAGTGACACTCAATAGTTGTTAGAGTATCTTACTCATGCTGATTAGGCTCTACATATTGTATTTACCTAGTTTTGTCTTATGTGGGGTTTAGTCCCACATTGGTTAGTTTAAATTTCATATTATTTTTCCTTGCCTATATAAGTGTTCTAATTTTAATATACATTCTTTATTCTTATTTATGCTTTTGTATGTTTCTTTATGTTTCATAATATTTTTCATATCATTTGAGTATAACAATAATTTTATCAATTGGTTTATTCTGAGTATATGTTGAATCATCAATGGTTTTGGAAATGAGCCATTGGATAGATCTTAACTAGAGAGTTTTGATAACTCTTTAATAGTATCAGATCAGTCTTCAATAGCCATCGCTTTGCATGTCTATGTTCTTCCTTTGTTATAGTTTATAGTCTTCAAAGTATGTGTTTTTATTTCGGAGATTTGCATTTTAGGCTTGGTTGATCTCTTTTTTGCTCAAATACATCATGTTTATTTTGGCATGAGTAGTGTATTTTTACTTAGATTTTTCTTTACCATATCTCTTTTCTACTCCATCCTAGCTTTGCCAATCACTGGGCCTCATCTTAGATAATCTTCCTTTCGATGAGCCCTATATCTTCATGTAACCCTCCTATCACAAAATAGATAGATAGATTGAGGTGAAATATGGTGTTATCATTGAGGTATTTTTAAGGGATTGCAACATTCATCACATGCAACTTTAGATCAATGGAAATATGGTCTTGGTATAGGTCTCATAGGCCATTTTACTATTTGGGTCTTGCTCAAGGTATACATCTACCACTACATCAGATATTTGGTCACACAACTTTTCTAGGTGTTCCTCATTCATAGACTTAGATCTAAATAGTAAAGTCTTCATGATCTATTTATATAACTAAAGTGAATAGAAGGGAGATCTGAAAGTAGAATGCAAAATACCTGATGAAGGAGTTGTATGTATATTGTGGTTACACATACTATGTGTACTATGGATGAGGCTATGGAGATACTATTGCATAATAAGGAGAGGGATGAAATTGCTATTCCTATAGATATAAAGGCATATATTTATTTTTCTACTAAGGCCCTTGGTGTTTTTAGAGACATCGTGGCCTAGGGACTGTTATTTTGGGCATTTTTTAGGTTGACTTGGATGATATCCTTGATGTGCTCACTCTAGCTTTACTTACCCTACAGCCAACCAAGGATCCCACAACCTTTCCATCCTCTAAATGCCTAGTCAAGCCACCTACATGAAAAAAATACCTCCATCAACTACACTAGTTTTATTTTTTAGATTGATGTGTGGCATCTAAGGACTATATTCAAAATGCTTGTGATCAGTGGTGGAGGGGGTCTGGATTGGCATTAGAGCATCTATTAGAGAAGCATAGAATTAAAGAAGTTTTTTGATTCCATTTTATTACTTATCCACTTTCCAAACACAAGACACCAATAATCCACTTACTTATCCTCTTAAACATAGTTGTATATTCATTATTTGTGTTAAATAGTTGTATTTTTTCCTTAAGGGGAAGTGTAGTTCACTCACACATGCATAGAGGTCATTGAATGGATTTTTTTTACTTATATTTATTTGAGGAGATTCTCAAAAGAAAATTGATTCTAATGAGTGGTTGGAAGGCTAGGTTCACCTTAGCCATAGTACATTTTTTAAACTTTTAGTACAAATTTTATTAAATAGTTCTTATTTATGGGAAATAGATTGTTTAATAACTTTTGATTTGTAGATCAAAATTGAGTCCATTCTCTTTAAAAAGTTAATATTTTTTAATTTCTCATGATTTGGTCCTAATTCCATTATAAAACACACTAAAATATAAAGTTTTACATTCTAAGGGGGTCTCTTCACATTGGTTATTTTGCCTTGTGCTTATGGTTTATGGTGACATTTTAGTGGTGATGCATTTTTTTATGTTTTGATCTTTTATTTGAGGGATTATTCCTTATTTTGAACACACCTTATCTCTTTTAGTTTTTTATATATCTAAGGGTGAGGTTTGATCTATTAGGAGGTCACACCCCCTCACATGCAACACAAACTTCCCTCTTGCTTCTTTTGGATTACCTTATCATCATCTATTGCACTCATGGAAGCATTTTTGGTTGAGTTTGACATCCTATTATTTATTATACATTATCACTACTATGGTTTTTTCTTGTTCCATGGGAATTGAATTATACTTCTCACATGTACTATCTTAGATGCATTTTTGGTTGAGTCTAACATCCTTTTACATGTGTTTTGCACATTATTATTTTTGGTTGCTGATTCTTTTCTAGCATTTTTGCATACATGGATATTTTCACCATTTTCACACTCTTCTATCATCCCACGACATGAATTAGTAATTTGACACATTGGTAGTTATTTCATATCTCTTTGAGGCCCATTTCTAAGTGCCTCACCTTCTTCTATGGAGACATATTTTTTGCTCTCTTGTTTTTGGAGCACCTCTTATAATTATTGATGGATTATTAGATAGGTCAATAGTCTCCTCATTTGGAGCTATTCTAGGGAATCCCAGTGTCTTTCTTGTTTCCATATAATGTTTTTTATGTATGGATTATATTGTATTTTCACATATTTATAATTTTCCATGGGGGGTTTGTTGATTCAACCTTGTCTACCTTCATGTGTTTGTGTGCTCTATTATGGGCACCTTTTCACTTAATCAATTGCTTGTATTTTCCATCACCACCATGGGAAATCATCCTTGAGAGAATTATCTATATTTTTGACAATTTTTTTGATAGTTAAAAATCTTTTAATTTTTAACTATTATGGTGTATATAGTATCAGCTTGTTCAGTGTTCGAGTAGTGGATTCGAACCACTCGTGCAAACATTTTTTCTCCACTCCACCCAATAAATTGTATAGGGGGTGTGATATAAATTTTTATTCTTGGTATTATAATTCCTTACACATGCTATAATTTTTTTTAGTTTCTTCACCACTGACAATCTTCTTGATTGAAAATATTCTAGTGAAGACTAGTGTCAATTGTTTTATGATCGAGTAGTGGATTTGGACAACTCATGCACATTAAGTTATTACATGACATGTGAGTACTTAGAGTGTGGAATACTTAATCATAGTATTTGGGGTGTTTTTTAATCTCTCTCTTATTATTTTCTCTCCTTTAGGGGGGGGCATTTTTTCCTACAAGTTTTCTCTCTTTTCTCCACTTTACAAGAGTTATATATATTTTACACTTTTGAGTGTTTTATGGATTTATCATTTGTACATGGGTATCTTATTCAAGCACTTTGTTTTTCAGAACCCATTTGAGGATAGTTTCTTGATTCCATGGCCTTCATTATTTTTATAGTGACACCAATGTGGTATCCCCACTAGTGACACAAGTGTGGCAACCCCACTAGTTTTTGTGCTCACTTCTCACCATCACATTGGAGGGTGTTCAAGGTTTGCGTCCTAAAGTTAATAATTTTACCTATTAATTTAGAGTTAATTATTTGTATTCATTGATCCTCATATTTAGCACCATTCTTACTTTCACTTGTTTATTATAGTGACTTGACATCCATGTACTCTGACATGATCGATTGGCATCTATAGAGACACATAACTTCACAATGCATCTTCTATTATTAACCTCTAGATTCACTTGAGGTGGGGTGTTAGAGTATCTTACTCATTCTTTCTAGGCTTTAGGTATTTATGTTTACCTAGTTTTGTTTTATGTGGGGTTTAGTCCCACATTGGCTAGTTTAACTTTCATATTATTTTGCCTTGCCTATATAAGTAAGTGCTCTACTTGTAATATACATGTTTTATGTTTTTTAATTCTTTTACATGATTCTTTATGTTTCATAATATTTTTCATATCATTTTAGTTTAAAAACTATTTTGTCAATTAGTTTCTTCTGAGTATATGTCGAATCATCAATGATTTTGGTAATGAGCTATTAGAGAGATCTTGGCTGAAGAGTTTTGATAACTCTTTCAATAGACTTGGCATCACTTTTATTGAACCCATCGTGGTTCTACCTTATTTTTTTATTGATACATGGTCACTTTTACTCATTCATAAAAGTTGAAATAATTCATCTTTATAACTTATGAGCATTATTAATTAGATCCGAAATTTGAGACTTGATCACTCTCAACTCTTCAAATAATTCAACATAAGCAATTATCCTCTTCAAAGTGATTCAAAAAGGGGGAATGTCTTCCCCAATATCCTATCTATAAATATGGGATTAGATATAACTTAATTATTTTATTAAATATGTTCATGGGTATAGTGACACCCAACAAAATATTTACTCTCCCTTTTACCACTCAAGGGATTGTTCTTTTCTATGGCCAAAAATAAACAAGACCAAAATCATGATCTATACTTGGCACAACATAAGCACTCTCCACAAGTATCATCATGAAACACACACATATATATATTTACTCTCTACTTTTTTTTTCCTTTAAAAACTTTAAATTTAGGATTTTAAATTTTATATATGGACATTACCTACTACATCTATTATTGTAAATTTTGACATGATGTATCTTGCATTATCAAAATTCCAAGTCACATAAAAAAGTGTGTCTAGACACTCAAGTTTTATTATTCCATTTAATTTATAATTTACATTACTATAAATAAGGTGTGGTGGGAATGTAGATAGCCATACTTGGTATAAGCCTATCTTTTACATCATTTATTACAAATTTGCATGCATAGATTATGGATAGTGAATAAGGTATCTATTGGAACATTCTAATTTGGTCTCTTTATCTATCATGGTCTATGATTTTGTATATTAGTCAATAATATTTCCATTTTGTCATGTAGATCCCCAATTTTTGTCTTTTTTCCTTTTAGACAAGCCTTTGCTATCTGGATAGGACCCAACTATGCCCCTATCTGTTTAGCATGGAATTGTCCATGCATATTTTTTGGAACTTCTTTCAAGTCATGTATCATTTAATTATTATTTTTTACCATAGAGTATTTTCTTGGGTTAAATTTTGTGTGTTAGTAGGTCTCAAATCTAAAACGAAAACATCTATAAATATAAGGCTCTTCTAAGGCATAAAGGATGGTTTTCTTCACTTTTAAAATATTTTCATGTTTTATTTATAGATCTAATAAAGTAATATTCAAGTCTAAATTCTCATATGAAACATTATTCCAAGGGTAAAATAGGATAAATAACATTTCATCATGAGTGACCCATCTAACAAGATTCTCATAAATTGAAATTTAAATCAATCAATATCTTTTATTTTTTTAACAAAAAAATGTAACTTTATATTTCCCATTTCCATTATAAATTTTTTTATACAATCAATATTTTCGTATGAATAAAATAGAACATTAAGGAGAATAATGAGGTAATATATAAATTTATAGGGGCGTAAAGGATCAACTCATGAATATCCATCATAAGTTATAAGTTCATTCATAAATCTACACATACATGTAAATGGGAGAATTACATTTGATTTATCCCTCTTTAGAGTATTTGCAATGTAGTGTATTGTTTGGTCACTCAATTAAGATTGAACAAGTTCATTCTAATTCAATACCTTTTGCATAATTAACCCCCCCCCCCCCATTTGATTATACTTTTATTTTTGTGTAGTAAACTAGGAATTGGTATTTATAGGTACTTCACATGACATTCAAGATTTGAAAGTGTGCTAACATCCCTAATTTAGATAGGTGTAGGTAATGTATGATTATTTTTTTGGAAAAATTAATAAGGATAAGTATATAATCAACAAGCTTGAATGCATTATGTTATCATCTACTTACATTGGTCATTTCGAGGAATATTATTTTCTTCTACCACTGATCTATCATAGTCAAAATTATACTTTATTTTCTTATGTTATCCATCATTAGTTTCAGTCAATTGGGATAAGTTCATGATCAATGGAATGAAACACATTATGTTTTAATCCACTTACAGTGGACCTATCTAGAATCAATATGAATATGACCTTGTTTTTAAACTTGTATAATCATCTTTTCCACTAATTTTCACAATGATATAGTTAGAAAAATCAACATAATCTCTTATTAGTAATTACCAAAAATTACATTTTTCTATATTTAGTATTTTTTAAAAAAATAGAATAGTTTATTATTTTACATCTTTGGTATTTTGATATTCTCTAGTCTTACACCTATAATCAAACACAACCTTTTATTTTTTTATAAAAAATAAGGTAAAATATTACTAAACCTGTGTAACTATACATGGTCCTAAGTTGGGAAAGAAAAATGCCCTAACCCTCATGAATGTGGGTAAAAGTACATAATGTGTTAACCAAAATAACTTTGTGGGAAAAATATAGAGAGAACCATGTGGCTAGGTTCAACTCAAAAATAAATCACTATGTAGGTAAATGAGAGAACTAATGAAGCAATATTTTCTCAATAAATGAATCACCCATTTCAAGTGGCTTATAAATTAAAATTTAATATTTCTCTCCAATTTAATTAATTCATTCCATGTAAAAAAACCAAATCATGATCACAAAGGAATGAACAATGTTTATGTCCCCATCATGTACAATTTTTCATAAATTTGAAGTGGGAATGACAACCAATTATCATTTAACTATCATTATGTTGTGTATATGTGCATATACCAATATCATTCCCTTATTGAATTTTATAACCTTTATCCTCAATTTATATGTGAAAATCTAAAATTATGTTCATACAAGTTGTGCATATTCCTCTATAATCTATATCAATTTGCCAAAAAAAATCATGTATCTAAAACAAATCTAATATATGTGTTTTAATTATACATACTCTTATAAATAGATTAATGAGATCCAAAGTACAATGTAATATTAGATGATTTAAACAAAACTCCATGAAATTAGATGAAAGACCTTAAAATAATAATTAATATGCTACATATACTTAAATATCAGTCCAAAAATGACATTTTTATCAAAATTAGGGTAAATATAAATTAATTACCTAATTATGTGAACTTATGCATAAAAAATAATATTAATATATGCAATGAATTAAGTATTTCTTATTTTTATCTTTGATATATTTGGAAAGATACTAAAAGGAGAAAGTGCAAGAAGGGAATAAATTAGTTGGAAAATAAGAATAGGACTGAGATTGAGACTGTAGATTTGATTGTGACTATGTGAGATGATTGTGAATCAATAACATGGATTCATTGGATCTCTAGATGAGGTTTTACTAATTAGACTTGGTCATGCCATGTTGATATATGTAGGGAGCATTGGTTTCTAGTTAGGTTTTTGATCTTTGTGTGACAATTGACCTATGAGTTGTGACTTGTAAGCTCTTTGTGTGTGATCTATGTTGTTTGATTTGATAAAAAATCCTCTATGTACCTTCTTATTAAGTTATATCCCTATCTCAATAGACCATAAATGATAAATGGATAAAACATTAAGAAGGGGTTATTAGTTTAAGTTATTATAGATCTCAACTCCCCTTACATTGAGCACTACCTACATACCAATACTCCAAAGAGGGATTAAAATCCATGTATTTTTCCCATGCTATAGTGGTGTGTGTGAAATATTTGTGTAATACTAAATGATAGTGAAATCCTAGTTTGATTAATGCACTTTGAAAATGACTTGTGACCTTAGGAGTGTATGTAGACTTAGATTAGGGATATTATGGTTTTATGTACTTAAAAATGGGAGAAATAGGGAATTTTCTCTTGATGTGGAATCAATATTTTGGTGATTTATAATGGTGATGTAGACTCTTTCCATCTAGTGGGTAAATGAATTAAAAATGTGTTTTATAGTGATAAATTTAGAAATCCTTTAGATGGGGCTCATAAAATGTTTGGGATGAATCATTGGGTAAATTTAAATATGATCAAAGAGGCATTTTTTGGTGGGAAGATGTGGTCAGTTGAATCAAACTCTATCAATAGGTGAGAGAGTCTTGAAAGAATGACCTTGACTAAGGACCAAAGGAAGCTAAGTTGTAAGTGTGATCAATCCAGGTATGAGTTTAAGTTTTTTGTAATGAGAAATAGGGAAATTTTTTAATTATTAGTGGCCTAGGGGAATGGTTCATGTACATAAAAGTGAATGAATGATAGTTAAAATATCATAAAAATAGGCATGATCTAAATGTGTATAAGGAGTGGTCACATGTGCATTATTTTAGCAATAAATGTTAATTTATGTGTCTACATTTTCCCATATTTTAGTATAGTAGTGTAGTAAAATCAAAATTATTAGAGTAAAAGGAAAAGAGTTATACTTATACCTAAACTTACCTATGAATAATATATTCAAATGTAGGCCACTTGTTGAATTGTGCTTCATGCAAACCTGCAATGAAAGATGTATAAACCATTTCTTATCTAAGATGAATATATGAGATTAAATATAATAAATTTATAAATCAAATAATAAGAAATGAATACACCTAATTGGGTATGTGAACTTTTGTGTTTTCTACTGTAAAATTGGTGATTGTAGAGGGTATGACCCTTGTATATTTATTCTTCATTAAAACACTTAGATTAGACTATGTGTGCCCCAATCCTAGTTAATATGAAAATGTCCTTAATAACTCAAGGTGTGATTGAATCCATCATTACATACCCAAGTATTAGAGTATATTCATATCCTTGTATGAATTCCAATAGATCACCCTATTTTAAAATTAATGTAAAAAGGGTGAATCAACCATTGCAAATGGAATCAGATTCATTTCTAGTACAAAACTAATGTGAAACTAGTGAAAATAACATAATTTAAGTCTATTATATACAACATATAAAATGACATGAATTCCAATTCCTTCTATGAAACTAGAACAAAAAATAAACAAGTGGTCATATATCATGCACATGTCCATAATTTGATATTTAAATGTATATATATTTTGAAATGGAATAATATCATGTGATTCTCTAAGGAAATTACTTATGTGAATTATGGAATACATGCCATGTGTATTCATATAAAATGTCATTTTAATGCAATGACTGTCACTTGAGACCAACCTATCCTTAGCTTATACCTAGACCTATGTTAGGGCCTCTTTTGATCATTTTATAGCTTTTATGCATGTCTAGCCTATTCCTAGATATACCAAGAGCTGCATTGATCCATCACCTAGGCATCCCCTATCTTTTTTCACATGTACCAATCACTTGGGAAATAATATGTCCCTATTATTCTATATCATAGTGCAAAATTAGCAAAGGGGGTAGTGTTATTCACCCTTAGCTTCTCTTTCCCCTAATGAATATCTTTCCACTTCTTAGAGTGTCTTAGAGTTAGCCTAAACTCATTTCATGTCTCAAAAATCATCAAAACATGATATAAATACTACTCTCATTAATTTATCTAATAGATGGAAATTCTCATGAATAAGCTCAGAAACAGGTGAGAAAATTAAGGTTATTGATCCTTATTTACCCCATTTTATACATACATCCATATATAGTATCCTAGAGGTCAATTTTACTTGGGTTTATAGTCTCAATTCACACTCAAAACATTAAAATTTGAATTCATACTTAGTCATACTAGTATGACTCTCACTTGTAATAGTACATAGATTGGGAGAAACATCAGGCTTGATCCCCTTTTGAGGTATTGATATGTAGGTAGTGCTTAGCATGTGGGGTGTTGAGGTCATGCCCAAGCTACCCTATTGACACCACTCTTCTTCCACTTGTGTTAATAAAAAACCCTATCAAGAATGAAGGCTTAGAGTTTCATAGTGAAATTAGTTTAAGTGCAAAATAGATGATAATCTAGGTCTCAATCATATAGGCTAAATGTCTTCCCAAAATTTTATTTCTTAACCTACATACGGTCATTAGTATTTTACAGAAGGTCAATATCATAATGTGATATTGGAAAAGAGGGCCACACTATTATTTGAATAAGGTTATAACACCTATTCTCCATTGATGACACCTTGCCCTAGTCCTATATCACTTCCCATCCTACCACTTATCTATCTCAGTCATATTTTCCATATAAGTACACCTTTTCTAATTAATTTCTATTTATAAAATATTTAAATAAATAAATTATTGTGTAAATTAGTGGTTATTGATATTGTATTATTTTATTCCTTGATTTATTACTCAAATCTTTATCAACCTAGGGTTACATTCCATAATACTAAAAAAAGATAAATCATTTGGTGAACTCAACTTACTTTGAATAACACCCAAAACCTAGCCCTAGATGCTACTAGGGTTTGTATCTTTATTTTTATTGTTTCCATTTATTATGTTAAGCTTTTTATATTTGATATATTCTATTTTAGTGGCACTCTTTCATTTTTTTTACTATATGCCATCTAAAAAAGTTATATCTTTTCCTTTAAGAATAAGTGTTAGGCTTAGTGGTAATCATATTAATCATACCTAAATTCCTTCCATTTGATAATATACCATGGATCAAGGACCAATTAAAACTTCTTTAATTGATTCTTTAAATCATGATTATGTGGAATTTAATGATAATACATTAGAATATGATAAATACAATCAAGATCATAATGATACACAAGATGGGACTTAGGACACACTCCTCCCCTTGATGTTGATAATCTTATAATCAATAAGGATGAGATATTTAAAAAAATTATAAATAGACTTCAATAATAACCCCATGATCATCTATATATTTCTCAATCTATATTGGAAATAAATAACATGTCACTCTATTAATCCTCTAACCCCATAGATTCTAATATTGTTACACCTATTATGGGGGCAACTCAGATTCTAAAATAACTCAATATAGCTATGAAATTCTCACCAATTTCAAAACATCCTATATATATTACACATCCCTTATCTCCAAATATATAATCCCTTAAGTAGGAGATCCATTATCTATAGGCTAAGGTGTTACATCTTGAGTAGAGTGCCACTAGACCATCTCATGACTTGGACTATCATGTTATCCTACATACACTATTAGCACAGCATATAATGATAACTCCTTTTCCATCTAGAATTTTGTCACCCAAGCTTACTCATTGTGATGGTAAGGATGACCCAAAGTGTAATCTACATGATCTTCATGTAACATATTGGGACCATGTGTCCAATGATTGGCTCATGACTAAGTTGTTCCCTCATAGTTTAAAGTAATATGCATTATAATGGTTTTATGATCTCCCTAATCAGTCCATTACAACATTTAATCTAGTCATAGATATGTCTTTGGCACATTTTTTTATCAACATTAGTGACAAATTACTATGCTCAAGTCACTCGACTAAATCAAAAGTCTAATGATCCAAGAGTTGAATATATCTTGTAGTATAAAACCATATTAGTAAATATTCCCCATGGCAGACAAGGAACTCCAGTACATATTCAATAAAATTTTATTACCAGTATTACATAAATCTATATTATTCAAAAAGATTCCATCATTTACAGATCTATGCCATATAGTGAATGAATGGGAAGTCAAACTTCTCTCCATAGGCAAGTTAAAGTACACAACTAGATTGGATTCCACTAATAAGAGTTCAAATAATCTCCAATATAAGGTGAGGCCTAATGAAAACAAGAATAAACAAAATAAAATAGTTAACATAGCTTCAAACCCATTTCTTAATGTGGTTTTATCATCTCCTCTAAGGATACCTTTTACCAATCTTTCTAAATAAATAGCTCACATTCTCCAAAAAAAATTGGAATGTAATTTAATATCTCTCCCTCACATCAAAGAGGTTGGTATGATTAGGCCTCTTCCAAATAATTTTGATTTCATTGTATTTTGTGATTTTCATAGGGCCTATATCCATACTATGAATAGATGCATTAGCATAAAACATAAGATCCAAGATTGGATAGATACTAATATCATTGATGTGAGCGCCCCTAAAAAAATACCCAAAGCAAAACCAACTAAATAAAATCAATGAAGGTCTTTTTTGATCCATTTCCAAAACATACATCTAATGAGATAGTAGACATTTCAAGTGTTCATTATACTTATTAGGCACATCCATCACCATAATATTATCATATTCATATAATGGACACACACCCTCTACATAATATCATTGGTGTGTATCATGCTACAATGTCAAATAGGCATCTTATCACTTTCTTATAATATGATATTGTTGATGATGACTTAGATTTATACACACTCTTTGTATAAAAATAGATTACTCATTATCCTATTTAGAGTGTCATGGTTGATAATGGGCCAAGCATCAATATGTGTACTATTACACTTCTACAGTAGTTGGGCTATTCAAATCAAGATATTTATTTGATAGATATAGTTATTCATGGTTTTAATGGCCATGTCTAGAGCTCCATTTGGGATATCATACTTTCATTATAGGTTGGACCACACATGTGGACACCCTATTCATAGTTGTACCTAGTGTCAAAACATTTGATAAGTTATTGGGTAGGCCTTATATACAATAGATTTGATCCATTCCCTCCACATACATAGGTTTTTTAAGTATATACATGCTAATTGGGTTGTTATAATTGAGGTCCTTCCATATGAGTATCTTTTGCCTACTCCAAAACTAGTTATAAAATAGTCACCATTAATAGCTCTAAACAAAAATTCCACTAGCACACCTTAGATATTATTTGATCCACTAGTGCAAGTGAGGTATAATTATATAACATTACCATATACACACTCTCTTGTAAATACTGTTATTAGAGACCCTTGCATTAGAGACATGTTGTGGATTCTAGAGAGCCTCTCTCTACCCCATTTCCACCTAAATTAATTTTATGAAGTCCCTAAAGCACTTTTCATAGATCATCTGCACTAGTTATAGCTTCTTCTACCAGATGGATCCCTAAGATCCCCATGGTTCATAGGCCAGTTCATTTAGCTCAAAAAACTCATAGCTACACTCCAAAATTAGTTTCATCTACAAGTTATTTAGTACATCTGATTCCTAGATCTTAGATACCTCCTCATACATCACATGTGATCACTCTTATTTTAATTTATATATATCACCTTAATAGTGAGTCTTTTTTAGGACTCATTGGTTATTATGTTCCCTTGTTACTTATACATAGTTTCATTATTTAAATTACTTATGCATAGTTTCCTTTATCTTTCTTCTTGTACATAGTTTCATTTTCATATTGCTTGTATATAGCTTATACTCAAAAAACATAAAAACAAATATATTAAAAAATAAAAAAACATTCACATATTAATCATAAAATATGGATTTTAGATTGTATATATTTCCATGTTTACACTCCTTATATTTTCTAGGTACTGCATATGTTATCTATGCTAGTGTAGTCAATTTTATCATGCATGCATGTTTCACTTCTTCCCTTCGAGTGTTCATAGATTACTACAAGACTCTAGTCCTCTACACATATCTATATTTGTTATTATCTACCCATTAGGGTCACATACACATATATACATATTCAACATTGATATATTATCCCATTAGGGACATCATATGCATTTTTTGATTTGTTAGGTTATATCTTTCTATACTCCATATGATAGATTTAGCATTGATTATATCTTGATATTGATCATCTTATACTACACTAATTTGTTTCAACTAATATAGACTTAGTTTATATACATATTTTCTCTTATATATATTTATACCACATGATTATCGCATACTTTCATTTATATCTTTACTAGTCTAGATTTTATTGTGTCTTTTTGATTCTACATATACTCAAATGCATTTGAATATGCCATTATTCTTTCATTGCTTTTATACTTTGGGCATGTGCATATGTCCTTGTGTGTTACTTAATGATTGGGTATGTGTATATTTAAACGTGTCCTTCCATGTGACTCTAGGCCAAGTTGCATGCTCTTTTATGTATGCAAACATTTGAACATGTCCTTGTATGTGTTCCTTTTCTTAGACTTAGTGACATGTGCCCATGTCTCTTGTATTATGGACCCTTGACCTAATTTGCATGCATCATGTTTTTGTATCTATGTATGTTTTTAGGTATGCATCATGGACATGACACTTATCTCTTGCTTGTTGATTTCACATCTAATTTGTGGTGCCATGAGGGACCTCATGCATCTCCCCTTCTTCCTTGCATGCCTTAATGGACATCATTCCCCTTCCCCCAAAGTAGTTTAATCATATTATATTCAAAAAATGTGTTCATATACAAGATTACATATATATATATATATATATATATATATATATATATATATATATATACAACCTTGTGAATGTTAGATCTATCATACATCATCCATTTCCAACTTATGCTCAATCTCTTATATTATGATGTCATGTATACACATTATATTGATATTATCACACATATATCATATATTTTTAATCTAACACACATGATTCATATATTTTATTTTGAGTAAATTTATTGTATAGGTTCAACAAATCCATTCAAAAGATTGGGATATTCTCAAGGATTTTTCACAAAGAGCAGGCTATCATAGTGCATTCAAAACATAGTTTTCAACACACACAAAGAATATAGAGCTTAGACATAAGAAAATATAGTCATACATAAATCAACCTTAGTTTTTCTTAGAAACAACACTTTGTGACAATAACATAGTATAGTACTAGGATCATAGTGCACTGTAGTCCACCCACCATGATATTGTTCAGTATCCTCAAAAATGGAAAAAACTAAAATTATCATAAAGGAACATCAGGTATAGTTTATATTTACACAATCACATTCATAGATTATTAGATATGTTTAGTATATAATTAGTTTTTACATATAATTAAATAGGTTTCATCAAATTGTGGGTATCATGCAAGGAATGATTAGCTCATTTCAGTCTTAGATATGCATAAAAAAATTACTATGACTCAATCCAAAATCCATAGGCATAGTTATCAAAATTGGGGACATGTGCATGGCACATTATTTCTATATTCTTAGTTTTCCACCAGTTCTCTCAATTTTCCATATTCTCCATATTGTATACTTTAGATGCCATATGAACTAAGATTACACTAGATTAATGTCTCATTTTATCTACAATGATTGGCATTCCTGAGTGACCCCTGAGTTATTTTACATTTCAAAGTTCCTAAGTGACTCCTGAGCCATTTTACATTTAAAATTTATTGAGTGGCCCAGATCCATATTTTACAACTTCATGACACTACACATTTTTAGTTTCTTCTTATTCTACTACACATGGGTAGGAAATGATGGATTCATGACATAATTGAGTTCTTGAGCCACCTACATAATAGGGTTGGACAAGTCATCGATCCAATACAAGTTATTCATAGACTATGATACACCAAATAGGGGTGGGCAATGATGAATTCAAGTATATATTAAGTTATTAAGCCACCAACACATGGGTATTTGGTAAGCCATCAGCTTAGTCTAAGTTATTCACCATTTGATCACCATCTACACACATAGAGAGGATTTCACCAAGTTTTTGCATTATTTCACATACCTAATGAGGTGTATTCATTCCTTTCCTTTCCTTTCTTTCACATCTATTTACTCAATATTGTCTTTACTTTTTTTATTTATTAAGTAAATGTGTATTTACATATGTTTCATTTTTAGGACATGCAATAGAGCATAGTTATCAGACTCAAACCCACATTCATAGGTTTCACCTCGTAGGTAAGTCCAAGGATGTTTATCTTTCCTTTATCTAAGTCATTTCACTTTGTTTCATTTATATAATAAAGGTGAGGAAATTTAATCATATAAAATGTCATTTTAATGCAATGAGTGTTACTTTAGACCACTCTATCCTTAACATAGCCTTAGACCTATCTTAAGGCCTCTTTTGATCCTTTTATATCTTTTATGTGTGTCTAACCTATTCCTAGATTTACAAAAAACTACATTAGTCCATCACCTAGGCATCCCCAATCCTATTTCAGATGTGTTAGTCACTTTTATAATAGTGTGGCCCATTAGTATATAACATAGTGTGCTATTGGAAAAAGGGGTAGTGTTATTGACACTTAGCTTCTTTTTCCCATAACAAATAACTTTTCACTTCCTAATATGTCATAGGGTTAGCCTAGACTCATTTCATCTCTCAAAAAGCATCAAAACACTATATAAAGACCATTATCATTCATTTATCTATTAGATGGTAATTATCATGAACAATCTTAGAAATAGTTATGAAAATTAAGGTTATTGATTCCTATTTACCCATATTTCTACATGCATCCATCTATAGTAGCCCAGAGATTAGCTTTACTTAGGATTATAGTCTCAATTCATAATTACAGCACTCAAACTAGCATTCATACTCAATCATACTAACATCACTCTCACTATCACCATCACTTAGATTAGGATAATTACATTGATATTGATCCCCTTTTGACGTATTGGTATGTAGGTAGTGCTCAGTACATGGGGTGTTAAGGTCATGCCCATCCAACCCTACTAAAACCACTATTCTTCCACTTATGTCCATCAAAAACCCTAACAAACATGGAGGCTTAAGGTTTCATATTTAAATCTATTAAAGCACATAATAGACAATGATCCAAGTCTCAATCATATAGGCATAGCACATAATTTCACTATTTCACCTACACATGGTCATTAGCACTGCACATAAGGTTAATAGCATAGCGTGTTATTGTTTGAAGAGGGTATGATAACTATTCTCTATTGATGACACTCTTCCATACTCATACATCACTTCCCATCCTACCAATTATCCATCTTAATCATATTTTCCAGTTAAGAACACCTTTTCTAATTCATTAATATTTATATAATATTTAAACTAATTAATTATTATGTAAATTAATAGTTTTTTATACTATAGTGTTTTATCCCCTGGTTTATTACTCAATTATTTATCAACCTAGGGTTACATTTCATAATCCTAAAAAATTTAAAACACCATGCAAGATGCTCCAATCTAAGCAAAATTTTTAGACAAACCTAAGTATTATCCTAAAATAATTATGTATACCTATTAAAAACTATCTTATAACTATTTGGGATTATGTTTAACCCTTTTTTTAATTTTAGGGTTAGGTGGAGAATAACCTAATCAAACAAATGGCTAAGATATTTAAAAAGTAGTCCAACTAAATAATTTAAATTCACAATATTCTGATATAGTGTTGAATTATGAAATTATGTTAAATATATAAAGTACAATGCCAAAAATAATTTTAGTGTGGAAACATGAGGAAGAAACAACACTTATATCATTCATTTATGTGTAGTAGATATATAAGATGAAAATATAGGAGAAGATAGGATGATGCTTTGAAACAATTCATCAAATTTTAAATATTTATGCTATGTTATTATGGACACTACCATTGATGCTTTTATCCTAAATCTAACACTTATATTTGATATATAATATAAGTCCTTTTTTCAAATGACCAACTTCACCTATTAGGGCTCACTATCATCTTTCATATTATCAACTTGGATCATGGGCATAGGTTTTAAATATCATTCTTTTTCTCAAAACCCTAGGTCCTCCAACTTGGGCACGTCAATTTCTAAAATGGGAGTTAATGGGCTCAATTGAATTTTATCTAACATTAAATACCCCTTTATCAATTATCATTGACTACATAGACATATAATCTAAAGAGGGCCTTATACTCTTGTATTTTTCCCCTTTATGTTGGCTTGTGTGTGAATAATTTTGTAATATGCTATATGTGAATAAATGTAGTCATCTAGATTTTAACTTGAAAAATAATACTCATGAGATACTCTTTAAATGATTCAAACCTATAATAATATTACTCCTATGATTAATTTATAAATAGGGAAGAATAGGTTAATATAACTTAGTTGTGCAAATGATTAAGTGTGAGCTTGATAGGTGTTTACTTGGTAATTATTATATATTGCTTTAATTGATAATGAATGACATTTTATTTTTATTTATAATATAAATTTTGAAATAATATCACAATATGGTTAATTAAAATGAATAATTTAACCCATACATGTTGAAATATTTTAAAATTTGACCTTTTATAAGGCTCATACATTAGAATCATGTTTGGGACACTAGCATTGATACTAGTGTCCTATTATAGATGGTAGTGTTTGGGAGGATAGAAATTTTCTAAATATATTTAATTTCCATATTAAGATATAAATATTTTTTTATGCATATTGAGGGATAAAATTGATCTAGGTAATCATAACATTAGGGTCAGACTATATGATAAGCTCTTAGGCACATTGAGATGGAAAATGTGCACCTTTTAGCGTTGGTAAGGTAATGAATTGAAGGATATTTTAAAAGTGTACAAGAATATTTTATCATATATAATTATATTTTAGTACCTATATTTTCCCCCCATTTAATATAGTAATGCATAAAGATGAAATTACTAGTTTAAGTTAAATAAATGTGTACCTTGGCATGCATAACACACTTTGATTTTTATTGAACCATGTTTAAATTTGTTGTTTGTGTATTACCTAAAACCAAGATCATTTTTCAATTTAATTGATGCATATAATTTGAAAATTGAATAATTTAAATACTTGTAAGAAAAGAGATCAAGGAAGGATTACACTTGTGTGTTGATGCAACCATGTTTCCCTTTAGTAATTTGGTTTGGTAATGATGCTTATTTGTTCATTCATTGGAGAGAGAGGTTCAAAACTGAACCTTGGAGATGTAAATAGGATAATTGGATGGTTATCATGCCCCTAACCTGGTACAAGGGTGAGTTATGCCAATGTCATCAAGATCATTGAATCTCAATCACACAAATCAAGTGTATACATAATCTAACTAATTTTTCCAATTTCACCTAGGTTAAATGGTTTAACCATATCAACCTATAAAATGGAATCAGTTCCAATTACATCAAGGGAATTAAGTCTCAATTTCACTACTCAAAGAATCCAACTATTGTAGATAGATAAAGCTTAATCAGTGCATCTTGGTAATGTCAGTGTATAAATGTGTATATAATCTAAATATGCATCTATGATTTGGTTCATTTTTATGGCATATTCACCTCTAATGTGTCTCAAGTTAAATTATTAATCAAAATTTAACCTTTTAACTATAAATTATGTATAATATCTATCACAAATCTGAAAAACTTTATCTCAAATATGTGAAATTAGTACAAAATTTATAAAATTATGATCCAAGTGTATATCTAAATCATGTAAATTGTATCAAAATTTTCCTATTTTTTTAATTGTATACATGCCAACTCATGTATCTATGACATTCCCCCACTAATATTTCCCCTACCCTTTGAGGTGAAAAGATGTAAGTTGATATTCATCTTATTTCAAAAGGATAAGATAACCAGGACATATATGTATCAATCATGTAGTAATAAATCATAGTGGTATCATATCAAATTACATATATCAATAAATCTCATATTATCCAAACCTAATCATCCCTAATATGCATGATAATGATCATGGAAATGTCTAGGATTAACAAGCACAAGCTCAAAAAATAATCAAATGTGCACGTACAAGAGCACTCAATGTCATGCAAAAGGAGTCTAAGGAGATCACAAACAAGGTGCATGTTCAAATGATACACACTCAATAAGAGTATGTGTTCAAATGTCTACACACCAATTAAATAAAACTTGATATTATTATGGCCAAAAAAATGGGAACATGTTTAAATGTTCCATAATCGACATAAGGTAGTAAATAAGAAGTACACTCAATTAATCCATGTGAGCATATGAATATGTGAAATATAATAAATTAGCATAGACAAATCATACTAGTCCCTACATAAATGTGATAATAAAATGTCATATATCATATCATGTCTATCACATTATGTATGATGTAATCATAAATATAGACATGTGTAAGCATTAGTTTATAATCTCAACATGATAATCATAAAATAATAACACCTGTAGCAATCGTAATCTCTAGAATCAATGCCCCTGATGTAGTGTGTTCACTAGTAGAGTAAAGGTCCAATATCTATAATCTTGTGCATCATGGATCTAGTGTATGCATGTATCACACTAGAATACCTATGAAACACATGTGTATATAAAAGAAGTGTTATGTTATCTACTAATAGAAAATAAACAACATATGCAAAATCTAGTAAACATGTAAATGCTAAGTATTTTTATATTTTTTAGTTATTTTAATATTTTTGTATTTAATTTTAGAGTGTTTTAAAATGCACAAGATATCCAATAATCTCAATATTAGGATAATAATATGTGAGGAGTATCAAATTAATAAAATTTCCTAAACAAAATGTGCCATATGTGTGCATAGCAGAATCATAAAGTGTATCATGATCTTTTTCTAAAATTTTACTTTCTATATTTACTTGAGAGATATTTTCCTTTGTGTGGTCTTTTTCTAAATACGTTTTCCTCTTTTTTCATGTGAATTATCTTGTCTTCATGATCAAATGTAATGCAACCTTTATTTTTATCAATCATTTCTCCTATTGAGTGTAACCATGATTTTCCAAGAATGACCTTATATTCACTTAGATTATAAATAACATGAAAAGTAAGAGAGAATTATTTTGAATAAAATGAAACTCTTAACTAAATAGATCCCAAAATTGTTGTGATTACATTAGTTTTATCTAGTTTTTCATATTTATTTCCAATAGAGCTAAGAAATGACATAGAACAAAAATTTGTATCTCAATAGTCCATAAAGTTGATATATATAGATTAATTACCATCTATATAAGCAGTGATAGTAAAAGGGTCCTAATATGAGGAAAATATTCTCATTTCCCCCTTTATGACCACATTTAAAATTTTAAATTTTTCAAGTATCTATTACTTTTTGATCTCTTTTGTGAGAAACCCTACCTTAGACATGTTTTTCTTATCTTGAATTTGATTTTCCAATTTCTCTTTTTTTAATATTTCCTTTTAAAATTATTCCTTTTCATCTTGTTCCTTTTGTAATTTTACTTTTTTTAAATGTGCCTTTTGAATATTTTCTTTCTCTAACTGTGCCTTTTGAATATTTTCATTTACAATTATTTTTTCTTGAAATTGTCCTTTCTTATCCATATTTTCACTTTTTGCACTTGTGTTTAAGGAGATGTACTCATAATTTGAGTGGTTATTTAATTAATGTATCAATGATAGGATCACCAATATCAATTATCTTTTGTATTTTTTTCTTCAAAGCCAAACAACAATATATGTGATGTTGATGCATTCTATGATATGCATAATAGTATTTTGATCTCCTTAGAGGATGTAGAGGAGGTAGTTTTATCAACTTGTTTCTAAGCATTTCCATTAGAATCTCACTTTAATTCTTATTATCCTTCTATTAATTTTTTTAAGAATTAATTTTAGATGTATTTTTTTTGTGGTTGATTTTTTTGATGTGAAATCGTGTTGGGCATAATATTTCTAGGTGAAGATGCAAACACATGATTAACACTAAAATAATTTATATTATTTGAATGTGTTATATTATTTCCCAATTATGTAAACTTTAAAACCAAATACTAATTTTGATTTTGTAACTATTACATTTACCTTATCATAACAATGATTTGATCCTTAAGGGATTCACAAACACAACCCTAGGTATTTCAAATTTAATATGCATATACACACCTTATAGAGGAGATGAAAGAGGTGGAGATATTTTAGGAAGGGTATGTTGTTTACCTTCATTTGGAGCTATAGGATGGGATACCTTATCCATTGAAGTAGTGATAGCATGGACATGGTTAGAGGGAAAGTAGTTATCACCCTTCTTACAGTGAGAAGGAGGAAGCAACTCCTTTTTATCCATTTTAAATTCCAAAGAGTAAGATGAGAACAAGATAATAGATACATTAAAATTATAAAAAATAATCTAACATAATATTAAAATCATAACTTAATATTTATTGTAATCTAAAATTTTATAAGGCAAACTAGGATTTGCACAAGGAGACACAGGTCAAGTTCACCAAATTTTTAACCCTTTTTGAAATTATAGGGTTAGGGGGAGAATAGAATATTCAAACAAATAGATAATTTATTGTAAAATAAATCTAATTAAATAATTTAAATTCACAATATTTGGATACAATGATGAATTATGAAAGTATGATAAATACAAAAAGTATAATGCCAACAATAATTTGAATGTAACAACATAAATAATAAAAATACTTAACTCATTTACTAATGCACATGAATATATAGAAAATTCAAGTATATGAGAATATAATATGATGTTCTACATGATTCGTTATATTTTGAATATTTATTCTATGTTAGTCTTGACATTATAATCAGGATTTGGGCACTACCATTGATGATTTTATCTTGGATCTAATGCTTTTATCTAGTATGGTATACATGTCCTTTTATATAATTACCAACTAATCCTATTAAGACTCACTTTCACCTTTCATATTTTTAACTTAGATCACACACACACACACACACACACACACACACACACACACACACACACACACACACACACACACACACACACACACACACACACACACACACACATTTTGGATATTGGTCTTTTGCTCAAAGCCCTAGGTTCTCCAACTTGGGCATGTCACCTTGTAAAATAGGAGTTAGTAGGCTAAAGTGAAGATAAGCTAAACTCAAATACCCCTTTGTCAATGAGAATTGCCTACATATACATATAATATTAATATGGCTTCAAACTAATGTATTTCTCCCCCTTATGTGGGCTTATATGTGAAAATTTATGCAATATGATATATGTAAGTGCATGTCGTGATCTATCTTGTAACTTGAAAATTTTTGCTCATGAATTAATATTTGAATGTTTAAAACCTATAATAAGACTACTCCTATGATTTATTTTGAAATAAGGAAGAATAGAGAAAAAAAAACTCAGTTATGTAAATGTTTAAGTGTGAGCTTGATAGGTGTTTACTTGGTAATTGTTAGATATTACTTTGATTAATAGTGAATGACCTTTGATTTGTATTTATACCATAAAATTTGAAATTATATCATGGGAGGGTTAATTAAAATAAATATTTCAACCCATACATGCTGAAATATTTTCAAATTTTACTATTTTTAAGGCTCATACACTAATTTAAGATCTAGGAGACTAGCGTCAATGCTAGCATCCTAGTTTGGATGGTAGTGTCTAAAAGGATAGAAAGTTGTTAAAGACATGTAATTTCTAGAGTAAGATATAAATTAGGTTTTTTTTTTTTTAAACTATGAGTTATAAGTGATCTATGTAATTAGAATATTAGATTTAGACTTTAGGATAAGTATTTAGACACAGTGAGATGGAAAATGTGAAACTTTTGGAAATGAGAAGGTCATGAACTAAAAATTTAAACCATGAGTGATATTTTTCAAGTGTACAAGACTAATTATCACATATAATCATATTTTAGTATATATATATTTTAAAAAAATTTGTAAATTGCTATTTTCTTACTATTGGAATAATAATGCATTATTTTAGACATGATTGGCCTATGCCCTTATCTTAATGGAGTGCCATTGACTAAAATTACTTTTTGGGTAATTTCTAGGTATGTCTTGTGATCCACTAATTAAAACCTACATTTTCATATCTATACAATGTGTTATTACAACTTAGTCTATACTATAGGCCACTATGTATGTCCCCTCCTTTCAAGTGAGTTGTGAATCCCGACTTAGCTCAAAATAATAAATTTATGTGAATGATGTTATATAAATGATTAAAATATGGATTTATAATGATAAAATTTGAGATCATGGCATCATCATAAGTAATTGATAAATATAGTAACATAATATACATGTAGAACCAATCATACATAGTGTTTTATATAGATAGATGTTAGCAATGAGAAATGTAGTGAATAATGATCATATATTTAGTATTTAAAATTGAATAGAACAACTCATGAAGGATGCATGATATCCATCATGACATATTAAAATGGGAAGATGCATGATATGCATCATGAAATCATAAACTGAGAAGATGCATGATATCCATCATGGCATTAAAAATTGAGTAAACTAATCAAAAAAGTGCCATGGACATGATAGGTACACAAATAGAACATGTAAAAATACACAAAGAAAAAAAGAGAAGATCAATAGTCCACATATAAGGGACATGTTCAAATTTCACTCATATGCATAGAATCACATAACAAAGGCTTCAAGCCACAATAAATGACATGTTCAAATGTTCACAATCCAAACAATTTTAATACACACACAATACATGAAACAAAAAATCAAACACAAAAAAGATGCATGAATAAGTAAACTTGATAAACATTATCAACTTGTAACATTGGTATATTCAAAAACTTAGGTATTTATTAATCTATAAATGTGAAATTAATTTATCTAACAAATCATGCAATGTAATTTACTAAAGTATGAATAATAAGGATAGTCATAAAATAATAAAACTTATGTAATATGATTCCCCCAGTGAACTTGTGATATAGACAAGTTTTAGAGCCTGTGACTAGTTTAAATCCATAAAATTATAACCTCTATTCACTTTGACAAGTCTAATGAAATCTTATAAGAGCATAGTGTGTTACTATTTGGGCTAGAGTGATTTTATTTGAATAAATTTTACAGGATTGAGATAGTATCATCACCTACAACTAAATCTATAAATAACAACCTATATGTTCTAAAACTCACTCAAGTACACTTGTGAAGTAGATTTATTATAAAACAAGATATAGAGAAAGACTACATAGATTTATCACAAATAAACTGATGTAAATAAAATAAACAAATAATGCATAGGTCTTGGTTTTTATATTTTTCTAAAAATATTCTATTTTTGTTGTATTTTTTGAATAAATGAAACTAAAAAAGGAAAATACGACTAATAATTACCAAAAGAGGATTACAACCAATATGTCATATACTGAACATGGGAAGGGTAACCTCTTTTGAATGGAAAGTATCATGCCAATTTATAGGCTATGTATCATTGAGATCATACCAATTTATTGCATCATCAAAGTCAAAATCATCAATTTAATCATCATCGTAGAAGATCACTAACTTCTTAGGTTGTGCTTGAGATTGTGATATGCCATTCTGATCATATTTTGTATGTGTGTGAATAATTAACTACCCCATAATATGGCATTGACCTTTATAATTTCTCTTTTACAATATGTATTATGTCATGCATCTCTATTGATAATCCATTAGTTATATTTATTTGAATATTAGACGAGATGATATTTTTTTTCTATAAATACCTCTTTTGAAATGGAAGTGATTTCATCTTCATGTTCAAATGCAAATCAAATTTTTTATTTATAATAATTCCTCCTATTTATTTTAGCCATGATCTTACAAACACAACATTTTATGCACTTGTAATAGAAATAATGTTGAAATTAAGATGACACTCTTTTGAAGCAAATAATATTATCAACTCAAGACATGATGTTTTTATGGTAGTTTTATATATGTTTTTATAATTATAACAAATTATGTATAATAAAAAATTATTTCCTAATAGTCCATAACCTTAATATCAGTAAATTTCTTGCCATCTATACAAGCAGTGATGGTGAAAGATTTTTGACATGAAGAAAGGCTTGTAATTTCATCCTTTTGGAACCATATTTATTTTTAACCCTAAATTTGGATAATGATCCTATTTGGGTAGATAGGGTTAGGAATATATAAATGACAATGCACAAGGGTGATAATCAGATCTACAATAGGCCAATTAAATGCTAAACTCAAATATAACATATAATGAATTTATTAAACTAGTATAGGATAAAAATAATATGTATAATTATGTTATTTATGTAAATGATAAAGAAAAAATGTACTTAGTTTTGATGCTAACACAATTCTAGATCTAGAATAGGTATAAAATATACTAGGAGAGGATTCTGGAATAGCTATCAAATTCTCAATTGAATGCTTCTAGAGCCTTAGAAACTAGCATTAACCTTAGATGTTATCATTGATGCTATAATATAAACTAGATATAGGTTTTATGTATAGTATAATTACTATAAAAGGATGAAACCACCTAAATTATTATGGGTTTATGTTTACCTTCACTCTAGTGTATTTAGATTTAGGTCATGGATTATTGCTCCTCATGAAATTATAAAACCCTAGTTCTTCATATTCATAGTGACCTTAAAAAAAATGTGTTAGTGATCACATGGTATCAAGCTAACCCAAAATACCCCTTTGTCAATTAGAAATACATACATATATAATACTTAGAAGAGGGCCTCAAACTAATGTAGTTATCCCTTACATGTTGGCTTGTGTGTGAATCATGCAATATGTGGAAAGCAAGTACAATAATGAACTAGCTTGTAACTTGGTAAATTGTGCTCTTAAGATACTCCTTTATTAATTTATACCTATATATGTTTTATCCTTATTATTGATATGAAAATAGGATAAAATAAGAAAGATTTGCTTTATTAAGTGCTTGATTGAATACTTTGATAAGCTATCTTAACTCTGTGATATGTCCTTCTAGGTGAGGAATAAATGAGGAGTGATTATGAATATATACCACTCCTATCAAGAAATATCTTGCATTAAATCACTTAGGCAAACCATTAGGATATGTTTCATTCATAAACTATATTACTTTAGGTCATTAGACATCTACATTAGGGTAGGACACTAGAATCAACATAAGGCTCTAGTACTGATGCTTTTGTCTTGGAAGTTAGAAAATAGGTAAGTTCAGAACTTGTAAGGGCATAATATAAGCATTTTTTAATAATTTTTAGCAAGATATAAAATTTGGGTTATCAACATAAGATTATTTAGACCAAGAGATAGGCTAAGGGGCATAAGATAGAGTGGATGCAAGACTTATGAAAGTAGGAAAGGTCCAAAAATGAGAGGAATAGCCAAGCTCTAAGTTTTCCAAGTATACAATACTAAGGTGTTATATAATCCATAAAAATCATCTACATTTACTCCCTTTAATATAGTAATAAAATTTATGGTTTAAAGGAGAATAAATGTGTACCTAGGTGTGTATAAACAACTTGCATTTATGTGAGTCTAAATTGAGTGCTTTATTGATGATTGACCTGTAACTAAGAGCATGTTATAATATATAATCAATTCATATAATCTGAAATTGAAATCATTTTAAATGCTTAAAATTTAAATAGAAATAATTATTAGTACACTTGTGTATCGATGCAATTACCTTACCTATTGGAAACTTAATTTTTAATATATATTATTATAAATCATTAAAATTAATATTAGGACAAGTATATAAATTTTTAATGTGCATAAATCTAAGGGTAAAGAGTTAAATTGTAAGCTACATGCCCCCAACATAGGATAAAAGGTGAGTTACCACCTGACGGTTGAGATTAGCTCAACCATGCAACCCCATCATAATTATAACCTAATGAGTATGAATGAAAAAAGTTAAATTATACTATCAAAATGGAAAGGATATATGATACAATAAATTCCAACCTAAATACTTGGTAAGATTGGTGATTTAATCACCTTAACCATATCAAAAATTGAATAAACTACTATAGTATATTTTCTCAATACAGTCCATAAAAGTCTAACTTAGTGGGTAATAAAAGTCCCTGAGAGTGTTTTAAAATCTAAAATTGATTTGTATTTTGAAATAATAGGCACACATTACATAGTATATACACCATATATATGTCTCATGTTGAAACTATGTATAAAAATGTTACCAATGTATATAATTTTTCCATAAATATGTATCTAAATCATATGAATTTTTGCTTTAGACATTTTGAAAATTGTGTAAGCATGGAGAACATGCTTCAAAAGCATTCCCCCACTATATATGGATAAATATAAAATTGAAATAAGTGTTGATGTGGAGGACATGTTTCCAAAACATTCCCCACTAAATATGGGTGTGCCAAATACTGAATAAGTGTGAAGAACATGCTTCCAAAGCATTCCCCCACTAAATCTAGGTGTATTGAATAGCGTGATTCTAAATAGTGCCCCCACTAAATTTAAAAAATATGAAAAATTGTAGAAAATGTGACTCTATGACATGCCCCAACTGATATTCCCCCCCTTGAGGTGATGGAAGCATATAAATTGGTTACCTCACCTCAAAAGGATAAGACAATTGTATAATCTATGAATGAAACTAGGTGGAATATACAAGAATATGTCTAGGTAAATGTAGCATTAAAGTGCATAGAGTAATATGATCACATGGAGGCCTAATATACATGATAATTATCATGTCAATGCATATATATCAATAATATAAGATCAACAAGCAAATAAACAAACAAAAGCAATCAAAATCAAGTCAACATACAATGGTCCTAAGAGACCATAAATAAGGGGCATGTTCAAATGTCACCCAATCGAAGGGACATGACTTAATCAAATGTCCAAAAAATAAAGAATGACATATTCAAATATCCATACAATAAATAATGGCATATTCAAATGTCAAATAAATCATGCATAAGCATAGGGGTCATAAACAAAGGAGCATATTCAAATGCTTGAACAAGAAAGATAACAAGGCAAGACACTTAAATAAGTGCATAAAGGAAATCATAAGAAACTAGAATAAACATATCATAGTATCCAATGGATCAAATGTGTTAGAAAAAATGTCAAGTTTATAACATATCAAGTACCTTGTGAAATATATAATCATGGATAAAGGCATGTGTATGTATATGATCTTAAAACATGATAATACAAAGTGACCATATAATTATATAACTTGGATGTATCATGATCATAGAGGTGGATGCCCCCATTGTCCATATGACATGAGTAGATGGAAGTCACAACATCTAAAATAGGAATAGATTATGTATATGTGTATGCATGTATCAAACTCAAGTAGAAGCATGACACACATGTGTATGTAAGAGTAATTGATATGCCATATTTTATCATGGATCTAACCCATAGATTTCAAGGAGCCACTAGAGTATGTAGGTTCATTGTTAGTAAGTATTGGCATTGATGTAAAATATTTATGTCATGTGTGCATTGATGTCAAAGGTAAAGATAAAGTGTTGATGTCATGATGATGATGAATTTGAGACTGAAGTTGTGCAAAGCAAGATTTAGATGCATATGAGCTAAGTTAAGTATTTTCTAAGGATTATAATATTTTATCTAGAATTTTTATGTGTTTTTAGGCCAAGGAGAGAAGATAAGCATGTGAATAGTGTGTTGGCATAGGATTGGTAACCTGTAATATAAGCATGGATCTTTAGTATATTGCCTGGATAGGATGTTGATGAATGTTATGGATGATGAGATCATGTTACATAGGTCCTATAGGGTGTCAAGGATGATTGGAGAGATTTTGAAAGTGTATGGTATTCATTTAATTCTTCATTTTGTTCATCTTGGCATAGTTGGTTCAATGGCATAAAAATTTGAGTAGGCAGTTTGTTGACATCACCATTGCCACATATTGATGAGTCAGGGGGAGTTGGTCATATGAGTGTGATCACATTAGTAAAAAAATTATATGGTCCAAATTTAAATTTATGTTTTTAATAAAAACAAAAGTTATGAAGGTTCAAATTTGGCCTTCTAGGCAAATTGCAGTAGTTTCTATACTTAGCCAGACCATGACTACACATCATGCAGACTTAGATGAACTAGAAAGTTTATGAATTTACTTTAGGTAAAAAGAAAGCCAATAGTGGGAAAATGTTTTCATGGATATGTTTTATATAATACCAATAATCTACCCTAAAAATTTGAAGTATTTAAGTGTTGTCTAGCTCAATTTATGAAGCTTCAAAGTTGCTCTAGCAAACTATGATGGGTCGAAGACCATCAAGTCTAACCACATCAAATATTGAGGTCATCTAGTTAGTAAATCTAATGGTGCACATTAATTCATGATCTTGATCTAATGGTGCACATAATATTCAAGATTTGAAATGCTACACACATAAGTGACAAGTGTCACAAACTCGCTAGTCTAACAGAAGATCAAGGGTGAGCAACAGTTTGTACTAACAAAGATCAATGGTACAAGACAAGTCAAAGAATCAATAATTCACACAAGACTTCCAACTAGCACAATTTCAAGGGACTATCAATAAATGTGTAGAAGGCATGTGAGGGTACCAAGTGTCATAATCTCTATATTTATGATCAATATCTAATGATGAGTACTAAGAGATAAAGACCTTGTTAATCTACAGAGATTGGCAATGCGCACTTAGTCTATATTACAAGTGTGCATGAGATGAGGTCAACATGTTCAAGGTTTAATATTTGGATAGTGGAACATTATGAGTGAAAGTTTGAACTAATTTTGTATAATATCTATGGTGTGAATTGAGTGAGCTAATTGAAGAGGACAAGATGTGTTCTCAGTAATTGAGGCTTAATTGTGACCATTTGAATTCAAATATTTGAATTTAATGAAGGAAAGACTAGTGCTTATTTTTTAAGCCATAACTTTTGATCTATGTATAATTTGATATTAGAGTAAAAATAAAAGTTGTAGAGTACTTTAAGGATCATATGTTAATATTAATTTTAAGGTATAAATATTTGTACAATAAAATTTTTGAGCTCCAAAGTTGATTGTGGGTTCATTCATGCTCTGCAAGTAACCTGAGAAGGGTAATACAGTTGTTCTTGATGGTATTTCAATGTTTAGAGATGAGATAACTATTATAGAGTGTTTTAGACTCCATGAGGACCATTTATATGGATTTTAGAGGTTTGACCAATCATATTTAGTATGATCAAAGTCTTAAAAGGTAATTGTGTGTTTGTTCATGGTGGCTGTGTACATAGAATGTTATTTGAGTGGATTGATCTTTAGCAAAAGGGTCTTATGATGGTTTTTATCACTTAAGGAGGACCTATAAAATGTGTGACATGGTTCCATGTATTTTAAAGTGCTCTTATGTTCTTAGTTTGATAGGATAAATTTCAAAGTGGTAAATGGGTCTTCCTAGGTCCTAAAAGGTGACTTTGGCCTCTTTGAAAGAGGGTTGTGCTTAAAGGTGACCCATGTTAGATGCCTTGAGGGTGAATTCATGTGTTGTGAAAAAAAGTAATTTTATGATCATAATAATCATGAATAATCTATAAAAGGTGAAATCAAATATGATGGTTTCTAGGCTTGTGGAATAGACTTGAGAGAACATGTGTATGTGAGATTTATCGATCGAAAGAAAGGGTATGTGCCCAATGGATGGGTTGTAGACAAGAGAAGGTTGATGATTGTGTATATGACCTATAGGTCATATTTATAATGTTAAGGATAGTGATATTAAAGGTTTGAATATTGAGGATGAGTAAAGAGGTCTAGTGTGATCCAAAAGGTGGTTTTAGATGTTTGTGGCTATGTACAAAGTTAAAGAGATCAGATATACATTATATCTCCATCATATTGATGAAAAATCAATGATCAAGATATTTTAATTTCATAAGTGTTGGAAGGGTTATCACCATCTATGTTAGAAGGACTTGAACAAAAGGTGGTCAAAAGGACTTGATCATCTTAGGGGTAGATGATCTTTGTGAAATAGGTGTTTCACTAAAGCCGGTCAAAATGACTTAGCCATCAGGTGGTTAGAAGGACTTGATCATCTTAGGGGTAAGTGACCCTTATGTAATAGGTGTTTCACTAAATTTTGGTCACAAAGATTTAACCAATCTCATGTTTGCATACTTCTTATAAGATAAGTAGTCCATGTGTTTGTAGGTTTGAGAGTGGGTTTTATTCCTAAAGAGGGTTTCTGACATAGATCTTGTGTTATGTATATGATCTTGTATTATATATTGTTCATTTTTATGAATGAATTGTATATTCTATAAATGCTTATGGTAATTGAATAAGGGTTTTTGAAAGGATTGGAATTGAATTTGAAATATCTTGCATCACTAATTCACCCCCTCCTTAGCGATTGTACCTCCAATAGGTGATAGAAATGATTTTAGTTTTTTTTGGTATTTTTGGAATATGTGAATATTTATAATCAAGGAAATCCTTATCATCAAAAGGTGTAGGACCACCTGTAAAATTTATCAAGCTTTATTTATATCAATGTACTACCACCTATTTAATGTTTCTATATAATGGTTTATCTAAAATCAATGGTGTAGGTAAATAATCATAACCATCATATTATATGAAAATATCTATATATATCAATAAAAGTAAGACATGTTTGTATTATCCAGCTTAGCATTCCACTCGACTAGCCTTTTTTTCCAAACTTGAGTTTCAAATGTGGTTCATGGTTTAATATCCATATGGTGGAAGTTTTCACACGTGGGCCATAATTGATAGGTAATTGAATGTATCATTGATATTTTGGCATAAATGAATATTATATTAGTTTGTTTTTGGTATGTCCCAATTATGTGATAAATGTGGTGCCACAAGTTGTATCCCACTTATTATTAGTATACTATAGATGGTGGTAATATACCCCATCAATATTAGTTGTAATAGTTAAATCTTAATGCTTTGGTTGATTTTAGAGATAATTCTCTTTGGAAAGATAGGAAATATTTTTTTTCTCATGTCAGACAAAATGTGTATGCATCCTTCATTCTTATATTTCTGAATTAGGTTCTTCAATTCCTCACATTGATTTGTAGTATGGGCAATGATCCAATGATATTTATAATATGGTTTCTTGTCTTATATAGGTATAAGTCTATTGTGTGATATGTGTCTAGTAGAAGGTAAATAAATCATTCTATGTTCAAGTAACATAAATAACATGGTGTTTGGAGTACCTTACTATGTCATGATATGTAATGTTTGTTGTGAATCCTTTTGAGAAGACTCCACATTGTTTACATGATGAATTTGGATTTTACCCTTGTAAGGTTGACTTGATGTTTTAGCCAAGAGGGATGTATGGAATAACAAGCATTTACATGTTTTCCTTTTATATTATCTTTACCCTTATCTTTATTTAATGTGGTATCTATTAACACATATTGTCTTGATTCTATAGTTTGTTGTGTGAGTGCCTAATGATATAATAGAAAAACCTCTGAAGTCATGGTACCTTGGCAATTGGAGGTTAATCTCTAGAAGACGCCAGCTTCCTTTCACTAAATCTGATACAAACTGATAAAATACCAATTTTTTAGAAATCTCACTCTTTAGTGTTTTTTGATCCTAAACTAGGGCTTTGATGGGGAAAAGGGTCAAAGAATTGAAATTAAAAAAAAAAAAAAACTAAAAATATGGTGATTACATCAAATATTTTATAGTGGATCTAAATGCTTGCTTAACAAACATAATAGAGTAGAAAATTGATTGGATTTATTTAAGCATAGACTCATGCAAATTTAGAAATCAAAGGTAGTATTTTAGATATTTTTCACAAAAGGAAAAAATATCTTTATTCCAAATAATATTATCAAGAGGTAAAATACCATAGATGAATTTTATTGAAATTGAAATAAAAAACAAAGCTTTCATAAATAATCCAACAACTTGCACACACACACAAAGATTCCACAACACAAGAGAGGCAAATCTTCAACTTTATTTCTCTCCAAAGGTTACAACTTGTAGTAAATACATTCAAAATACAAAAAATATAACAAACAAAAAAAAGATAGATTGGGCCATGGGGTCTGCCCATTTTTATACAAAATCTCTCATAGATGAGATGTAGTTAGCAAAACTTGAACACCCAATAAAGAAAATAATGCAAATCTAAAAACCCTCATGAAAAAAGAGGTGAGTTTCTCTATTTCTAGCATACTGGACTTGTGGAATGGATATAAAATGACATGCATGAGTTAGGTGTAATCTTTGGCATAGCATGGCATGGTATGGCATGGATGGAACTACTAGATCTCCATACAATTCTTCTTCATTTGGTAGTGGTTAAAAATAGCTTTCTCATGCAAAAATAGGTGCCCAAAATAGAATTGGTCTTTCAAAAAAAAAAGATAACTTTGAAAATAATTCCAAGTTATTTTTCCATGCAAATACCCCAACTTGAAAAACTCAAGTGATACTTTTACAATTTTATTAGTCTTTATCACTTTTTCCAAAATGAACTATTCAATTTACACTTCATCATTTTACAATTTTTTATCAATCTATACTTGTCAAAATGGAAATTTCAATTTGCACTTGTGTTTTTTGCAACTTCCACATTATAAAAAATATAAAGTGTAAAACATGTTTTCTCTTTCCCAACATCAAATAGTTATCTTTTTAAAGACATTATTGATCCATTCCTTTAATATTTCCATTATATCTTTGAATATTTAATAGTGATCCATTTAATTCTAAAAAAACCTTTTCTCATGGAGGTGGAAGGTGATGGAAGTACTTGAAAGTTCATGTAGAGGTTGGAGGTGCTTGAAGTGATCTAGAGGTTGATTTAGAAAAGGTTATAAATTAGATTGAAACTTACACCATTGCATAGGGCCTATTGAGACATTTTTAATGGTATGTAGAATGCAAAAAATGGAGCTCATATGCTCCTTGAGTAGCTAGTCAAAGTTTCAGTCAAATTGACCAAAGTAGGTCAAATTTGGTCAAACTATAGAAAATGACCATTATGGAATAATTTGAAAATAGTTCCACTATTAATAACTCATATTTATCTTTACATCACAATTTACGGTTCATGAAATGGAGTCCATCTGTGAAAGATATGGCCAGTCAAAGTTGTGGTCAAACTTGGTCAACATGATGATGTGGCAAAAATGTGGACTAGTAAGAACATGACACATGGTAGTCAGTTCATGTGGAAAATAGTGGGTTACAATAATTTGTATTTTATATGTGAATATATTCATCTTTGATAGGTGTAATGTAACAGGGCAAAAAATTTGGGGTTTGAACAGAACATCCAGTTGGATGTCGATAATTGGTGAGTGAATGACAAGTGGTGAGTGGAGATTGGACCACATGGTGGGTCCTCAAAACACCACATGGCTTACCACCAATTAGTTTCCATGGTCCAATTTTATATTTCCCAAATGTTATAAACATATCATTTTACATACCCTAAATTCCACGTGACCCCATATTCCATTCACATTACATGCCTCATATTCCACGTGAAACCCAACATTCCACTTAATATGCCATGTGAAACCCACACACATACAACATACTTACCAATTACTCCATGAAATAAATTCCAATTTCAATTACTTGTCATATCATACCATAAACTTTAGAGTATCTAACTACTACGTACCCCGCCCCCAACTTTCCAATGTGGGATTAATAGATAAGCATGTCCACCATAAAAGTTGAGGATGGACTTCAAACCATGCACCATGGGGTAAAAAGGATAAGGCCCAACCACTTGGGATATGGGCTTGAGTGTCTATATAAAGCCACAAAATTTTATTTTAATATCATGAATCAAATTCAGCCAATATTGCTAAGGCTTAAGGACTAGCCTTCACTCTTCCTCTGATTTGAGGCATCTAGAGACATTTCTAGACTTCAAGGTAAACTAGTGAAATATTCTAGTTTCTAAGATGGTTCTAGAAATATGTTGATTTTATATATTTAAGATAATTTTTAACTCATTTTTATGATTAGAATTTATATTTTTTTAGTAGAAGACATCCAGAGGTGTTTTGAGAAGGTGGAGAATCTGTTTGAGTATTTATCAAGATTCTTTGAAGGTCCAAAACACATGTGGATCCATTATTGATTTTAAGAATTTATATTTTTGTATTTTCAATCATTTTATAATGGATTTTTTTGTTTTTAAATTGAACCCAGAGACGTAGGCATTTGCCAAACTCCATTATCAAATTGTGTGTTGTGTTTTTGAGAATTTCTTGAATTCTTCTTGTTAAATTGATGTTTTATAAGTCAATTCTTAAATTATTCCATAAATTGATATTTTAAAGTAAAAATTAAAATATTCAAGTGTATTATTACTTAAATTTATGGATCAAGTTGGTATCAGAGTGGTTAGTGTGTTGGGTTAACTTCTATTTAGATATTACTCTGAAATGTCAAGTTTGATATCAAAACTAAATTTATAGGCAAATTTGTGATTTTATTATTTAACCAAAATTAGTTATTATTTAACAATGGATATAATTCTATCTTAGATTTAGTTGTTATTAAATTCTATTATCACTATGATAATGCAATATCTACAATCTCAAGAGCAAAGTTAGCAAGCAGTAGAGCAATGATAGGAGCAGCAGATCAAAAGTCTCCAATAGAGCATTGATGCACTATGAGTAGAGCTACAATAGGAAAATTGATAGAAGAAGAGGATGTGTGGAGATTCAGAGATTGGTAGACATTGTTCCAGCTAAGGTCATAGTACCAAATAATGTTGTATATTACATCCTAGTCGGGCTTCATTATGGTTTAAGAAATATAATGAGCAGAGATGAAAAGTAAAGGGGAAGACACCTATCAAAAAAGTAGAAAATCCCATTTATCCTAAGCATCAAGTAATAGGATGAATAATTCATCAAAGAGATGTTTCCAAGATACAATAAAAAGGTAAATTCTAGTTATAGTAGTGATTCTTCTAATTTATATATTCCTGCTAGTCATATTAATGAGAATGATGTTGTAAGTCTAGAAGAAAATAATTATCTAATTATCAATGTATCTTCTAATCTACACACTGAAGATGAAAATAATGAAATCAACTCTTCTAGCTTAATTGAAAATTTTAGGGAAACTAAATGTACTAGCCCTAAACATTCATCAAGTTCAATATTGATACATTTGAAAAACACACAAAGGGAATAGGTTCTAAGTTGTTGGTTAAAAAGGGATTCGAAGGAAAAGGCCTTAGCATTAATGGTCAAGGAATTTTCTAGCCTATCCAAGTGGAAAAAAGACCACTCCATTTAGGATTAGGATATGGAGGTGAAGAAAAAATATCTAAATAAGTTGAGCTAAATATTTATTCAAGTAGCAAGCTAAAACACTCTAAAGAGCTAGAAGAAGTACTCTCCAAAGATGCAATAGTTACATTGGATGAAGAATCTTCAAATGACACATTAAGGTATGCAAATAATAAATACTTGAAAGTATTATTTGATTATGTATTAGAGAGTCCTATAAGGAAGTTTAAGAAAGCTAACAAAAAGAAGTTGCCTAAAGAAGACATGAAGTTGGGTTTTTACTTCAATGCTAAGGGGAAAATGTTGAAGGAAGATAAGCAAAGTCAACAACAACCTAAGGCAAAGGTTGTAACTACATCTTTAGTCAAGAAAAAGATAGAGCCTTTTTAGATAGAATCTTGTTAGTCAAAACCTAAGGTAACATCAATGAAGGAGATAGTAGTCAATGAAAAGTTGACAGTTTATAAATTGTCACCCTGGAAAGGTAAGCAACATTTATTTAAAAGAATAATTATCAAGAATTCTAAGATAGATGTTATTTTTGAAAATAACTATCAAAATAATTTGATCTTAGAAGATGTTTTAGAAGCCCTATGTTTAGAAACTAAGCCACATTTCCAACCCAATTCTTTGGATAGAATAGCTGATGGTAATAGTGTACATGTAAATAAAACATGTAAACTAGGGTTTACAATTGCCACCAATTTTGTAGATGAAGTTGAATTATATGTCGTTCCACTTTAGTTTAGTGGCATTATCTTGGGTAAACCATACTTGTCTCTAATAAATGCAAATTTTTCCAAAAATTAAAATTTGTATAGGATTGTAAATATGGGATAAAATATCTCATATGAGCACATCGGCAATAACCATTATAGGTAAATGGTACTTTCAGTACTTTTATACCCATGTATGTTGTAGATAAGAACATTACAAGGTAACAAAAGGATGCCATCATGAGAAGCATTAGGAATAACTCAAAAGATAAGTTTTATATTTTCTTTATGTTTGTAAGACCTAGGCATTGTTTATAAATGCATACAACCCAACTATGGGCAATGTTTGTAATCATTACAGTGTTTGTAAAGACCCAAGAAAATGTTTGTAAGCTATGTGGCTAAGTAAGACCCGAAGAGGGTAATTCTAAAATGGTGATTGTTATAACACTAGGAGACATTTTCACAAACTCAGATCTGAAGACCTGAAGTTAACTGACATTTAGGAGATCATCTAAGCTAGAGCCATGAAAATATTCTCATATTAAGTACCAAGTCTAGTACCAAATTTTTTAAGACAAAAAGCCTTATTAGTGGGGAGGATTGATCTAGAGGTCAATTTAGAAAAAGATTTTAAATTATACTAAAACTTTCACCATTATGTAGGGCCCATTAAGACCTTTTAAATGGTTTGTAGAGTGTAAAAAATGGAGGTCGTATGCTCCTTGTGTAGCTAGTAAAAGTTATAGTTAAAGTTGGTCAAAGTTGGTCAAATTTTAAAAAATTACCATTATAGAACAATTTTAAAATATTTCCACTATGAAGAGCTTATCGTGATATTTTTGGCATAATTTACAGTTAGTGAAATGGAGTCTGTATGTGAAAGATATGACTGGTCAAAGTTGTGGTCAAACTTGGTCAACAAGATGACATGGTAAAAACATGGACCAGTAAGAACATGACACATGGCAGTCAATTCATGCATAAAAATAGTGGTTTTCAATCATTTTTATTTGACAAGTGGATATATTCATCTTTGATAGGTGTAATGTAATAAGTCAAAACATTTGGTGTTTGAATTGAACATCCAGGTAGACGTCGACAATTAGCGAGTGGATGATAAGTGGTGAGTAGAGATTGGACCACGTGGTGGGTCCTCAAGATACCACATGAATTTCCACCAATTAATTTCCATGGTTGAATTTTATATTGCCTAAATGTTCCAAACAAATCCTTTTGCATACCCTAAATTCCATGTCACCCCATATTCCATTCATTTTACATGCCTCATATTCCATGTGAAACCCAACATTCCACTTAATATGCCATGTAAAACCCCCAAACACACCACATACTCCAAAAAATAAATGCCAATGCTAATTAATTGGCATATCATACCATAAAATTCATAGTATTTAACTACTATGTACCTCCCCCCCCCCCCACTTTCCAATGTGGGATTAATAGATAAGCATGTCCACCATAAAATTTGAGGATGGACTTCAAACCATGCACCATAGGGTAAAAAGAATAAGTCCCAACCACTTGGGATATGGGATTGAGTGGCTATATAAATCCATGAAATTATATTTTAATACAATGAATCAAATTCAGTGAATATTGTTAAGGCTTAAAGACTAGTCTTCACTCTTCCTCTGATTTGAGGTATCTAGAGACATTTCTGGACTTCAAGGTAAATTAGTGAAATATTTTAGTTTCTAAGATGGTTCTATTGATATGATTACTATCCATATTTTAGGGTTTTTATCACTGATTTTGATTCTTGAAATTGAGATTTTTTTAGTAGAAGACATCTAAGGGTGTTTCAGGAAGGTAGAAAATTTATTCGAGTATTTATCAAGATTCTTCAAAGGTCCAAAACACATGTGGATCAATTATTGATTATAAGCATTTATATTGATATATTTTCAATCATTTTAAAGTGTATTGGTTAATGTTTAAAGTGAACCCAAAGACGTAGGCTTTTTCCAAACTCTGTTATCAAATTATGTATTGTGTTTTTGAGAATTTATTGAATTCTTCTTGTTAAATTGATGTTTTATAAGTCATTTTTTAAATTATTCTATAAATTGATATTGTAAAGGAAAAATTAAAATAAACAAGTGTATTATTTCTTAATTTTACGTATCAAAAAGCCCATGAAAGTTACCATAGAGGTTGGAGGTGTTGGAAGCACCTAAAACTTTTTTGTGGAGGTTGGAGGTACTGGAAGCACTTGAAAGTTCCCATAGAGGTTGGAGGTGCTAGAAGCACCTGAAAGTTAAGATAGATCTTGGAGGTGATGGAAGCACATAAAACTTCCTATAGAGGTTGGAGGTGTTAGAAGCACCTTAAATTTCCCATGAAGGTTGGAAGCACTAAAAGCACCAAGAAGTTCCCACAAAGGTTGGACATGTTGGAAGCACCTAAGAGTTATCATGGAGGTTAGAGGTGTTGGAATCACCTAAAGGTTCTCATGAAGGTTGGAAATGATAGAAGTAGCTAAAATTTCCCATATAAGTTGGAGTTGTTGGAAGCACCTAGGATTTCCTACAAAGGTTAGATGTTCTGGAAGCACCTAAAAGTTCTTGTGGAGGTTGGAGGTGCTAGAAACACTTGAAATTTCTTATGGAGGTTGGACATGATAGAAGCACATAAAAGTTCCCATAGAGATTGGAGGTGCTAGAATCACCTAAAAGTTCCCAAGGAGGATAAAGGTGATGAAAACACCTAAATTTCCCATGGAAGTGGGGTTTTATAGGTTTGGTAGGATTTGGAGATTGTCATGCACTTTGCACATTGTGAAGCATTTAAAGTTCATGTCAAGTTCTAAATTCCATAAGATTAGGTACGTGGTGGGATCCAAAGTCCACCATGCATTTTTTACATTGTAAAAACATGCAAAGTGCACGGTTAGTTCTGAGTTTTGTTAGTTTTAGGTTTTTATGCTTCATAAGATCTAGATCCCACCATGTATTTTGCATGTTGTGAAAATATGCAAAGTGTATGGTGGGTTTCAGATTCCATCGGTTTGGATGTTGGGTGCTTCACAAGATTCAAAACCCATGAATCAATTTTCACAAGGTCAAATTGCATCCAATGTTCTAGATTTTGCAAAGCATAAATGAAAAGGTGGGTCTTTCAGAGGTTTCATGGATTTTCTTAAAAAATAAAGAGGGTCTCCCACAGTGTATCAGATGTAATGATGTTTTTGTGACAAAAATATCGACACTATTTGTGGCCTCTATGGGATCATTTCCTACTAATCATTTTCAATCTAGTAACCTTCTAAGACATTGGGAATTGAGTCAATTTTGATCCTAACAAACTCAAACCTAGGGGAGAATAACCTAGAATTTGCCTAAACATGAATAAAATAAAATAGGGAAAAACAACATGACCTAAGGTAAAAAATCCTAATTATTTTGACCTATGCATAAGCACTTATTGAAAAACACAACTAACCTACTAAATAAATGTGCACAAAGGCACTTAGATGAAAACATAGAAACTAATATGTACAGGACTATAATTTATAAGTACTTTCCACCTAGGTTTAGCATCACTTACTTGTGATAAATTAGGATGGAAAAAACTTTGTTTTTTAGAGTTCAAGATAGGTAAGTTGAGATGTTTTATTGTTGATTCTTTTGACATGATCTCAAGTGGATGAAATGGGACAAACATATCTCCAATGTAGACATATTGATCCATTTCTTCAAGAATTGATCCAAATTGGACTATAGGGCCCCCTACAACCTCCTAATTTGATGGCTCAACTTTGTGATCTAAATCATGCACAACATGTGATGGATCCTTTGAATTGGTGCTTGGTTGACTATCTAAGCTTAGGAAAAAAATCTCTAATTCATCCCAAAAGGTAGCTTCCTCTTGGTCATTTGAGACAATTCCAACTTTAACACCATATTTTCTCTACTTTCTATGAAATAATACATACGGTAGTTCATTAATCCACATAAGTCCTAAAATATCTTGTCCTTGTGGCTCTAGATCTAACCATTCTTCTTCATTCTTGAAGACATCAGTATTGCCTTCAATAGAAAATTCATCTTGAGACTAGTTAAACTCTTAAACTTGATTTTTAAGTTCATATTCATATTTTGAAAGAGGCATAGGATAGTTTAGAACCTATACCTGGTCTATGAAGTCATGGTATAACTATTTCCATACTTTATCTTGATCCTCTATGTTATTTATTTTCTTCTCTTTTTTGGATGACTGATTGACTATGTCAATCTTTATAGCTCAATAATCTTCATCTATAGCCACACCAAATGGAATATCTCAGAAAAAATCAAAATCCCCTTTTCTCTTAATTGTAACCTAAATACACACCTCTTCAAGTATGAAGGCATTAATACTTCCTTCAAGCTCTAAATCACCAAAACAATGCCAAGAAATTTGATCAGAACCTAACTCTTCCCCTTTTGAATGAAGTGGACTACCTATCATGATTTATTCATCATAGATACTTGTGTTTTCCTCTTTATGTTCAAGTCTTACTACAAGCTCCTTTTCTATTCTTTGTAAAATAGGTTCTTCCTTCATGAGGGAGATGGTGGGAAGGTGAAGTTCACCTTGCATCTTAGGAGAGTATCATTCTAACTAGGGAATTTGAAGGCTCTATTAGGTGGTTCTTGGGGAAGGGAGGGAGAGTATTGAAACTTTATTATGAAAAGCTCATTGAGATGAGATAACACATCTTTTCCTTAAACTGGCTCCTAGACTATTTTATATAACACTTCCCCTTTCTACTTTGTGCCCTCTTTGATTGATTTCCACAAGGGGAATGTGTAAGATTTGGCTACCTCATCCTTTTATTGAATGTGTGTGGGAGAGAGTGGTTTCAAAAGAGAGGGTATGACATAATTAGGGTAATTGGGATAGGAGAGGATCCAAGATGGATGATAGGTTGGGTTTACATAGGTATATGCTTTCTCAAAAGAAGGGGATCTCTAACACTTGGTATTTTCTTAACAAGGAGGCTTACTAGAAACTTCATAAGGTTTACCTTGCTTTAATCTTGGAGTCTTGAATGTGGGAGCTTCCTTTTAAGTGGGTTGAACTTGAGATTTAATTTTTTGGATTTGCATAAGAAGTTGATGCATCTACTCCTCTTTGGCTATAATCTATCTAGCCAAACATTCCTTATGATATATTTCTTGCTCACTCATATCTTGTGGATGGATATAATATTTATAATAAATTTCCTCTTGTTGCATATTATATCCCATTTCCCCATCAATCTCTCGACATTTTATCTCAAATCAAGCATCATCTCCTTGAGGCTCATTTTTAGTTGACTAGAGAGAGGCAAATTCTGACAAGGCTAGTATATTGAATCTTGAGGGCCACTTGGGGTGAAGCCATGAACATTTCTAGCTTGATATGAAGGATAAGGAATGAAGGAACATGAATTTTGATAAAATGGGTGATGATACATACCAAATGATGGTGGTTAGGTACATGTTCTACTCATACTAATTAATGTTGATTTGGAGTCTCTATTAGTACTAAGTTTCTTGCTTCCAAACACTGATTAGAGGAAAGACACACCAATAATATTTCTACTCTCTATAGGTTTGGGTCCCATCAGGTGTGCCAATAATTGTTATCACATATGATTGCACCTATCTTAATTTTATAGCTTATTATACAAGTGCCTAATGATACAATGGAAAAACCTCCAAATCCATGGGACCTAGAAAATTTGAGGTTAATCTCTAAAAGAGGCCAATTTCCTTTCACTAAATCTAATACAAACTTATAAAATACTAGTTTTGTGGAAATCTCACTCTTTGGTGCTTTTTGATCCTTAACTAGGGATTTGATGGGGAAAAGGGTCAAAGAATTGAAATTTGTAGAAAACTAAAAATATGGTGATTGTATCAAATATTTTATAGTGGATCTGAATGCTTACTTGACAAACACAATAGAGTAGAAAATTGATTGGATTTATTTAAGCACAAAATCATGCAAATTTGGAAATTAGAGGTAGTATTTTAGCTATTTTTTACAAAAGGGAAAAGTATATTTATTCCAAAAAATATTATCAAGAGGGTAAAATACCACAGATGAATTTTCTTGACACTAAAATAAAATACAAATATTCCACAAATAATCAAACAACTTGCACACACATAGAGATTTCACAACACAAGAGAGGCAAATCTTCAAATTTATTTCTCTCTAAAGGTTACAGCTTGTAGTAAATACATTCAAAATGCAAAAAATATAACTAACAACAAAAAGATAGATTGGGCCATGGGGTCTACCCATTTTTATACAAAATATCTCATAGATGAGATATAGTTAGCAAAATTGAATGCCCAGTAAATAAAATAATGCAAATATAAAACCCCTAATGCAAAAAGAGGTGAGTTGCTTTATTTTTGACATCTTGGACTTTTTGAATGGTTGGAAAATGGCATGCATGAGCTATGTGTGATCTTTGGAATAATGTGGCATGGTATGGTGTGGATGAAACTACTAGATCTCCATGCAATGCTTCTTTATTTGGTAGTGGCTGAAAATAGCTTCCTCATGCAAAAATAGGTGCCCAAAATAGAACTGGTATTTAAAAAATGAAAGATAACTTTGAAAATAATTACAAGTTACTTTTCCATGAAAAAACCCCAACTTACAAAACTCAAGTGAGACTTTTACAAAATTTATAAGTCTTTATCACTTTTGCCAAAATGAACCATGCAATTTGCACTTCATCATTTTACACCTTTTTATCAATCTATACTTTTCAAAATGGAAAGTGAAATTTACACTCATTTTTTTCCAAATTCCACATTATAAAAATATACAGTGTAAAACATGTTTTCTCTTTCCCAACATCAAATAGTTCTCTTCTAAAAGTCCTTATTGATTTATTCCTTTAATATTTCCCTTTTATTTTTCATTATTTCATAATGATCCATTTATTTCTGCAAAACCTTTTCTCATGGAGGTGGAAGGTGGTGGAATCACCTAAAAGTTCTCATGGAGATTGGAGGTACTGGAAGCACCTAAAAGTTCCCATAGAGGTTGGAGGTGTTGGAATCACCTAAAAGTTTTCATGGAGATTAGAGGTGTTAGAAGCACCTAAAAGTTCCCATAGAGGTTGGAGATGATAGAATCACTTGAAATTTCCCATAGAGGTTGGAGGTGATAGAAGCACCTAAAAGTTCCTACAGAGTTTGTAGGTGCTAGAAGCACCTTAAAGTCAACATGGAGGTTGGAGGTTCTAGAAGCACTTAGAAGTTCCTATAGATGTTGGACATGATAGAAATACCTCAAAGTTCCAATAAATCTTGGAGGTGTTTGAAGAACCTAAAGGTTCCCATTGAGATTAGACGTGTTAGAATCACCTAAAAGTTTCCATAGAGGTTGGAGGTGTTGAAAGAACGTAGAAGTTCCTACAGAGGTTAGACATGTTGGAAGCACCTAAAAGTTCACATGTAGGTTAGAGGTGTTGGAAGCACTTGAAAGTTATTATAGAGGTTGGATGTTCTCTATGAAAGAATAGATGAGTTTCTCTAGTTTTGGCATCTTGGAATTGTGGAATGGTTGGAAAATGGCATGCATGAGTTGGGTGTGATTGTTGGCATGGCATGTCTAGAACTGTTGGATCTCCATGTAATGCTTCATCTGGTAGTGGTTGAAAATAGCTTCCTCATGCAAAAAGAGATGCCAAAAATATAACTAGTCTTTAAAAAATAAAGGATAACTATGAAAATAACTCCAAGTTAAATTTCCATGAAAAAACCCCAACTTGCAAAACTCAAGTGATACTTTTACAACTTTTTAAGTCTTTATCACTTTTGCCAAAATGAACCATGCAATTTTAACTTCATCATTTTACACTTTCTTATCAATATAGACATGTCAAAATGGAAAGTACAATTTGCACTTGTGCTTTTTGAAACCTCCACATTATAAAAAATATAAAGTGTAAAATATGTTTTTCTCTTTCACAACATCAAATAATTCTCTTCTAAAAGTCCTTATTGATTTGTTCCTTCAATATTTCCCTTCTATCTCTAATTATTTCATAGTGATCTATTTATTATTGTAATAACCTTTTCCCATACAGGTGGAAGGTACTAGAATCACTTGAAAGTTACCACAAAGGTTGGAGGTGATAGAAGCACCTAAAAGTTCCCATGGAGGTTGGAGGTGTTAGAAGCACCTAAAAGTTCTCATAAAGGTTAGAGGTGCTAGAAGCACCTGAAAGTTCCCATAGAGGTTAGAGGTAATGGAAGTACCTAAATTTTCCCATGGAGGTTGGAGGTGTTATAATAACCTAAAAGTTTCCAAAATTTTTGGAGGTGTTGGAAGCACTTGAAAGTTCCCATGGAGGTTTGACATGTTGGAAGCACCTAAAAGTTCTCATAAAAGTTGGAAGTGTTGAAAGCACTTGAAATTTCCTGTAGATGTTGGATGTGCTAGAAGCACCTAAAAGTTTTTATAGAGGTTGGAGGTACTAGAAGCACTTAGAAGTTCCCATAGAGTTTGGAGGTGTTAGAATAACTTAAAATTTATCATAGAGGTTCGAGGTGTTAGAAGCACCTAAAATTTCCCATGAAGGTTGGACGTGCTAGAAGCACCTAAAAGTTCCCATGGAGGTTGGAGGTATTGAAACCACCTCAAAGTTCCTGTGGAGGTAAAAGGTGTTATAAGCACTTAAAAGTTCCCATAGAAGTGGGGGGTTATAGGCATGGTAGGATACAGAGCCCATCTTTCACTTTGCACATTGTGAAATGTGAAAAATACATTCTAAGTTTTGGATTCTACTAGATTGGGTATGTGGTGGGATCTAGAGTCCACCATGCATTTTGCACATTGTGAAAACATGCAAAGTGCATGGTGAGTTTTGAGTTCTTCCAATTTTAGGTTTTGGTGCTTTAATATATCCATATCCCATAATGAATTTTACATGTTGTGAAGACTGAAAAGTGCATGGTGGGTTTTGGATTTTGATGGTTTAGGTGTTTGGAGATTCATGGGATTTGAAACTAGTGAAGGAATTTTCACAAGTATAAATTGTATCGAGAGTTTCAGATTCCACAAATCATAAAGGGAAAGGTGGGTATTTTTAAGGTTTCATGGATTTTCTTAAAAAACAAAGGGGGTATCCCTTAGGGTATAAGATGTAATGATATTTTTGGGACAAAATTATCAATAGTATCTTCTAAAAGTTTATTTAACTTATATGTATTAGGACCTATAGTTTTGAATAATTTATGTGAAAGGTGATCAAGTGGACCAAAATTTAATTTTTTTGTTTTCTCGTATGGCATATCATAAGAGGTATAATCATAACTATTTTATTAATCTAAGACATGGCCATCTTTCTACTTAGTATTGACTAATAAAAGAAGCTCAAATGTTGGGGGCTCTTGTAGTTTTACCAGATCTTTTGTTAATGGTTATTCCTCTTTTTTTGCATCTATGTGTACCTTAATATTTAGTGTCTTATTTGCATTTAGAGATGACGTATCGATTTTACTTGAATCACCTATTTCATATGTTTATACATTCTCAATAGGAATGCATTTTTAGGTGGTACCACCATGGGAATGCCCTCTATAATATATCATTTTACATAATTTGAAAGGTGTATCATCAATAGGCATGGTTAATAATGTCCCATCATGTATGAATTTTACACATCAGTGAAGTGAAGATGTGATAACTTCCATTGAATGTATTAAGGTCTACCCAAAATTAAAGTATAATATAAATATTGAGACATAACTTAAAAAGTAGTAAAAATCATTATTGGTCCCAATGTCACATTAAATGTGATTTGACCAATCAGAGCTCTATGTGAATTATCAAATACCTTTATGTGTATAACCATTTTTTGAAGAATATTGGTGCTAATTTCCATGGTGGTTAGTAAGTGTGCCAAAAAAATTTAAGCCCGATCTATTTTCAATGAGCATCCTTTTGATACACTTATTTTTCATGTTTACATACTAATGGAAACTCTTGGTCGATAATATTTTTGGATGGTAAATTTTTTGAATCGAAGGTAATAAGCTTGGCATTGTTCTTAAAATCTTTCATTATATCCCTAAAATAAGTAATCTCAATATCACTTAGAACTTGTGTCTCATGAAATGCCTTATATAGGATATAAATATAAACATTAGATTACTTTAGGATCTCAAGGATTAAAATTTTATCATGTATGTTGCTCAATTGATCAAAAATGTCATATCTAGTATGTTTTATTACAATTTTAGGTTTAGGAGGCACATGTTATATATTAATAGGTGGAGGAATGGGTTGAGAAACCTTACCTCTTCAAGTAGTAATAATATGGACCTTAGAATCCAAATAATCCATGGTAAAATAATGGTTTTGGGATGGTAAATGTCATTTAATAATATTTATGTATAATAAATGGTTGAGAGCGTACACGTTGGCATCTAGATACTAGGTATATAACATTTCAAAAGGAATTTTTAAGAGAGATCAAGTGTTGTATTAACTTTAAACCCTTATCATTATTCTCATGAATTTACTTAATATATTTAACAAGTTAATTAATGTAGTAAACCATAACAATTATCACAAATTTTAACCTAAAATGGGTGATAGATGCATCCATGAATAAACAATAGAAAAATCAAAAAACCATAACTGACCTAGGGTCTAGAGTTCAAAGATCGGGTTCACCAAATGTTTAACCCTAAATTTGGATAAGGATCCTATTTGGGTAGATAGGGTTAATAATATATAAATTACAATGTACAAGGGTGATAATTAAATCAATAATAAGCTAATTAAATGTTAAACTCAGATATAACATATGTTGAATTTATTAAACTAAGATAGGCTCAAAATAGTAAGTACAAATATGCTAGATAAGGAAATGACAAAGAAATAATATACTTAGTATGTTTTGATGCTAACATAATTATAGATCTAGAATAGACAAAAATTAGACTATAATATGATTCTAGAATAGTCACCAAATTCTAGATTGAGTGACTTTAGATCTATAGACACTAGCATCAGCCTTGAATATTAGTATCAACACTAATGTTTAAACTAAGTGTAGGTGTCCTATATGAAATACCTATTGGAAAAAGATGCATCCACATAAATGCTTATGGGTTTGTCATTAACTTTGCTTTGGTGCATTCAAATCTAGATCTTGGATTGTCATTCATGAAATTACAAAACCCTACTTCTTCATCTTTATAGTGGCATTGGGAAAAAATGGATTAGTGGGCACATAGTGTCGAGCTAAACCCAAATACTCCTCTATCAATGAGTGATGACTATATATCCAATACTCTTAATAGGGCCTCAAAATAATTTATTTCTCCCCTACATATTGGCTTATGTGTGAATTATCTAATATTTGAAAAGAAAGTACGATAGTTACATATCTTGTAACTTTTAAAATCAAGATCTTAGGTTACTCCTTTAGTACTTCAGACCTATGTGTGTGCTATCTCTATGAATGATATGAAAAATATTATAAAAAATGTAATATTTACTTTATCAAGTGCTTTATTCAATGTTTTTATAAGTCACCTTAGGTATATGTTAGGTCCTTCTAGGTGAGGAGTGATTATGAATGTATACCACTCCTATCAAGAAATGTATTGCTTTAAAGCACTTAGTATAACCATTAGGATATATTTAATTTTAAAATTATATGAATTTAGGGAACTAAACATTTTCATTAAGGTAGGACACTGACATCAACTTAGGGGTTTGGGATTGATGCTTGTGTCCTAGTAGTTAGAAAATAGGTACAAGCTTAAAACTTGTATGGGTATAAGATAAGTATATTTTAAGTATTATAGAAAATATATAAGGTTTGGATAATCAACATAAGACTATTAGAAAAAGATATAGGCCAAGGGGAAAAAGATAAAGTAGATACAAGACTTTTTAAAGTGGGAAATATCCAGAACTGAGAGGAACAAATAAGGTTTGAGTTTTCATAGTGTAAAAGATGGAGGTGTTATATAACCTATAAATTTCATCTATAATTTGTAACATTAGATTTTTTAGGCATTTCTTGATTTTGAACCTCTTTTTTTAGAAACCCTTTCTTAAAGATGCTTTCTTACTTAGATTAAACTTGTTTTGGTAACTTCTTTTTTTTCTATTTCTGTAACATTTCCTTTTGAATATTTTCTTGTGATAAACTATCCTTTGGTGTCATACTTATTATTTTCTAATTATTTTCACTTGTATTTTAGGATTTTAAATCATAATATAAGTGGGTTATTTTATTTATGTATTTATTATAGGATCACCACTATCAATGATACTTTGTATTTTGTTCTTCAAATTCAAACATCTATTTGTATGATAACCATTAATTTTATGATATGCACAATAGTAGTTTGATCATCTTAAAGGGCGTATAAGAGGTAGTTTTATCAAATTATTATGAATCATTTATCTTATAATCTCACTTGAACTTTTATTATCCTTTTGTATACTTTTTTAAGCATTAGTTATAGATGTGTTTTGTTTTATATTCTAATCTTGATATGAGTCTTGTTAGGCATCAAATTGCAAGATGGAGATACAAATGCATGAATAACATTGATATATTTCAAATTATTTTGATATCTAAGTTTAATTTCTAATGATGTGATCTTTGAACTAAAATACTAATTTTTATTTTTCAAATGTTATATTATCCTTCCCAAAGTGACTATTTTATCTTGAAGGGCTTTACAAACACAAATTCTAGGTAATTTTTATTGAATATTCATACAAAAAATATCAAGAGGAGATGTTGGATGTGGATGGGGGTGAGGAATAACATTTTGCTTACCTTCATTTGTCACTATAGAGTGGGTTAGCTTACCTCTTGGGATAGCGATAACATAGATCTAGTTAGACATAATGTAGTCATCACAACCTTGAGGAGGGATAGTAGAAGTTACCATAGACATAAAAGGTGTATTATTATTAAATGCAACTATAATTATATTATAGATTAATTTTATTCTATTTATTACATAATTATAAAATATAATAAAAAATTCTAGCTAACATCATGCAATTTGAATAAGTATTGATTGAATTAAAAAGTACATACTAAAAGCAACCCATATGACCAATATATGATGTGCACAATAAATAACTAACTACTAAAATATATTGGCTAGGTATCTTTGAAATAATAAATATGATTTTATTAAAATTATTAAATATATGAAACCTATAAATTAGTTTGAAAATAGGTACATCATTTGTCCCCTAGGAAAATTTTATTAAAAATAGTAAATTCTAAAAAAATCCATATAATATTTTGGTGAAAAAAATAGGTTTTCAATTTTATAAATGTGACTAAAAAAAATTGATAATTTTTAAAATATAGATGTTATGGATTAGATATGAGCCAAAAAAAAAAATATAAGCCACAAGCCTAGGAAAGAAAAACCCTAATAGAAAAATGAGGGTGAAACCTTAGGGCAAAGACTAAAATTTATGATTTAAATAAAGGATAAGAGTAAATTAGAGATAAAATATAAAACCCTAAGAAAAATCTATGAAATTTTATAAATAAGTTTGTAACCCTAAGGTAAACCTAGGGTTTGGAAATACTCAAACAAAAACATGGATTCACCAATATGTTTTATCAAAATTAGGGTAATTAAAAATTAGTTACCTAATTATGATAAAATTTTGTGTAAAATTAGAATATTAAGATATTTAATAAATTAAGTATTCTTATTTGGAATTTTATTATATTTGGAAAGATGTTTAAATGAGAAATTCAAGAAGCGAATAAATTATCTAAAAAGTAAGAATGCAAGACTGAGAGTATAGATCTGACTATGTGACTGTGAGATGAATTTGAATTGGGAATAGGACTTAATTAGATATTTAGATAGGGCTATGCTAATTAGACCTAGCCATGTCATGTTGTTATCCATAGGGAGTGTTAATTTCTAAATAGGTTTTTTATCTCTATGTGAAAATTGACCTATGCATTATTACCTATAGACTCTATGGGTCCGACCTAAGTTGCTCAATATACTAAGGAAGCTTTTGTGTACCTTCTTATTCACTTGTAACCCTATCTCAATAGACCATGAATGTTAAATGGATAAAACATAAAAAAATGGGTTAACAGTTGAAGTTGTGTTATACCTCAACACCCCTTATATTAAGTGTTGCCTAATACCAATACTCTAAATAGGGATAAAACTCCATGTAGTTATCCCATGCTATGGTGATGTGTGTGAAACACTGGTCTAATTCTAGATGTTAGTGAAATCATAGTGTGATTAAAGCACTTAGGTAATGACTTGCAACCTCAATGGTGTATGCAAACTTAATTCAAGGTTATTAAGGTTGTATGTACTCATAATTGAGAGAAATTATCTCAATGTGCAATAAGTATTCTAGTGTTTTGTAAAGGTGGTTTAGCCTCTTACCATCTATTGGGTAAATGATTAGAAAATTTGATTTTAAAGTGATAATTTTAGAATTAATTTGAATTTGGATCATGAAACATGTGGTATGACCCATTGGGTAAATTTGAATTTGAGGAAAGAGTTATTGATTGGCAGGAAGATGTGGCCAACCAAAATAAACACTACTAGTGGGTAGGATAGTCCTAAAAGAGTGACCTTATCTAAGGATAAAAGAAAGTTATTATGGAAGTGTAGATTAGTCCAAGGATGATTTAGGTTGTTTGGAATGATAAATATGGACATTATATGATAATTAATCTCTTAGATGATTGTATCATTTGTATAGAAGTGAAGGAATGATGGTTAAAACACCATGGAAATAGATAGGAGCCAAGTGTGTATAAGGAGTGGTCACAAGTGCATTTTCTTAAGAATAAATATTATTTTATGTGTCTAAATTTTCCAACATTTTATTTTATTATTATATTATAATTGAAAGTAATACAGTAAAAGGAAAAGAATTATACCTAAACTTACCTATGAATAACAGTTTTAAATGTAAGCCACATGTTGAGTTGTGTTTCATGAAAATGTGTAATGAAACACGTATAAACTAGCCTTTAATTTGAAAATTTGAAATTAGATACAAGAAAATTATATCTCAAATAATAAGGAATTAATGAACCTAATTGGGTACGTGAACTGTTGTGTTTTCTAGTGTAAAATTGGTGATTATAGAGGATAAGACCCTTAGAGATTTCTTCTTTGTTAAAACCATTAGAATGGACTATGCATACCACAATCCTAATTAATACTAAATTGTCATTAATAATTAAATGTGTGATTACTCAATTATTATGTACCCAAACTATTAAAGTAGCTTAGAATCCTTGTATGAATTCCAATAGATCATTCTAGTGCAAACCTAGTGTAAAAAGGGTGAATCAACCATTGTAGATGGAATAAGATTCATTTATGGTTAAAAATTGGTGTGAAACTAGTGAAAATAATGTGATTTAATTTTGGTGTCTAAAAAATAGAGAATGACATGAATTACCGTTCCTTTTATGAAACTAGAGCAAAAACTAAGGAGGTGTTCCTGTGTCATGTACATGACCCCAATCTGATATTTGGATGTATATAGATTCTAAAAATGAGTAACATCATGTGATTATATAAATAAAATACTTAAGAAAATTTTGGAACAAATTTCATGCATGATTCCCCAATCTAAGCAAAAATATGAGACAAACCTACGTATTCTTCAAAAAAAATTATGTATACTTTTAAATTATCTTGTAACTATTTGTCATTATGTTTAACCCTTTTTGAATTTTATGGTTATGAGGATAATAAAATAATAAAACAAATGTCTAAGTTAATCTAAAATTTATCTAATTAAATAATTTATATTTACAATATTTTGATAAAGTTTTGAATTATGAAATTATGTTATATATAGAAAGTACAATGCCAATAATAATTTAAATGTGGCAACATGAAGAAGAAATAATACTTAGCTAATTCACTGATGCATAGGCAAATTTGGTAGATGTAAGTATAGGGGAATATAGGATGATTCTCTATAATGATTTATCAAATTTTGAATATTTTCCCTAAATTAGTCTAGACATTAATGTCTATATATAGACACTTTCATCTATGTTTTTGTCCTGAATCTAATGTTATTGTCTAATATGGAGTATAGGTCATTTGTTAGAATGACCAACTACAAATTTTAGGGTTAACTATAACCTTGCATATTTTCAACTCGGATCTCATGTAGATGTTTTGGATATCTATCTTGTTCTTAAAACATGAAGTCCTCCAAATTGAGCATGTCACCTTGAAAAATAAGAGTTAATGGGCTCAAGTGAATTTGAGCTAAACTAAAAGACCCCTTTTTCAATGAGCATTGACTACATAGCTGTATACTATGGAGAAGGCCTCAGACTGATGTATTTCTCCCCATTATGTTGCATTATGTGTGAATAATTTTTTAATATGTTGTATGCAAGTACATGTAGTGATTTATCTTGAAACTTAACAAGATGATCTTTGAATGTTTTAGAACTATAAGAAGAGAAATCATATGAGTAATTTATAAATAGTGATGAATAGGATATTGAAACTTAGTTCTACAAATGATTATGTGTGAGCTTGAAAGGTGTTTTCTTATTAATTTATAGATATTTATTTGATTGATAGTAAATGACCTTTGATTTGTATTTATACCATACCTTTTGAAATAATATAATAATAGGGTTATTTAAAACAAATAAGTTGACCCATACATGCTAAAATATTTTAAAATTTGAAACTTTTTAAGGCTCAAACACTAGTGTCATATTTAGTACACTAGTTTTGATGTGAGTGTCCTAGTCTAGAAGGTAGTGCCTAGGATGATATAAATTTACTAAATATCTATAACTACAAATGTAAGATATAAATCATGTTTTATGCAAATTATGGGCTATTAGTGATTTGGGTAATCATAATATCAAGTTCAAATTATAGGATAAGATCTGAGGCACATTGAGATGGAAAATGTGAGCCTTTTAGTAGTGGGAAGGTCATTAACTAAAGGGTTGAGACATGAATGATAGTTTTTAAGTGTACAACACTAGTTTATCATATATAATCAAAATTTATTACCTACATTTTCCCCCGTTTTAATCTAGTAATGCATGAAGGTGAAATTACTAGTTTAAAATAAATAAATATGTACTTTGGTGTGTATAATACACCTTGATTTTTTAAACCATGTTTTAATTTTTTATTTGTTGAAACCAAGATCATGTTAAAATTTAATTAGTGCATAAAATTTTAAAATTGAATAATTAAAATACATGAAATAAAAGAGAGTAAGGAAGGATTACACTTGTGTGTCAATGAAACAATGTTTCCCCTTAGTAGATTACTTTGGTGATAATGCTTATTTACTAAAGTATTGGAGAGATATGTTCACAACTAAACCTTGGATATGTAAAGAGGATAATTGGATGGTGATCATTCCCCCAATCTGGTAAAAGGATGAGTTATGCCAAGGCCATCAAGACCATTAAATCTCAATCACACAACTCAAATGTATATATAATATATCCAATCTCACCTAGGTCAAATAGTGTAACTATAACAACCTATAAAATGGAATTAGTACCAAGACCATCAAGGGTGTTGAGTCTCAACTACACTACTCAAGGGAGCCAACTATTGCTACATATAAAGTTTAATCAGTGCTTTTTTGTAAGATCGGTACATAAATGTGCATATAATATGAATATGTATATGTGATTTGGTTCATTTACATGGAATATTCACCTATAATGTGTCTCAAGTTGAATTATATATCAAATATAACCTTTTATCTATAAATTATGTATAATATCTATCACAAATCTGAAAAACTATGTCTCAAATGTGTGAAATTGATGTCAAATGCATAAGATTTTGACCCAATTATAAATCTAAATCATGTAAACCGTATCAAATTTTGCATATTTTTTCAAATTTATTCATGTGGACTCATGTATCTATGGCATACCCCACTAATATTCCCCCCTTTTGAGGTGAGGGGAATGCAAGCTAGTAGTCACTTATCTTAAGAGAATAAGATGACCATGAGATATATGTATCAATCATGTAGTAATAAATCATATAGTGGTATCATGAACTAAGTGATATCATGAAATAGGAATGAATTAAGTGTGTATAAGGAATGGTCACATGTGCATTATTTTATCAATAAATTTTAATTTTTATCCACATATATACTTCCAAAATGCCATGCCAAATAGTTAATACGTAGTCAATGCTATAAAAAATTAGCATGAAGTAGTCTGAAATAAGATAGAATCAATTGTACACTAACATTTACAGATAAAAGGCCTATATACAAGTTTTAAACTAAGAAATAAATAATATAAAATGAAGCTAAACAAATGGAAGTTAATTATAGAGAAAAAAATATGCCATGTGTTGTCAAATAAGAGTCAAAACTCTTTGTTAACAAATGAAAATGCCTTTTATAGTAGACATAAAGTCCAAATGCCTTGTTACAATATTTTAAAATGTGAGGACTCCTCCTTGACAACTTGACACACTAATTTTATTAATACAAAATTATTTTGTATACTAAAGTGTAACCTAAATCATAAAATAATGTTTTTTAAAGTTTTTTATTGGCTAAAAGTGGGATATGCAGCAAAGAGAAAGAATGAAGACAACAATTAGAGAAGCCTATGCTTTAATATTAATGTCAAGCCAAGAATGGATGACAATAATAAAACAATAATTTGGTGCAAACCAAAGTGATTGTATTTATTTAAATAATGTAAATTACATTATTTATAGATAAACAAATGACTATTTACTTCATCTTATAAGAATATTATTCAACTACCTATGGAAACTATCAATCTACTACTATGAGACAAAATATCTCATATAATTACACCTAGGATTAATGTTATTATGTATAATAATAGTACAATCTAAACTATCTGAATCTTTGGAATCTATACTCAAATATGACTTTTTGCTCATGAGGGCTTATGTCTCTAAGACAATCCCAATGTAATGCCCCCTTCTGAGATGAGGGATGTATCTTATAAGTCACTCATCTAAAAATAATAATGAATTATATCATGTTATTTATAAATATAACATCATTTACCATAATTTTATCATGTAAATAATGTATCATCATAGTAATGTATATATAAATCAAGGCATGTATGTAACATATGGAGTGTAAGGTATGTGTCATGTTTAGACAGGTGTATAAGTTAAGCATGTAATATAAGCATCTTTAAATAAGAATACATAGTAATAGTAGATGATATAGATCATGGTACCCCTCAATGTTAGTTGTCACCATAGGCCAAATACCACATATAAGGGACGTGAGATGTCAATACAAACAAGGAAACAGGCCACATGCATGAGGACCTAAAAAATATAAAAAATAAGTGGCATAAACAATGTCACATCAAGAAACAACAAAGGCCATGCATAAATTAATCTATCATGTAAAAGTGTAACCATGTTAATGGAGCATCAAATAAGTAATTATTCTACACCATCCATATGTGTCAATGTCATATCATAGGAAAATAGCATATCACATGTCATTGTGTAATAAATGAGTAACTATCAAGGAATGTTTAATTAATATAGGTGTATCAACATGGTAAAAAATTATAAAATATATAACTGGTGATAGTGAAACCTATGGAATAAGATGCCCCCAATATCGACATGTTATGATTCTAATGTGTGGATTTCACTAAGACCTTGATGTTTTGGTGTAACATTTTAGTAAATTTGGTATTAGATCCTCCACATGGGTTCAAGTCACATATTTAGTTTCTATTCCATCATATAAGTGTTCATCTATGGCTCATACATGTGGTTGATCCTTGCGTATGGGCACAAATCCATCCTAGAATTTAGGCTTCAAAAGCGTGGTGGGATGTTGTGATCCTAATGGGCATATTTCACTAATGCCTCAAGGTTTTGGTGTAATGATTTGTTACATTTATGTTATGATTCTAATGTGTATATTTCACTAATGCATTAAGTTTTTGGTGTAATATTTCACTACATTTGGTATCAAAGCCTCCACCTGAGTTTAATTCATAGAGTGGGTGGCTACGTCAAGATTATAGTGTTCATTCAAGGCTAATACATGTCATATATCCTAATGTATGGGTGAAAATGCATCCCAAAGTCTAGGATTTGTAAGCTTGGTGGGATGTTATGATCCTGATGTATGGATTTCACTAAAACCTCGAGGTTTCGGTGTAACAATTCATTATATGACATGGCCACTGGGTGGAGGGAAACCCAAAATATATATGTCCATGTGTAACTTCCATGTCCTACATATCATTAAAATATCATGAAATGCATTTTTTTAGGTAAATAATATTCCATCTACAAACATATGTAAAATTGTAAACTAGCCATCATGTCATGCTCAAGCCCTGATTTTGGATTTTTTAAATATTTGAATGTTTTTTATTTTTAGAATATTTTACTTTTTATATTTTTTGAATATTTTAAACTTGTAAAAAATAACTAATTATGAAATCAATGGTAGGACCATGAGAGGTGCATGTATTAGGTAATGGAGGGATATTTTATCATGGATGGGATGTATCACCTAGGGATGGTCAGAATCTAATATTAATTAATGTGGTGTATCATGTGTATAATGCTCAATGATTATAGAAGTTAGAGTATGGTGAATGTCTCTAAAAGGTCTAGGAATCCATGATATCTATTGTGTAATAGGAGGGTGACTCATTTCTTGTGTTCATCACGAAACATGATGAATTGTCTATGGTGTTAACTAGGTATGTGTTGTATAAGATGGTGCCCTGTGTGGTTTTTGAGTAACTCTTTAATTTAATTGATGTGAATAATTGGTCATATATATGGATCATATATAGTATAAAAATTGACTTTGTATGTTGATCCTAAATATGTGTATCATCTCATCTCTAAATAATTATCCTAAATATGTGTACTATTTATCAATATATAATGATTATGAATATGTGTAAAAACTAATCGTAATGGTGGTGGTGATGGAGGTGGAGGAGGATATATCATTTAATAAAGGGGATATCATATAAATTTTATTTTAGTATATTTAATTTAGTAATAAATTTACCATATATGAAAATGCATGAAGTATCTACATCCATGTTCATCCTAATAACATGTTGAAGAGTAGGAATGGTGTAGCTAATATAGTTGATTTTACTTGAAGAGGTAATACTATGCATACCAATGTACTATTTATTTATCCATACAATCATTTAACTAATTTCATTGTATCTTCAAAATCATGTCATGTATATCCAAAATATTAGCAAATTTATATCATGAAAACATTCTCACTTGAGTCATTTTCAATCATAATGTTATATATAAGTTGTTCCTCAATATAGGATTGTATGAATAATATATGAAAATTTGAATCATCATCGACTATCTCATTATCATCAAATGTAATAAAAGGTTGTTGAGGTGGAATATCATTTATTTTACCAATACTAGTATCTATTGGATGGTCATATATCACTAGTGGAGGATGCATTGGATATGCATGATTTACCTCTTCAATGTCCTTAGTTTATGTTGACTCATGTTTAAGATAAGGATCACTAAAAACATTCAAATTTTTATTTCCATTATGTTTTATTTGAGATTATTACATAGGAGTACCTAAATCATAATGTTATTATATATAATATCATGTATCTTGTGTCTTAGCTTGAAACATATGTTTGTTGAGTGCCCTATAATCTGATGATACTCAAATATGCATTTCCATCATAGTTTATTGATTTATGTGTTATTGGATTAATATCTTGTGTGGGAAGGAGTGTGAAAATAATACTCTCAAACAAATTATTTATAATCACATGAGGAGGTGATGGTAATCATTATTACTACCTCTTTTTTAGAGCTATCAATTGTAATTGGTTCATAGGTTATGACATTGCATTGATTGTAGTCTTTTCCCCATTACTGTAATCACTATATTTGACCTTATAACTATATTTTATTTAAGAATTCATTGTCAAATTAGTTTTAGGAGTTGATGTATATTTAATTTTTTTCAAAAAAATTAGATTGACTTATATGTCCCTCATTATATGGCACAACTCATCAAATGATTTGAATCTCTTGAATATGATTGATTCATAGAGTGGTGATATAAAAAATTGTTTGAATATATCTTGTATTGCATTATCATCCATAACATTAGTCATCTTGGCTATCATGGTCTTGTATCAAATCACATAGTTAATGATTGGTTTATTAGATCCTTATTTTAGCTTAGTAATTTATACATAAGATAACTTTTAATCAATGTTGATGGAAAAGTGTATTATAAAATGGTTTTAAAATGGGTTAAATGATCTTATATATTTAAGAGAGAGATAATTAAACCATCTCAATATATAGTATTTAAGACTCCTTGGAAATAACTTGGTCAATATCTTAAAAATATATGCATAATCCAAGCAAATTCCATGGAATGATGTCTCAAGATCACCTTTACCTTTGTACAATGGAAGATTAGGATCTATAGATCTTATAGGTAAAGATTATATTTCTATATTTGGAGCTTATGGGTTATGGATCAAGGCATGTGAATCCATGTCATGGCTAGCTCTTAAGTACTTTAATCTAATTCCAATAACTTGGTATGTAGAGTTGTAACAACTTACATAAGTGAATGTGCATCAAAGGAGGTTGTTAATGGAGTGTGTGCATCCATAATACATGTGGTGAAGGTTACATACATAGGAATTTGCATTAAATTATATTGAAATCATCATATTTCCCCTATATTCTAGGAAGAAATCACATAGGTCATCCAAGGTGTAAGCATGGGACTGGTACTGGTAGTAATGGTCTAAATAACTAATATGGAGGCTTGATATAACTTATTATACTCACATATTTCTATATATAACATATCATAAATCTAATGTGGGTTCATATTACTATATTTGATGAATTATTTATATTTCTAAAGCATTTTTTGGTCTATAGTAGTTTTTTCATCAGTCTCAATATTCATGATGAGTCCATTGATAGGGTGGATAGTATATGTTTTGAAATTTCTAGTAGGAATAACAAAGGGATTCATGCAAGTCGTTTAGTTTCTAGTGGTAACTATAGGCATATTGGATTATATGTTACAATAATAAGATTGGAGGAAAGCTTGGGAATGTTTGTTGGTAAGATTAATCTTAATAGTGAATTTGGACTTAATATTTATTATCCATTTGTCTACATAATTGATCCAAAGAATATAAATTATCCATGTAAAATAATATAAAAATATTAATTTCATTTTTTCTGTTAACCAATAATGTTCATTCAACATAGTCATGATTAGTGTGTATTATCAATGAAAATTTAGAAACTATAAATCTGAAGTATGAAACCCTATAAAGTTAAAACCCTAAGGGAAAACCAAATGTTTTGAATTTTTATATACATGTATAGTGTTTTCTAGTCCAAAATCCTATCCTAAAACATTTATGATATTAAGTATTCAAGACAAACTTTGGGACAATAAGGGACTTGCATCCTCCATTTTAGGATTGACACTAGTTTAACCCAAGGCATGACTACATGTATTGGGATTCATGATGTATCCTACTTGGAATGAGTCTATAAGAGATATAGTATTACCAATAGGTGTTTGATACTAGTTTAAGATAGTGATTACAACCCTTACCTTGAATAAATTTCAAACATGAACACTGTTGGGTTTCACTTTACCAATTTCTAAATAAAGAGGATGAACTCATTTAGATTCATAAAATAAACACAAAAATGTAAGTAAGGTAAGGTATAAATGGAATTTTAAATATTATAAAGGGTACTAATGCTTCAAGAATCAAGTTGTGTGCCCAACCACAGTTAGACCACAATGTGCCAAGTTTCACCAAGGGCTTAAACTCATCATCACATGGGAAAAGAATCTATGGAAAAATAAAGTAAATGCTTAATTCATGAATTATTAACTCAAAGTAAACAAAAATAAGGTCATTTAGTAAGTTACACACATGGTCTTCAAATATAATATGTAACTTTAAGTACACATATTACAAGTTTGCAAAGAAAATGAGAAAAAACCACAAATGAGTTAAAGTAGCAAAACACATTTCAACTATTGAAATCATTATTAATAACCAATAACATGATTAATTATTTATCATTAAAATTCCTTTAAATCTTAAAATTATGGACTACATTCATAGATAAACAAAACATAGTCTAATAGAAAGCATGAAATTTTCATTCAATTTTAATAAAGTTTCTTTACATATGAAATGCCAAAAATTATAAAGGATTGTAATTTATAATATATAGAATATGGGGATCACCTCTAGGTGGCATGCTATTCCCATCCTTGGCCATGATGGCCTCTCAAAGTTGTTACAACACCAAAGATTTAAAAAAATAGAATATTCTCAACTTCTCCAAAAATATGTCTAGGGTCCCACTTAGTTGATGTGAGGAGGAATAGATGAATTAGAGAGAAGGAAGGAAGATATAAATGGAGTAGGTGGAGGCATGGGAGTGAAAGGGGAATAAAAAATGAGGAAGCCCATGGGAACATCTAGGTATGTCACTAGCTTTTGGTTAAGTTGACTAATAGGATCATGGCATAAGGGAGAGGAATGTTTAGAAGGAAATAAGAAATTATTTGGTTAAATCCAAATCCTTCAGCACTTAAGAAAATTGAAAATGGAGGCCTATGAGGCACATAAGGAGAAATAGGAGGCTTTAGAGTAAGATTTATCTTTTGCTTCTTCTTAGGCCTCTTACTCAAATCATCTTGTACTACATCGATAGAAGAGATGGTGGTAGTAGTGGTTGGGGCTGACTGGGGAGCCTATAGAGTGACTACAAGTGCCATTAAAGTGGATATAACTAATGGAATTATTCACACAATTGTACTCATCATTGAGGGCACAATCAAAGTTGTCAAAGTAGGAGAACTAGGAGGTGATTAAACTTTTTGAAGGACCAATGGAAGTGTTAAACAATAGGAATTTATATCTCTTAAATGATTGAGGTAAGACGTAAGGATCCCAACCAGTGGAATGGGTTGGGTGGATGTAAATTAGGATGTGATGATGTTATACATGGTCAAATTTATAGGTACCTAAGGTAATTATTGATGAGTATGAATGCAAAAAAGGAGAGATACCACTTGAATTGGCCTAGTAGGGAAAGGTAAACCCAAGGGTGCTCCACTATGTTGCTTATGGATGGTTAAATGTGGATAAAGGATCCACACATATACTTAGTGTTGGTCACATTTTGGGCTTGACTCTAGGTTGTTGCTGATATCAAATTATAGCACTTATGTAGCTTAAGATCAAATTTTATAAACTATATTAGGTGGAGGAGATAGAGTAGATACCCAAGGAGGTGAGACTCATTAAAAGGAGGGAGATATGACCCCTTGGAGGATCTTCCTTAAAATCCTAGGTGCTATTGCAGGGCTACTCTAAGAAAATGGATTAGTTTACACATTTTTTCCCTTTTTATTCTTGGCCTCAATTCTAGGAAACACCTCTTTGGAATATATAGGATTGAGGTGGATTTCATCTTCATCATTGGGATCATGTTCATAATTAATATTGAGATAAGATTGATATTTTTCCACATGGGCCCTAATGATTCCGTGTAGTTCCCATTATTTGTGCTCTATTCTACCTAAGGCATAAGAGTCCTAGTTCACCACCATTTTCTATAATAGAGGTAAACTTTTGTATATATGGTTGTCTATGGTGATAGGAAAGGTTGGGCAAGCCTTATGTTAGAAGTTGAGGTAGTGGCTAAATATTCCTTCTATTATCTGATAGGTGGTCTCTTATTTATCCAAAAAGTCTAGAACCTAATAGGGAAAATAGAGAGGGGTCTTGAGAATACTTGCCACCTAGATGATGGCATAATCATTTTAATACTATTAGTCACTAATAGGTACAAGAGATTGTTTAATTTCATTAGAGAGTCAAGCCATGACTACCTCATTAATATCCATATAAACCAATGAGTATAAAGACATGGATTTTCTAGATGTTATTTTGATAATGGTGGCCATATAGTTTATATAACACCACATGGACCACTAAACCCCTAAGAGTCAAATGTGGAAAATTAGAGGGCTTGAACATGATAGTATTGTAGATGGTGCCTAAAAAATAACTCATCATATGGAAATACCACTATTTTGGGCCTCCATGACATAGTGCACCTTTAGAAGTTAATGATACTCCTAAGGTCATGTATCTCTTTGCCTTTGAGGATGATGATAAGTAGGGGAACCTAGATGAGATCAATGTGCAAGTAGTCACTTACCCTAAAAAATAAATCAAATTGGATTATCCTGACATAGACACCCTCTTTGAAGGTGTAGACCATATAGGAATCAATGTTTTATTTATTAACCGACTTGGCATTGGGGTTCTCTACCCAATCTTGTAAAACCTCATAAATTAGATAGGTTTTATCCCATGCATCAACTATGGTAGAGTCATAGGTAACTATGAACTCTGAGAGGTTATAGTAAGCCTTGAAAGTAACTCCTATGATGTCTATAATTTTGTGCTTAGATATTGTACAATATAAAACATCATGGCACCACCCTACACTCAGATTTGAGAAGCATATTTTTAAATAATTCAACATAGAGTAAAACATTTGGTTTGGTCACAACTTTATGAAAGCTACATCTCTTATATTCCCTAAGGGCATCTTGGACTTGACCTTATATTCATTATCACTAAAGGCATACTTGGGCATAACTTCAATCACTTTTAATATTTCATTATAATGATTTAAGTGGGTTAAGTTTTTGGGGAAGGTTGTGTCTCTATGTTTGGGCTCAAGTTTGGGATTATAGGATGAATCAGTCATGGTAGAAAGGGGAAATCCTAATAGTATCTAACTTTGAGTAATGAAGGAATGAATGGAAAAAAAATTTATTGAAAGCAAAGAGGCAAACTATGGGTAATTGGTGGTGAATAATAGTAAATCAACTTTTCCTAGGTAACTTATATGGACATGCACATATCTCCTAAATTGATGGAGTTTGGTGACTCACCTAGTGTAAATTTAAATTTGATTTGGTGGTAGGATCCACCTATTCAGTTATAGATCTATAATTAACTCAAAAAATTCAAATCTATGTCACTTACTAGATTTGGTGAGTATGAGAAGACATTTTAAATCATCTAATCAAGGCCTAGTTCCCCATTTATTTAATGTGAGTAATGTGGTAGGAACATAACTATTTTACCCTCATGGCATCTTAATTTTCTTCATCTCATGCCAAATGTCTATTTTTGGTTGGTCTTGCCTATGGCTAGTTCCATCTAAGCATAGATGGGAATCTCACTTTACCTGATTGAGATCTAGAATGGGCCACTTAGAGCATCAAAGTGACATATTTCATCCTCTAATTGGTTTATGAATTTGATTGTACTTATTCATAAACATATTGAGCATCTTATGCTTTTTTTACTAATTTATATAGAAGTGCCACATGGCATGATCTTATATCTCAGGTTCTCTTGGGCTCTGCCATCTCTAATAGGTCCAGGAGACTAACAACTCTGAGAATAGGTTGCATGGAATTTCATCATTTAGTTATGATATCAAAGGCTCTAAAATATTTGATAGGTCTAGGATATTGACAGATCTAATATGGGGTCATATAACACTTCCTCATTCAATTGGGCTCTCTTGAGCTTTGACATCTCTAATAGGTCTAGGAGAATGATAGATTTGATAGTAGTCCATGTGGTTCTTCCTCAATTGGTTAAGATATCTTGGGCTCTGACATATCTAATAGGTTTTGGAGACTAATAACTCTAATAATGGTCTACGTGGTGCTTCCTCATTTATTTGGGCTCTCTCAAACTCTAACATCACTGATAAGTCTAGGAGACTAATAATATTGATATCAGGCTATGTGGCCCTTCTTCATTCATAGATATTTTATATAGGATTTCACAAAAATGACTAAGTTAAAATAAAGCCATGTAAACTATTAAAGGCTTACCTACATGCCAACAAAGCTTCAAGAAGTGTTGAGTAGGACTCTGGGAGACTTTAACTCCAATAAAACCAATCATGAGTCTAAATCTATATAAAAATCATTAGCATAATAAAATATTAATAAGTATGATAAATCTTATACATTTTTAAAACACAACAAAGACTCGACTATGTTAAAACACTAGAAAACTATAGGTATTTCTATTAAAGACCAACTCTCCATTATAAACATTATTAAGTGCTTGGTAAACTAAGACTAAACAAGAATTTGGGAATGTTAAATGTCTAAATCTGATGCTTAAGGGAATGAAACCCCAATAATCCTTAAGTAAATAATTCTAGAAGCCCCCCCCCCATTTTTTGAAGAAGGGGGTCATGTTTTATACAATAAATGGTGACTTTTTGAGGTAAATATTACTCTAGTGTTTGGAACCTAAATTGTGATCATCCAATATTGAACATATAAATAAGCAAGTTTAACTTGAATTGATACACCTTAAGTGTTAAAATTACTCAATTCCATTTTATCAATTAGCATATTAGGTTGTAACTCCTCTCAAGGCATTTTGTGAATTAGTGAGGTTTTTTTTTCATTCAATGGATTTCTTAAGTGAGGTCATGCACGTCTAGGATATTAAAAGACTTATGAAGGAGTATGCATTTCATAAAATTTTAGCTAAGGGGTGAGGGATTAAACATTGATTCACTACCAGCCATGCATATATAGCTCTGACAAAGATGCTTTTTGTCTCACTTTTGGCCTTGCTCCATTGCCAGCCAGGCTGGAAAGCCCACGATGGAGATTGTCAAAATCACCCTTTCTAAGGAAGAAACTTAACATATATGCTTAAAATTTAGACTTATTTTGATCTAATATTTTTTTTTTGATATATGAGAGTTGGAGATGAGTGTATCCAATTTTTATAGTAGCATCAATAGGCTTTCAATATCTAGATGACCTTTTAATTATTTAGTTATTCATAGCATCCCTATTTTTTAATTTTGAAGCACTTGTGATGGTCAAGGATAGAGTAGATATTTTATCAATTAATTTTATTAGTGATGAATCATTTTCTTATAATTCTCTTAGTGTTCTTGGATGGTTACCTTATCATTGAGTTCAATACTAGAGGTTCACCTTCTATTTCCCAATTCTAAGACTAGTTTTCACTATTCAGTCATCCTTTTGGAGCAATCATCACTTTCTCTAAGCTCAAAAAAATTTATTAAATAATTTGGGGTGATTCAATAATCTCATGAGTGGATATTCAAGATTAAAACTTTTTTAATTTTATTAAAAGACACAAAATAAAGAATCAAAATAAATAATGAAAGCAAACACACAATAGAAGTAGAGAAATAGCAAAAGCAAACACATGATACAAGTAAACTAATCCATGCCTAATATAATATATACATTACCACCATTATTTTATTTATTCATATATTTAATCTAAATGGACCACCTAAAATTAATGTTTTAGGAATTGTCCATTCATAGGCAGTGGAAGGTCATTGCCTTCTAGGTCTTTGAGATGAAATGCATTCTATTTGAATAGCTCAAAGATTTAATATGGGCCAATCACATTATTGGCCTTTATTTTCATGGGATTTAACCCATATTATTACTAATTCATATATCCTTAGTTACTTCACTTTAACCCTCTTATCAACTGAAATTCTATAAGGCCTCTTCTTGAGCATCTTCTAATTAGACGATGTCTAGCAATCTTAAGTCTACCTTCTCACTGCCTTCCATGTATTATTTCATAAATTTTTAGGTAGATAATTTGAAGTTTATTAGGAAGTTTTTCTCTAAACCATACACCATTATAAATGGCATACATTTAAGGTCATTCTTATACTATGTGTGATCAGCCTAAAGGGTGTATTTTAACAATGAATACCATTCTCAAGGCTTCTTCTCTACAGATTTCTTGATGATACTGACCAAGTTATTGTTTTTAAATTCTACCTAACCATTCCCTTGCATGTAATATTTTTATGAGAATATAAAAGTGATTACATGTTCATAATCCCATTTAGTAAGCTATGTAGACTAGAATGCAAGTTCATTATCACAGATCAATGACATAGTTGTGCCAAATCAGGTGACTATATTCTCTTCAAGGAACTTGATCACCTATTTTTTAGTACTATTCTTGGTAATGGTGTCATTGGTCCATATTGTGTTTTAAAAAGTATCCATAAGCATGAATTTTTGGTTAGTTTAGGATTTTATATAGATAACTACTATGAAATATATCCCTCACTATGTAAATGGTTTTCCCTCAATAATAAGCTACAACAACATTATAGTGTGCACTTCCCATTTGGAAAAAAATTGGCACTAATGACATGATTGCACATAATAATGCATATAATTAAATATAGTAGGCCAATTATAACCTACTCATAGGATCCTATGTGTTGTCACATTCCCAAAGGGGTGGCAAGTACCTAGTTTCTCATGCAAACTAGACATAACTTCCTTGGATTCTTATTCAAATTGTCATTTGAGATAGATGCCTTCATAATTATTTTTATAAATGACACATTTATTTAGCATGTAATGGGATTATTTTAATCTAAGGGCCCTTTTCTAAGTCTAGTTAAATCTAGGGGAACTTTCGTAAAGAAGGTAATGGGTGATTGGAGCATTCCAATCTTGATGAATCACTTCTAATTGGTCTACATGTTGTAGCATAATCCAGGGATCAATTTATATGATCATCTAAATGAAACCTTAGCCTAAAATTAGCTTATCAATTTTGATATCTAGATCATATTCTTGTAATTTTGCCATCCACCATCTTAAACACTCTCCCAAATCATTCTACCCAAGCATAAGCTTTATTTCAAGTCTAGGACAATGGCATGCATTTTATTATTATAATCACCTAAAAGTGGTATTTGAGTGTTAAGAGTGATACTTGAGAACCTTTTCTTAGCTTAGCCATAGGCCTAACCTAGAACCTATTATAATATTTTTCCAACCTTTGTGCAAACCACAGGCATTTCTAATCAACTTAAACTTATTCTTAGACCCTCATTTCCTGATCCTAGCCCTTCGTGCCCAACAACTTAATAACTAAACATTATCAGTACATTAATATACTAGATGAATGTGGTGCTAGTGTCCCTAAAATGAAACTAATGTCCTTTACCCTATCTTTCCCAAACATATATATTTCAAAATTAAAACCCTCTTAGGGTCAACCTAAGTATCTTTTATTGTTTTTACAAGATACATAACATGATAAATACATGATTATAGACCTACATCCATTATATGGAAATTAGATGCAAATTACATATTCAAACATGAAATAAGTTGATTAAATTCAAGATTATTAATCCCTATTCTTCCCTACTTATACATACTACAATCTACAACTACCTTGATCTTATATTTTCCAAATTTCTAATCTCCAGTACACTCAAGATATTCAAGACCACTATCATTCTAGCATAACTTGCACTTGAACTAGCATTTAGGTGGGGATACCTACATTGATCTTGATCCCTCCTTAGAGTATTGGTATGTAGGAAATTTTATTCACAGTAGGATGTTAAGGATGTCCATCCTATCCTATTAATGAATAAACTTTCTAGCTCATTATTTACTTATAAAAAGTTAGGGTTTTCATCATAAATCAACTATTATAGGCACAATATAGAGTTTCAGACTTCATGTGCATAGGAAGAGAACCCATAAACACAGTCACAAGTACACCTAGAAGTTTAGAGTAGTCTTGTATAAATAACACTGGTATTATTTTAAGGACACTAGAGCCACAGGACACTACTCTCTAAGTGTGACTTTACTATCTAGGAGGGGTTATGACATAGGTATCCAATTGATGACACTCAAACCTATTATAATCTTAGCTTATATTTGTTTGATTATATTTATTACTATTTTTAGAAAGTCAAAGCTAGTCAAAATTTGTAACAAATCAATAATTATTTTATGCATATTATTTCACTTATTTAGACTACTCATCCCTTTAATCAAACATAGGATTTACATAGATAAACCCTAAAAGGTTAGAATATTTGGTGAACTTGACTTACTTTGAATATTGCTTAAAATCCTTGTCTTACATAGGGTTTACCTTTTCCCAATTTATGTGCACTAAATTAGGGTTACAAACTTATATTTTTATAATATGTTGGCATCACCTAGCTCATTTAGTCAATCCCACATTAGGGTTTCATTTATTTCATGTAATTTAACTTTTGTCAAAATAAACCTAATTCAAAACCGTAACCCTAGATAATCATAGGGTTCACATTTCTAGAACTTAGATTTTAGATCTATATATCTTCTAATTTGTATTTCATATAATCATGATCATAATAATAGAAGAAATTAACCACTTTTTATTGCAAAGTTTAGTAATTTCATTTGCATTTTATTTCATTTAATTCAAAATAAACTTAAAAATGACATAGATATATGTATACATGATGCTTAATATCAATTAAAGTGTCTCTCAAGTTTTATTATTTATTTCACATTCTATTTTTATCATATGTGGAATGTAATTGAGACACTGATTTTTAATCACATAGACACTTATTACATTGAATAATAACTATACTACATAAAATCAACAAATCTCCCTTAGATGTATTTTACTCTTTGGTCCATTTTGATTCCTTGCTATCATTCCTATAAATATGGAAACATAAGTGGTCTCCTTATCCCTCCTCCTTCTTCATCATAAACATCTAACCACCATATCACCTCTATTATTAGCTCTATGCTCTTAATAGACCCTATGGTCTAGGATATGATGTTCTCATTTCATCATGAAGCTTATCAGGTTTGCAACACCCATGGATATATATTTATTGATCAAAGCAGTACTCCTTCAAATACAATTTTCATTTTATATATTTTAAAACATTTTGACACACACAAAGATATTTTTTATGTGACACTCCATGATACCTAGTTACCTCAAATGTTTGAGCCTACTTATGTTATTTTCATAATTAATGATATTAAATGGACAAAAGAACATATTTATTTCAAGAGTGAGGATCTCCCACCTTATCACACCATATATTTATAACTACATCTCTAAATTAACTTATGAATTAATGAGGTAGGTGTCAAATGGGTTTTAGTCGATAATGGATTAGGGTTGAACATTTGAAATATCTATTTTATATGAATTCTTAATATATGTGCTATAGATTGGATAATTATGATATGAAAATTTGAGGGTTTGATAATATTCCACCCAAAGTTTTAGGTCAAATCACATTATACCTTACATTGGGACCTAGAACACTACCTATAACATGTCAAATTATGCCTAATTATCTTAATTTTAATATCTTGCTTGGGATACTATGGATTCATGTTACACACATAGTTTCATCTACTTTACATGCATGTTTAAAATTTAGCTACAAAGGTCGTGTGTGTGTGTGTGTGTGTGTGTGTGTGTGTGTGTGTGTGTGTGTGTGTGTGTGTGTGTGTGTGTGTGTGTGTGTGTGTGTGTGTGCGCGCGCGCGTGCGTGTGCGTGTGTGTGTGCGTGTGCGTGTGCATGTGCGTGTGCATGTGCGTGTGCGTGTGCGTGTGCGTGTGCGTGTGTGTTTGTGTGTGTGTGTGTGTGTGTGTGTGTGTGTGTGTGTGTGTGTGTGTGTGTGTGTGTGTGTGTGTGTGTGTGTGTGTGTGTGTGTGTGTGTGTGTGTGTGTGTGTGTGTGTGTCCTATGGATAAATAACCATTCAATTACTATCAACATATAGAGACTTCACACAATTATATTCCTCACATGGATTTTTCCATAACACTACTCTAATCTATAATTCAAAGTATGCATACAACTCCCCATGTTATTTCCAACACATAGGATAATAATTTCACTTCACCTTTTGTATCATGATATTTATAGAAGATGGGATACATAGGACAAGGCTTTGGTAAACATGAGTAGGGAATCTTGAATCACATTGAAGCATATGATCAATAAGGTAGACAAGGAATTGGATATATAAATAACACATCTAGTGTTAGATCATCTCAACATGTTTCTCAACATATCATGTTTTATCCACCTATTCCATAGGTAGATGATATATTAAATCATGTTTATACACTCTCAGTTATTTACCCTAATCTTATTGATACATTTTTTCTTGATTTACCCATTCTTGATGAGTTCACTAATAAGGAAGGTCTCTTATAATTCTTAAGTGCATATGAGGACCTACCTTCCTAATATAATAAGAATAGGTTTCATCATTCCACAAGTGCACAAGAATATTTTGGTGAGTGTTTAAATGAAATGAATGTTATCTTACCTGACATATATGATACCATCCCTATAGCACCATACACTTTAGATTGATCTATGTTACTTAATAAAAAATTAGTTGAATTCAATTATGGTACCAAAATTGATCCTTGTGTCATACTATTAGTTATTTCCTTACATAAATCATAAGACATGAATATTCATCAAATTTTAAAAGATTTTATTGAAGTCTTTGCCTAGGATTGTTTTTATATGCCTAGGATTGATCTCTCAATCATAGTACAAATAATTACATTATATCCTAAAACCCAACCAATTAAATAAAATATTTAAAAAATGCATCCTAAATTTGCTCTTCTTGTTAAAAATGAGATCCAATGGTTGTTAGATGTTGTTTTCATTTAACCAATTGCCCATCCATAGTGGGTTACTAATATTGTTCAGATTGTAAAGCCTAATGGCCAAATATAATGTTTTTTTGGTTCTATATACCTTAACATATCATGTCCTAAGGATGAATTTCCTTTACATAACATTGATCTGATAGTTGATTCCACAACTAGATATGAGATGCTCTCATTTATAGACGGTTTTGCCAAATACAATCAAATTAAAATCATTGAATAATATCAAGAAAAGCCATATTTTACCACACCTTGGGGAACTTTCTACTCTTTTATCATGTCATTTGGATTAAAAATGTAGGTGCAACATACCAATAGACTCTGACACATATCTTTCATGACCTCATTCATAAGATAGTCAAAGATTACGTCAATGATTTGTTGGTAAAATCAAAAGAGTGACAACATCATGCAATAGATTTTTGACAAATTTTTGAAAGACTCATAAAATACAATATGCAATTCAACCCTAAGAAATGTGTATTTAGAGTTTCCTCAGGGAAACTTTTGGGATTCATTATATCCCAATGTGGTATAGAATTTGACCCTAATAAGGTCAAAACAATAATGGATATGCCTCCTCTTACCAATATAAAACAAATTTACTCCCTCTAAGGAAAAATTTAGGCAATTCATTGCTTCATGGTACAACTAACAGATAAAACCCAATCATTCACCAGACTACTTAAAAAGGATGTGAAATTTGAGTGGGACATCACATGTCAAGAAATATTTTCTACACTTAAGAAATACTTACTCAACCTTCTTGTCTGAGTCCCACCCATACTTGGTAAGCCACTTATACTTTACCTCTCAATAATAGATCATGTACTAGGATCACTCCTATCACAGCATGATCATCAACATAAAGATAGAGCCATTTACTACATCAGTCATACACTAGTTGACTATGAGTGAAATATCTAGTAATTGAAAAACTTTACTTATCACTTGTATTTTTTATTCAAAAACTTCACCACTATATGATTAAAAATAAGACACAGATCACTACAAAATTTTATCCTTTAAAATTCCTCATGTCAAAACCACATCTCTTGGGTTGTATTATAAAATGGGTTATGTTACTTCTAGAATTTGAGCTCAAGATCATTTTTAAAAAATTAATAAAAGGCCAAATAATTATAGATCAATTGGTAGTATCTCCATTAATGGATAAAAATCATATTAACATTGATTTTAGAGATGACTTCACAACATATAATACCACCTAAAATACCTGGATGATGTTCTTTGATGGTTCTAGATGTTCATTTGGTGGAGTTAGAATTGTCTTCATCAATCCCTTAAGACACATAGTACCTCTCACATACTAACTCATTTTTTCATACACTAACAACATCAAAAAATATGAAACTCTTATCTTAGGCCTTCAAGTAGATCAAGCTCTCAATATTAAATAAGTAAAAGTTTATAAGGACTCCCAATTAATTGTTAATAAAGTTATAGATATCTACCAAATAAAATAAGAGCACCTGATTCCTTATAAGAACATGGTTCAATTTCTATAGGCTTAGTTTGATAATTTCTCTATCGAGAACATCCCACATAAAGATAATCATCATGCCAATACAATGGCTAGTACCAAATCATTGATCCCCATTGATATAAATATGGAAGAGGATCTTTTTACTATTAAATGATTATAATCTCTATTATTTTCCCATGTGAACCTTATCACTCTAACAATCCTAGTTACCACTTATAGTACAACACCATCTAAATGGTTCTCTGACATATACAAATTTTTTAATAAATCTATTACACCTAATATTTTCAAAAAAAATTAAAAGCATAAAATATATCAAAACTCCCTTTCATATGTCATCATTGGTGGTGATTTATTTAAGAGATATTTTGAAGGACACTTAACCTAATGCTTAACAACTGAGGAATCTAAATTGGTTATTCAAAAAATACACAATAGTGAATGTGGTGGTCATTTTAGTGGTAAATCAATGTCACACATGTTACTCAAACAAGGTTATTATTAGCCAAATATGAAACAAGAATGCCAAATTATGTGACAATTGTCAATGATATGGCAACTTGCACCATGTACCTTTACATCAGTTCAACCTATCATATCCCTTTGGTCATTCATGTTATGAGGCTTTGATATGATCAATAAAATAAGCCCAAAATCCATAGGAGGTCACAAATTCATTATCATAATTATAGAATATTTTACAAAATGGGTAGAATCTATCCCATTACAATCAATAAAGGAGAAGGATATTTTCCATTTTCTAATGACCAATATTATTTCCTACTTTGGCCTTCCAACACTCATAATTATAGATAATGAAACCTCTTTCAAGAATAAAATAGTAAAAAAAATTACACCAAATATAAAATTTGACACACACTCTATACTCCATATTACCCATAGGGAAATGGTCAAATAGAAGTAAAAAACAAGACAATCTATAGTATTCTCAATAAAATAGTTACCAAATTTGGTGATGACTAGCGCAATCAACTTGTCTATGCACTATGGGCTTACCACACCAGTGTATGTACACCAACTGGAGCTACTCCTTATTCACTAGTATATGGAACAAAATCTATCATCTCATTAGAATTAGAAATCCCCTCTTTATGGGTATGTTTAAAATGGATCCTTATAGATGATCAGTATAAAGAGAGACATCTCCATGAACTAGAATAGCTAGATAACACACATATCCAAGCTACAAATCATTTCAGATCCTATCATAAATGAATCCAAAGAACTTACAATAACTGAGTCCATGATAGCGAATTCAAAATCAATGATTTGGTTTTAAAATAAAATCTCATAAATGTCAACACCAAGGAAGAAAACAAAGGAAATTTTAAACCAAATTAGCTTAGACCATACATCATCACAAAAAATCTTAGCCCAAAAGTATATTGTATAGCTTCACTTGATAGCAAGGCAATAAAAACCCCATTTAACATCATGCATCTAAGGAGATTTTACATATAAACAATGCACTATTCATATTAATTTTCTTGTATATAGCTTATATCTAGAAAATACAAAAACAATATAACGTGCCAAAACATAAAAACATTCAAATATTACTTAGAAAACACAAAATCTATATTTTTTATGTATTACTATGTTTATAATTATTATATTTGACAGACACTACATATGCTAGCAATATTAGTATAGTTATTTTTATCATACATACATGATTCACTTGTTCTTATCGAGTGCTTGTGGATTGCTTATAGGACTCAGGTCTACTACATTGATCTAGACTTGCTATCATCTACCCACTGGGGGCATATACACTAATTTAGGGTTATTCATTTGACACCCACTTGAGGGCATCTTATACATAATTTATATTACTAGGTTTTATCTTTACAATATTTACATTATAGTTTTTGCATTGTTATATCTTTATATTGATCATTTCTACTCATACTCATATTTTTTTCCTAGATATCACTAGTTTAGACTCAACATATGTAATCCTAGCTCTTACATAGATTTATACTACATGCATGCATGCTTTCATTTCTAGCTTTCCTAGCTTAGACTTGATTATATTTTCTATGCTTCTTCTATTTGAGGAAATTTAAATTTGTCATTATTCTTTGTCTCTACACCACTTCTATTCATGTATGCCTTGGAAATGTGCCCATGTCCCTTACATGTGCTTTCTTGATTATGTATGTGGACATTTGAACATGTCCTTCTATGTGGCTCTAATCCAACATGCTTTTGAATTACGTATGTAGACATTTGAACATGTCTTTGTATGTCTTATTTTATTAGATTTAGTGACATGTGCCCATGTCCCTTGTATTTTGACCTCTTTTCCTAGTTTATGTGCCTCATGTGTTTTGTATGTATGCTTTCTTGTATATTTTATGGCATGACACTTGTTTTTTCTTGTTAAACACACCAGTTCTTGATGGTATGAGGGACCTTATGAATCTACCCTTCCTACATGGGTGTTTTGATGGATATCATGCCCCATCCCCCTAAGTATCTACCTAGTTCTACTTAGATTTGTTTTTATATACATTGATTACATTTATATTGACACCCATTTTCAATGATAAACATAGCATACATATTACATTACATACTTATGCTCAAATTCTCTTACATTCTAATTTTATATTTTCACATTATATTGGATTATCATGTAGTTTTCATATATGTTTTGGCTAACACACATTTTTTAGAGTTATTTATTTTGAGTAGAGTTCTTACATAGGTTTAACAAATACCTTCAAAAGAGGGTGTATTCATAAGGGCTTGTCATAGAGATTAAGTTCCTATATTATATTCATAGAACATTTTTCATCACATAGGTTTATTTTCATTAAATTAGACACATGTAAACATAGGAAAAGATAGTGACCCTAAAATTAGTTTAGTGACACAAAATTCAAACCAAATAGACATTAATTCCCAAATAAGGACACTAAAACCACATGGAACTACTATCTAAGATGTGGTGCTACTATCTATTAGCCCCAATTTTAGGACTATTCATATTAGATAGAATATTACACTAGGTACAATATATGTTTGCATAGATTTAGTTACATGTTTGATAGTTATGCTTAGATTTTACTAAGATTCACACTATATTAGCTTAGATTCCTATCACTTGATGAGATTGGGGTCATAATGTATGGCATGATCATCCCCATATTTAGTTTAGATACCCAATTATAATTATTACAACTTAATCCATAATCATTATACTTAAATACCATATTAGGGGCATGTGCACGACACATTATCTCCATACACTTGATTACACTCAGGTTAATATGATGGAATGGTAAACTCCATGTCATTCTCTATGTTGTATATACTTGACATCATATTCTAGGTTGTCACCAATTTCATGCCTTACTCTATATACAATGGTTGGTATTTTTGAGTGGTCTAGAGATACCTAATGTATTCGAGTAGATATGGAGTTGACATACATAGTTAGATATGCTTATTTATATATTTACAACACTTTACGTAGTTTAATTTTAAATGCATCTACTTCACATGGGTGTGAAATTAAGGATTCACAGCCTACTTGAGTTCTTGAGCCACCCACATGAGAGGGTTGGACACACTTTTAGTCCACAATAAGTTATTCATAGGTTATGATCTACCAAATAGGGGTGGGAAATGATGGAGTCAAAACTAGAATGAGTTCTTGAGCCACCCACACATGAGGATTAAATAAACTATCATCTAAATCCAAGTTATTCAACTATTTTATCACTGTATACATGCACACACATAGGTTATCACCAGGTTCATGTATTGGTTTCCATACCTAATGAGGTATATTCATTCCTTTCCTCTTTCCCATCTATTTACTTAGTTTTAATTAGTTACTTATTTATTCAAAATAGTAAATTGCTTTTGATATCTCTTAATTAAGGACTAATTTATGCACATTTCATTTATAGGACATGATTTGGATCATGCTTCTCATATGCAGACCCAATTTCACATACTCATACTTAGCTTCATGGGCTTCACTTCCTAGGTAAGTCTAGGTATGATTCTTTTTCCTTTATACTATTCATTTCACTTTGTTACATTTATAGCATAAAAGAAGGAAATGTAATCACCTAAAAGTAGTATTTGAGTGCTAAGAGTGCTACTTGAGACAACCTTTTCCTAGCTTATCCCTAGACCTATCCCAAATACTATTATCACACTTTTCCATCCTTTATGTGGACCACATGAATCCCTATTCAACTTAAATGTAGTCTCATATCCTCATTTCTTGATTTTGGCCCTTTTTGTCTAGTAGCCTACTAGTTGGACATTAATTCCACATTAAGGACAATAGAGGCATGTGACACTAGTGTCCCCAAAATGGTGTTAATACCCTTTACCCTATCTTTGTTGAATAGATATATTTCTAAAATTAGAACCCTCTTAGGTTCAACCTAATCATCTTTTATTATTAACACAAGCTACATAACACTATAAATACATAACTTTTAGACTTCTATCCACTAGATGGAAATTAGATGCAAATTACCTATTCAAACAAGTTGAGTAAAATCAAGGTTATTAATCATTATTCTACCTTAATTTTGCATTCTACCATCTACAATTACCCTAAGCTCAGATTTTCCAAATTTTCAAAATTTAGGTGGGGAGAACTACATCAGGTTTGATCCCTCTTCAGAGTATTGATATGTAGGCAACTCTCTTCACAATGGGGTGTTGAGGATGTCTAGCCTATCCTACTAATGAACATACTTTTTATCTCATGCCTTATTTGTAAGAAGGATTAGGGTTTGCATCTTAAATCATCTATTAAAATAATAATACTAAGTTTTAGACTTTGTGCACACAAAAATAGAACCCAAAAACATAGTTTCAAGTGCACACAAAAGTTTAGAGTAGTCCTGTATAAAAGACACTAGCACCATTTTCAAGACACTAAAGCCACATGGTACTACTTTCCAAGGGTGGTTCTATTATCCAAAATGGATTCTGACATAGGAATATAATTGATAACACTCAGACCTATTCCAATCTCAACTTCTAGTACTCAGATCATCTATATAAGGCATTTTCCAGATAAGTATTTGTTTGCATATATTTATTACTATTTTTAGAAAGTCAAAGCTAGTCAAAATTTGTAACAAATTATTGGTTATTTTATGAATATTATTTCACTAATTTAGAATACTTGTCCCTTTAATCAAACAAAGGATTTACATAGCTAAACCCTAAAAGGTTAAAATAATTCCTAAGAATGTAGTGCCTAAATTTATTCACCATATTGACCAAGGCATAAGCATGTTTGTCTAAGGTAGAATAATTTATATTTATATCCTTAAGATTCATGCTCATTAAATTAATCAAATTTTCTTCCCCATTCTACTTTTAAGTGAGGGTTGCAACAATGGTATGTTCAGAAGTAAAAGAGTATAGGTAGAAGTCATACATATAGTATGGGCTTATCAAAATAGGGGCCTACATGATGGCCTATTTTATATCCTAGAAGGCCTTCTTGGATTCAGCATTCTATTCCACCTTAGCTTCATGTTTTAGCATAATATTTAGAGGTTTAACAATCTTAGAAAATATAGAAATAAATTTACATATGAAATTTATTTTCCCAAAGAAATATTTTAATTCTTTTTTACTATTCAGGAGAGGTATCTTATAAATCATGTCAGCACATTCAAGGTCAATAGAGATACCTTCCTTCATGATAATGTGATTGATAATATTACATTTTGTAACACTAAACATGCTTTTATTTGGGTTCAAATAAATACCATACCTCCTACACCTCTCAAATATCTTATGTAAGTGATGGATGTGATCTGACCTGCATTTGGAGAAAATAGTCAAATCATCCATATATATAATAATGTATTTTCCTATTAGGCCTTTGAATGTAAACTCCATGGATCTCTAAAAAGGGTATCTTACATTTATTAATCCAAATGGAATCTATTTGTAGGAAAAAGTGTCCCATTTAGTTCTAAACATAGTCTTAGCTCTATCTTTTGAGTTGACAAGAACCTAGTTGTATCCTGATAATCTATCCAAAAAGGACATCATCTAGGATCTACTCACCATCTAAATTACATCATCCAAGGAAATGAATGGGTAGATGTTTTTATCAAAGGATTAATTTAGATTATGTAATTCCACATAAAGATGGATCTCTCTATTTTTATTATGAATGGTCAAATTGGCTAATCAAGTGGAATGGCAGACTGGAAAAATGATTCCCACTGACAAGAGATTATAAACCTATTTATGGATAAGTGGTTCAATAATTAGGTTCACTGGTCTCTACCTTTATCTAAAAATCTTTTGACTGGTTTGAAGGGAATAGTATGGGTTATCACATTGGGGTCAAAGATATTGATATCTCCATAGGCCTAGATGATTACATCATGATATGTAACAACCTTATGAGTTAGTCATCTTCCTATGATGTAAACTCAAGGCCAATATTAACATTATGGGGGTGATTAGGGTACCTAAGCTAGATAGTTATAAAATTTATGTCTTGGTACCTTAGATTATCATGTGGGTGTTCAAAATTATCAATGTCAAACACTATCTCCAAAGAGATCATGCCTTTTGGGACTCAATTTTGTTTAAGGTTCATAACATCATCTTGGTCATAGTCAGGATCTTCTAAGTCCTTTGTCTATTTCTCATCAATGATGTGAGCTAAAAATACCCTAATGTTTTTGATGAATTCTATAATATTATGGTCATCCTCAAAGACTTGGATGTTTTTAACATTATCCATGATAGAGGGGAAAGGGTTCAACTTGATAGATAACTTTCACAATTATGTGTCATATAGGGGCATCATATTTTTAGCATAAGTTGCTAGTGAATCAACCACTCAATTTTCCTCTAAATGGATGGGAATAGTGTTAAAGGAAGTAAACATATCTATTATATCACATGCCTTATATTTTACTTCCTTAAGTAGGATAATTTATATTGTAATTCACTCTAGACTTGGATTATGATGAACTTAGAATCACTAAAAACTTTGAGCTCTTTGATCCTATATTTTAGGGCTAGTCATATCCCAATGATCAATAACTTGTATTTATCCAAATTTTTAGTACATGGGAGCTAAAGTCTATAAATGGATAGGTGCCACTTTCCTTGTAGGTCAACCAGAAGGATCCCTACCCTAGAACTTTATTTAGAATGGGCCTTATTGAAGAATAAGGACCACAAATCTGGCATCTTAAGATTATTGTTACTTTCATGCTTGATTGCTTTCATGGATAGGGTGTATAATCTTAGGTCTAAGGATACAAAGTTTACCTTATCATTCACATATTTATATTCAATTATCATATGATTCATCCTAGGTTCTTTATCTACTCTTATGTAATTGTATATGCCTCTCTAGGGTAGCCACATATTAGAAAAAGTTAGTAACCACATACATATTTAAGGATTTATACTAATCCCTACTAAGAAGCATTCTTTAGGCTTCAAGAATTTACACTACCTAGATGTCTATGAACTATTGGATCTTGGGCTTAGACTCTAAATGCATATAGACATTTAAAATCTCACTAACTATTGGAACACCACCTTATTAGATTTTATAGGGCCTAACCCTAGCTTCTCAAAAATTCTTATAGGCATCAAATTAGTTTAAGTTCCTAAGTCTAACAATAAATTATGTAGATTCTTCACAAATAGTCTAAAAGTCATAAATAAAGGGGGAACTTCATATTTTTTTCTTGTGAATGAGCACACTGGTGTGGGTAGGCTTTTGGCTTGATTGGGTTGGCTTCTCCATAAGTGACTTCAGTGTAAGGTCTTTTTGTTTAGTGATCAGGGAAAGTTCATGAAATGTTATTTCGGCTTTTATTTTCTTCATGTCCTTAATTGTGTTATACCCTACCTTACTCTAAAATAGTTGGGTCTCTATGGGAGCCTTTGACTCATTAGGCCTCAGAGGTGGTGAGTCATTCTAGGCTCCATGATCAAGACGGGTGGTACCATTATTTAGGGGATTAGAGGTTATAAGGGGTTGTTGAGGTTCCCTATTCTTAAGGGAATAATTACACTTTTAGAATTGTTTAAATTCATGGACCTCACTACTACTATGTTCTGGATCATTTTCTTCCTATCTAGGGAATTCCATAGTCTCCAATATAATTATAGTGATTATAGGTGTAGTATCATTAGAGGATTTAGGTTAGTTTAGGACCACCTCATATTATTTTATTTCTCTTTGTAATATGTCAAATGTGTTACAAAACTCTATATACTCAAGTTTCTTATGTTGTGCACTTGACACTAGTTTGGGAGGGATATCTCATAGGTGAATATCTCATGTATAATATTAGGTGATGGATTTAGGTGACCATTGGGGTAGTTATAGGATCTATTTTTCCTTTGACAGGTAAATTTCATGTTGGATCTCTCACCACTAGTGTTTCCCATTTATTTCTATAGGCCCAAGAAGTCATTACTCAACCTTTGCACCATACATTGGATAACATCCAAGTCATTCTTGGTAGACTCCTAGGGTATGTTTTGAACATTATTAGTAGTTTCTAATGTTGCTTAGTGTCAATAAGGGAACTACCTCACTATTTGTTAAGATAATAAATCTCATGTGTTATTTTGGCATGGCATGCATTAGTGGAAGTTGGTTAGTTATGGGCAGTGGTTGAGACAGAGGTAAGTTCTATTTTTCATTGGGAGTGAGGTTAAAGGTTGGCATGTCTAGTAAAACATTTTAAATGGGATCCATCATTTAACCTTTGGGGTTGAGCTATCTATCCAATTTTATGGCTTTAACATAAGCTAAGGGCATATATATTATCAAGGGATCTCATCTCAAAAATATGGCCATCTAGGGGTCTAGGGAGTTCTTGTACATTTCAAGTGCTAGTTTTGCATTAGGTTTATAAATCAGAGTGGCCTAAATATACATATTATAAAACCTATCATTAAAATTCATGATGGGTTCATTCAGTTCCCTCTTGATGAATGATTTTTTTATAGAGGACACTAGGGGAAATAACTTTCTTGAACTGAGCTATAAAGGTGTTTCTAAACTACTCCCACCTTATGATGGAGTTTTCTGAGAGATTGAGGAACTAGTCATAGGATGCATCCATTAAAGTGAATAGGAATAACCTATAAGCCATGTCCTCATGTTTAACATTTATGAGTTTTAGGTGGTCTTATAAAAAGTCACATACTCTTTGGTAGTCCAACCTACACTAGGTGTGAAATGTGTAAGGTACCTTCTTGGGTTCCTAGGAAGATCATGGATAACTCTTGGAACATTAATATCTAACCCAACTAATTAGACCACTGGTACAACCATTGGATGTGGTTTATTTGGGGTAGACTAAGAGGATGAGTTAGTGGAAAAAAATATAGGTCTGGGTATATTTTCACAAAATTGAATTCTCTAATTGAATTATAAGGGTGAAATGATCAATTTGTCATGACAAGACCTATATCTAGTGATTTGAGGAGTAGCTCCATATTTTTGAAGGGTAGATTAATGGGTTAGGGTTTTTTTATCATCCCTCCTTGAGGTTTTCTATTTTTTTTTGTGTTTGAAGCACATAACAAAGGATAAAATGTAAAATAAGACTAATAAGATGCACTTAATAAAATATCCTTTCAATGATAGTACTCTTAATATTAATCATAGAGGCCCTCCTTCTAACACTAAATGTTGTCTGGTCCAAAATCATGTCCTAAAACACTTATGAGATTAAGTGTTCAAGATGAACTTTGGGAAATAAGGGGATTTCATCCTCTATTTTAGGATTAAATTTAGTTCAATCTAGGCCATGACTATAGGTATTAGGCTCCATGATGTATCCTAATCTAAATGAGTCTCTAAAATATGTAATGTTATCGTTCGGGTCTGATACTAGTTTAATATAGTGATTATAACCCTTTGAATTAATTTTAATTATGAGCACTATTGGGTTTAAATTTTCTAATTTATAAATTAATCTCATTTATATTCATAAAATAAACACAAAAATTGAAGCAAAGTATGGTAGAAAGGGATTTTTCCAAGCTCTAAAGGGTACTAATACTTTAAGAATTAAGTTGTGTGCCTAGCCACAATTAGACCTCTATGTGACAAGTTTCACTAGGGGGTCAAACTCATCATGAAATGGGGAAAAAGTCAAAGGACAAAAAAATGAAATGCTTAATTCATGAAATCTTCACTAAAAGTAAACACAAAGAAGGGCTTGTAGTAACTTACACATAGGGTCTTCAAATATTATCTATAACTTTAAGTATATAAATTACAAGTGTTTAAAAGAAAATGAGAAGAATTCATAAATGAGTTAAAATAAAAAATCACATTTCAACTATTACATTCATTCTCAATAACCAAGCACATGGTTAATTATTTATCATCAACATTCCTTTAAAGCTAAAAATGATGAACACTCATAGATTAACAAAACTTAGTCTAATAGAAGGCATGAAATTTGAGTTCAATTTTAACATAGTTTATTGACATAAAAATTCTAACCATTACAAGGTATTTTAGTTTACAATATAGAGAGGATAGGGCTCACCTCCAACTATCATGATATTCCCATCCTTGGCCATGATCTCGTCTCAAATTTTTTACAACTGTAAAGATTCAAAATAAATAGAATATTCTTAACTTATCCCAAAATATGTTTGGGGACCCACTCAGTGGATGTGCTAATGAGCTAGAGAAAAATTATCTCCCAAATTCTTAGGCTATGTATACTTGGTGGTTAATATGACCATCATTAGATCAAACTCCCTATCCAACTTGGCTAGGTACATAGGAGCCTCATAAAATATTACCTATGATTAGGTCAAAAGTTTTTGATGCACCTAGAGTGGGGCCTTAAGGGAAAATTTACATTTTTACACCTAGTTGATACTAGTCATGGATTGGATTGAGAGCTCTAGAATCACCTCAGCTCTAACCTTATTGGCCTTGGACACCCTCCTCCTTATGACCTAGTTGAAGTGACCCAGGTGGACCTCAAACTCTCTTTTGTCAAGTAGTGTGCCATATTTATGTAATAGCACAAATATTTTGACTTTTTTGAAGTAAGTCAACATATTTTCCCTACCTTCTTCTATAGGTTCCATAACCATATGTGTCATTGTTAAGCATTCTTCAATTAAATATCTCATGATTTTGGCATAGGTCTTGTACAAGTTGAGGTTGGAGAGAGAGGCATGAGATTTAGCTATAGGAATATTCACTTATTAATAACCATAGTAATTTTTTTACACTTTTTATCCATGTAAATAGTCCTATCCAAATATGTTTGGGCTCGTTGGAGGTGTTCCATGATCATAGTCAAGGTCTTGACTACTTCCTATAAATATATGAAGAGTTATAAGAGGACCTATTTGACTTGGATAATCAATTCCATAAGGAAGGTGCTCTTCACTTATTCCTTGAGCACACAGACTTACTCCTTTATGTCCTTCATAATCTTTTCACACATGTCATGTGTGGCCCAGATTATGCATACTAGATCATCAACAACCCTCTCCTCCCCATTGGATGTTCTCACTTTGATGAGGGTGAAGAGATCTTGCTTGGACTACTATACCATTATGTCTCATCCTTAAATGAATTTTTTAGTTAAGATCTTCCTCATATTTCTCAAGTTCTTATTAAACTCCCACTAAACTTTTGGATCACCTTGTAGAATCATCTCAAGATCTTATGTTCCTATGGTAATTCCTAGGGTATAAGGAGATGAAGGTGGGGTGGTAAAGATAGAGGTGAAAGGTGGAGGCATGGGAGGAGGAGAAACAAATGAAGCATAAGGAAGGAAATAAGAGAGTGATGGAAGAGGTAGAGGCATGGGAGTAAAAGGGGGAAGAACAAATGGGAAATCTTGTGCGAACATATGGGCATGCCACTAGCTTTGGGTCAAGTTGACATGTGGACTCATGGCACTAGGGAGAGGAGTGTTTAAAAGGAAAGAGGAAATTGGCTTGTTAAATCCAAATCCTTGAGCTCTTATGATAACTAAAAAGGGAGGCCTAGAAATTACACAAGGAAAAATAAGAGGTTGAGGAGTAAGATATTAATTTTGCTTCTTCGTGGGCCTCTTTCTTAGATCGGTTTGCATTACATCAGTAGAATGATATATGATAGCTATGGTGGTTGAGGCTAATTAGAGAGCCTTTAGAGAGAATAAAAGTTATATTGAAGTGGTTGAAATAGATGGAATTATTCATGTAGGTGTACTCATCAATGGGTGTGCCATTTAATTTGTATAAGTGGGAGCATTGAGAGGTGGTTAAACTTGTGGAAGGACCAATAGAGGTGTTGAAGACTAAGAAGTTATAGATCATAAAGGCTTGAATTGAGCCATAGGGATCCCTACTTATGGAATATCTTAGGTGGATTTAAATTGGGATGTGAGTATGTTATACATGAATGGAAATAGATGTGCCTAAGGGAATTATGGGGGAGTCAGAATGGGAAAAGGGGGAAGCATCACATGTGTGGGCCTAGTAGGGAAATAAAAAGCTGGGGGTGATCCATTGAGATACTAAGGGATGGTGTAAGGTCTATAAGGGAGCTACATAGATGCTTATTAGTGGTCACATTTTGGGCTTAACTCTAGGCTACTACTAATGCTGAATCATAGTTCTTGTGTATTCTACAATTAAGCTACTTGAACTATAGGAGGTGGAGAACCTAGAGTAGAGACCTAGGGAGGTGAGACTCATGAAGGAGAGGGAGTTGGGACCCTTGGAGGATATTCCTTTAAATATTGGGTATCATTGTATGGATTCTCTAAATGGATGGATCAATTTATGCCTACTTTCCCTTTTCTTCTTAGCTTCAATTCTGCCCGACACCTCTTTGTCATTTTTTGGATTGAGGTGGATTTCATCCTCATCACTAGGATCATAGCCATAATTTATATTGATTTAAGATTTATATTTTTCCACATGGGCCCTAATGAATCCATATGGTGCCCATTATATAAGCTATACTCTATTGAGGGGATAATTATCCTTGATGACCACCATTTTATATAATATAGGTATACTTTTATATATATGGTGGTGGATGGTGATAGGTAAAGATGGGTAGGCATTTTATTGGTAGTTGAGGTAGTGGCCTAAGTGCCTTGTATTAGATGATAAGCAATATCCTATTTAGCTAACTAGTCTAGAACCTAATAGTGCAAGTAGAGTAGGGCCTTGTGAATACCTACCACCTAGATGATGGTGTCATCCTTATAGTATAGGTAATCACTGATCGGGGTAAGATATTTCATAATTTCATTATAGAATCAGGGCATGTCCACCTCATTAATATAAATATAAACCATTAGGTATACATACATATTTCCCAAATGTGATTTTATTAATGGTGGCCATAGAGTTTATAAAACACCACATGGACCACTGCACCCCTGGGAATCCAAGGTGGAAAAGTAAAGGTCTTGAAAATGATATTATCATAGATGGCATCTATAAGATATCTCATCATATTTAAAGTATTATCATTATGAGCCTCCATGACATGGTGCACTAGCTAGAATTTAATAATGCTCCCAAGGTCAGGTATCTCCTTACTTTTGAGGATGATGGTAAGTAGGGACACTTATAGGAGATCAATGTGTAAGCAGAAATTTTCCCTAAATAATTGATCAATCAGGATCATCCCTACATAGACACCCTCCATGAAGGTGAATATTATGTAATAATAAATGTTTTCTTTATTAAACCACTTGGTGTTGGGGTTCTTTTCTTAATCCTATAAAACCTCATAAATATGATAGGTGTTATCCCATGTGTTGATTATGGCCAATTCATAGGTGACTATGATTTTTAGGAGGTTGTAGTATGCCTTAAAATCAACTTTTAAGATGTCTAAAATTTTGTGATTGGATATTGTAGAGTACATAACATTATTGGCACCATCTTGCACTCACTTATATTTTATGGTCATATTTTTGAAGAGGTTAGCATAAGGGAAAACCTCTAGTTTGGCCACAACTTTATGCAACCCACATATTTTATATGCCGTGAGGGTATCTTAGAACTCAACCTTATTTTCATCATCAATGGAGGTATTCTTGGGCATAGCTTAAATCATTTTGTATATTTCATTATAATGTTTAAATCAGGTTAAGTTCTTGGGGAAGGTTGTGTCTCTATATTTGGGTTTAGCCTTAGGGTTAGAGGATGAAGCAATCATGACAAAAAGCTAGAAATCATGATAGTAACTAACTCTGATCAATAAGAACACACAGGGCACAAAAATGAGTTGAAAGTAAGGAGGAAAACTTAGTGTAATTGGTAATGAATAATGTTAAATTAACTTTCCATAGGTCACTTATAGGGATTCACATATATCTCCTACATTGATGCTGTTTAAAATCTCACCCAACATGAATTCAAATTTGAGTTGGTGACAAGATTCACCTATTCATTTCTTGATTTGTAATTAACTCAAGAAATTCAAATATATGCCTACTAGATTTTATGAATGTGAGGTAATATTTTAAATCCTCTAATCAAGTCATGGTTCCACATTTAGTTAATGTGAAGAATGTGGTAGGAACACAACTAGTTTTCCCTTGGGGCATCCCAATTTTCTTCAACTCATTCTTAGTGTCTATTTTTTATTAGTATTACATGTGGCTAGTGTCATCTAAGTGTGGTTAGGTGTCACATTTTACCTCTTAAGATTTATAATGGGCTACTTGGATTTTTAATCTTATGTGTGGCATCCCACAATTGGTTTATGAATTTGATTTTACTTCTTTGTAACCATCTTGAGCATTCTAGACCTTTTGTTAATTTGTAAATAAGTTTCACATGACATGATATGTTTGGTTGGGATCTCTTGGGATCTAAATTTTTTGATAAGTCTACATTATTGATAACTCTAATAATGAGCTATTTGGTGTGAACAAAGAATCCATAGAGGGGAGATTAGTATAGTGTTAGTCAAGAAAACCAAATCAAAAAAAATACACTAAACACTAACACCTCTATCCTAGACACTAGGGAGAGCATATGTAACAAGCATACAATGAAAACATAATTATAAAATAAAATAAATTTTCTTTTTACCTTCCTTGTAGCTCCAAAATTGTTTGTTTATTTGGCTTGCTCGACTATGTGCTCAAGAAATCTTTGTTAATGAATCTCCATTGCTCCACCTTTCCTTGGCACCTTGGTAATGTTAGTTGGATTAACTTGGCTTAACTTATGAAATTGGCATGGTAACACTATTATGAATATTTTTGAAGGTATCTTGGAATAATAACATTGCACTAAAAAATCTTCTTATACCTATTTGAGAATAATAAATTTACACCAAAATAGTCTTGTTGATCAATAGATAAGCCTTGTATCCATAGACTCCAAATTTAACTCTCAACCAAGGTGAGTTAATGCTAAGTTTAACATTTAATGAGTTTAAATTAACGCTAGGTGAGTTGAGGTTAACTCTAGTTGAGGTTAACTCTAGTTGAGTTAAAAGGAATTATGTCATTATGATTTTAAATTAATAGCCATGGCTCTCAAATTAGATATTTTTACATATTTTGGGAGAGGTTGACAACTCATAAAGGCAATGATGAAAATACTTGATGAATTTGTGAATTTTTATTTTTAAATATTTATTAATTGCAAATGGATAATTTATCTAAGTATTTCATCTAGTTTAATTAGTTGATTCATTTTGATTAGCATTTTAGCTGTTTTAGGAATTATTCAAGTGCCCTATTTAAGGGGTCCATAGGCCAAACTATCATTTGTTAGGTCACAAGGTGACTGAGGATGAATATGTGAGTGGTTATTGTTACATACATACTAGTATCCCAAATAGGAATGCCTCAACATTATTTTGAGATTTTTAGGCTTAATTTTCATTATTTGGTATGAATCAATCTAAAGTCTGGTTGGAGCTATTTGTGGCTAGAATGGAGTGTCTACACATGGAATTTTCTCATTTGGTTAGGTTCTCCTAGGTTCTGATAGCTCTAATAGGTTTAAGAAACTAACAGCTCTAACAGGTTCATGAGACTGATAAATCTGATAGCAAGTTACATGGTGCTTCCTTATTCATTCAATTTATCTTGTGCTCTAACATCTCTATCAATTCTAAGAGATTGATAGTGGGTCATGTGGTACTTATTCATTAATGCTCTCACAAGCTCTAACTTCTCTAACAGGGCTAAGAAATTGATACCTTTGACTTGTGTTTCATGGTGATTCTTCTAAAATAATTGATAGATAATATATATGACAATGCACAGGATGAATCTAGGTGTGAAATTAATAATCAAAGCACATAATAGAGATCATATATTAATGTACACACCACAAGATTTACTATAAGAAAACTTCAAAAAGGTGAAAAAACCCACTAATTATGATTATTCAATAATTGAGAAACTCAACTCTATACCCAATATAATTCTTCAACCTCTCACTTCTTCTTAGATAATATTTCATAAAATCCTTAGATTGAATATGACCAATAATTTCATATTCATGGGTTGCTTTCACAATAGGGGTAAAACCCTATTTATAATGAAATACCAAGGGAGGTGACCATTGTAAAATTAATGGGTCCATCCATCTCGATAAAATAATTTAATTAAAATTTGGTAATAATTAAATAATTATAACTCTATTATTTATTATCATGAGGTTTCCACCTCATGGTAATAAATAATATTTTATTATTTAATTAATTAATAGCAAGGCTAAGGGTCAATTAAGCCCACTTAGAATTAAATGTTCTAACACTCCCCCTAAAATTAAGTGGAGATAAATGTCAAGTTGCCTTTAAAAACTAAATTATACTATGTACACAATTAAAATATTTAAAAAACTTAATCATGTCAAAACTTTTTAAATAAAAGGAATTGTAATCTATAAATTACTCAAACGTAAGTCTAAGCTAGCATGATTGTGAGACAACATCTCATAGTTTCTCTTGAATAATCATCTAAGCATATTTGGAGCCTTTAATAACATAAAGACCTCCATTACAAAGTATGTTTTTAATGTATTGGGTACAAAAGTAAAACTTTCACATGAAGTTTACAATAACATAACTTCCACACAAAGCTTACTATATTTTACAATTAAGAAAAAGTATAGAGAAGAAGAAAAAACACATGGCCATTAAGAAGTGGCATTGTCATACACACATTCCCCCTCAATGGCAACTTTTAGAGGCTCTACATTTCATGAAAATACCAAAACTTGGTAACACCAAATGGATTTATGAAGATATCTACCACTAATTCAATTATAGGATATAGCTATAGATCTATATCATCATTGAGGACCTTTTCTTAGATATAATTCACATAAACTACAATATTATTTCTTTGGTATTTCACACCTACATAGAACTTAAATGTATCCAAAAAAATATTCATGATAGAATATTATGGTTATCATCACAATAACCACATACATAAAAATATGACATGTGTTTTTCTATGGTAAAACACATTTTAAAATAATCATGTCATTTTTGAGGCAAATAAGTTCACTTATTTGATTACAAAGTTAATGAAAAAACATAAATTATTATAAGTAATTCATTATTTGACATCTTCAATAGTGGTAAGATGAGCATCCCCAACTTTCATGCGATTCACCTACAATAATTTACTAATAATATGATATTAATTTTAACCAAACATTGGATATCCTATTAGCAATAACTCATTTTATCATTTGAGTTTTATCAAAAAACTTTTCAAGTTTAATATGCTTCAACAAAAGATTTAGGTATAACCTCTCATACATAAAATATAGATAATTTTATCATGAAATGTCATCATCTAATCAAATAGTTATGAGACTGAAATAAATAAGTTTAGAGATGTATGAATAAAATGCTTAGTAAATTAAATTATGAAGAGTCAATAATACAAACTCCATTTACACTTTGCATTTCTTATCTTATTATCAAATGAAGCATATAAGGATGTTAGCATAAACAATCAAATGATAACAAAAATCAAGTTGGAGTATCTAAGTAATTGAAACACAAAAGAGCCAAACTCACTGAGTATGATCTTACCAAATGTAACAACTAAAACATGATTAATTCATCAAATTAAGCATGATGTTATGCATATAATGTATTTCAATGCTAACTAAATTGAAAATTATATATTGATAGTGTCTCATCTATATTGTATTTGTTGTATCATCTAAGAAAAATATATCTCTTACAATATAATTGTAATATGTTATTTTCAAGAATCAACATCAAGTCATTTTACTAACAAATACAATGTAGATGAAACATTATCAATATAGTTAGTATCTCTAAAGTAATAACAAAATAGTGTTATCAAAACAAATGAAATGCTATGTGCATGCATGTGTTTTTATGTAGAAAAATTAAAATGTCAAGCAAGGATTATATTTAGAATATGCACATTAGGATTCATGGCTTTGACCCATAAAAATTTAGTAACATTTGTAGTTTGCAACATTGTTGTAGCCATTTTTATGATGATGAGATCTTTCCTTTCAGATATACCATTTTACTAAGGGTAATAAGGAGTTGTTAATTTCATTTTAATATCTAAAATAATTCAAAAATATTCAAACTCTTTACTAACATATTCACCATCATTATCAATTCTTAATCTATTAATATAAAAATCAAATGTATTTTCAACACTAGCTTTAAATTCCTTGAATTTAAATAACACATAAAATTTATTTTTAATGAAAAAAGACCAAATAATTCTAGTGTAATCATAAATAAAAGTAATATAATACAAATAAATATTAAGTTATATAGCTTCAATAGGTCCTAAAACATCACTATGAATCAAGTCTAAAGGATGTGAGGAATTTGCATCATGATTCTTGTGAAAGGGGTTAGTATGTTGTTTACCATGTAAGTAACCTTCACAAGTTTCATTATGAGAGGGGATAAAAAGAATTCCAACAAATTTTTTTTTGTAGACATATCATATAAACCTCTAAAATTAACATGTATTAATCTTTCATGTCATAATTGAGATTTATTCTTACTATGAGATGAAAGAAAACATACAAAAGGAGAAAAGATATATAAAACATTATTTTGAACACCTTCAAAAATCAAGGATCTAAATTTATTTTTAATAGACCATATATATTTAAGTAATCTTATAATAAATTATAATTTGTAAGTTGAAAACAAGATAGCAAATTCTTTTTAAGTTTAGGTACATAAAAAACATCATTTATAGTAACATTTGAAAACATTGCTTTTCCTTGTTTAGTTGCTTCTAAAAAAGAATTATCTCCTAAGTGAATTATTTTAAATATATATATATATATATATATATAATCAAAAAAAAATTAGATAATCATATCATATGGTGAGATGCACCACTATCTAAAATCCACTCATTTTCATTTAAGCAATAAAGCAGTATACAAAGCAATAGCATTTGAATTTGATTGTTATTCTAATTAGGGTTTTGATTTTTATACTTATTTTTATTATATTTCTTCCATTTTTTATTTTTAAAAGTTTTATTTTTATTTCTATCTTTATTTTTATAACAATTTTCCCTTCTACGACTAAATTTACCACATAGATTGCAATTTCCATTAAACTTAGGTGTATGAATTTTATTACCAAATTTTTCATTCTTGTTTGAATCAAAATTAGGGTTAGATTTTTAATTCTTATTATTATTATCAAAAATCATATTTAAGGTGATAATTTCTTAAGTGTCATTCTCTTTAGAATCAAAATTAGTCATAACTTACTCTTCTTGAATTAGGAGAGTAGACAAGGTGGTAAGGTCAAGGATATCTTGCTCAGTTTAATACTTAGAATTCAAAATTGAAATACAATTTCTAAATTTTTTATGAGTATCTAAATGAATGATAAAATAAATCAATTGATCCTAAATCAAATTATGATTACATCCATCTAACTAAACTTTAATATTTTCAATTTTAACAGGAAAATTCACAACTTTCTCATCACCTTTCATAGGTGTAGTTAGCTATTCAAAGATTAAGTTAATAATATTTGAGATAAAAATTCCCTCATACATGGATTCATGTATTTTCCAAGCATCATTAGGAGACTCTTGATAACCTATGTGGAGAAGGAATTCATCCTTAACACTCTACAAGATAATAGACATAGATTGGCATTGATAAGCTCATGGGTCACAAGTCATCCAAAAGAGGAATTTTTGGTCCTAATGACAACATTCCATACATTTCATGCCATAAATTTGGCTTTAATATGAATTTTTCATATATTATAATTATTTTCATTAAGTATTTGAGATTTATCTAAGGAAAAATGAGGTGAAGCCATAACTTTCCTTTAAATAGAACAACAAACAAATGCTTAAAAATAAAACCTTTCAATGTGAATTTTAACTTAATTTGATATTAAAATAATTTTAAAAGTGCAAACATACAATAATTATTCAATTTAATACTAGACAAAGCAAAAAATTGCCAAAAATTATGACAAAATAGGGTGTCACAAAAATATACTAATGTAAGAACAACTTTGAGAAAAATAACCTTTTTAATAAGTTTTTATACTTTGATTGTAAAATATAGTAAATTACAAGTGTAACTATGCTTAATTATATAATTGATATGCTAAACAATGTTAAATTTTGATTTAGAATTACATAAAACTATGAGTCAAAAGAGTCATACTCAAAATCACCACCTAGACACTATTATTAAAAAAATTATACAGTTAATAATAAAAAGTTTCAAACTAAAAAATAGACCATATAGATGTGTCTGGAATGTGTCAAAACCTAGGGATTGACTAGTTGCATGACTATACTTATCAAAACTTTTCATAGCTTAAAAGTTGAACAAAGGTTGACAAGTTAACTAAGATTTTTAACATGTGAGAAGTTGGCACACAAATCAAAAAATAGAATTAAAATTAAATTAAATTTGATAAAATTAAAAAATGATTTTGGGATTTTTGAGCACAAGACCTTGCAAATTATAAGCAGTTAGTAAAATAATAACTTCCACTCATCTATAAGTTTAGTTGAAGTTTAACATGCCCTAATTTATTTTTAACTCTTTTCTAGCTGATTTTTAATATATATATATATATATATATATATATATAATGTGCAAGTAAAAAGCTTTTTATTATTTTTTTTAAAGTTGATTTTTGCTTAATAAAAAATTTTAAAATAAAAAGTGGGGTCCATGATATTTGGCATGAAAATAAAGAATTTTCATGAATCAACTATTTAAAAAATAATTTAAACAGCTATGTAAAAATATTTACATACCTATATCACGTTCTAGTAGATATATAGGGTTCCTAAAGATGTAACAGTGCACACAGTAGCTTGAATAGATCACCAAACTACATGAAAATTTGTCAACCTTCTTAGAATCTCGTCACAAAGTGAATCAATCTTTCAAAATTGAATTTTGATGACCAAAAACTATTGTTTGAACTTCTAATTAATACAAGGGAACCACAAGTAGAGATTAAAAAAATTCTAGAGCTTAGAATGGCCTTCTTACGGTCTAAAATTTTCTAATAGGCTTTGAAACTTTACAATAATATAACTAAAACCTTAAAAAACTAATTTTGAAGCTAAAAAAATATGTTTTTGAAAATTTTCAATGCCACAAGGTTGTACAATGGCATTTATGGCATTAAAATGTCTTCAAAATAGTGATTTGAATCTTAAAATAGGTGTTAGAGTGATTATAGACCAAAATAAAGATATGTGATCCCTCAGGAGAGAGATCCAAGCACTAAATATTCAAAATCTAATTTTTTTGAATTTTTAACTTCCCTTAGTGCCATAAAACCATGCTTAGGCAAGATGAATCATCCAAAAATAATTTGTATTACTTGAATGGAGTTTTGAACAACTTGAATGAAAATTGAAAGAAGAGATTTGACTCCATAGTATCAAAAATGAAGCAAAATAGAATTCTTTATTTCCAAGGCCATACACCACCTTCTCGGGTTAAAAAAATTAATTTCAATTATTGATATTTAATTCAATGTAATATACCTATCAATTAAATCTACCCCACTTTCTCTGATTCCATGAAAGAATTGATAGATAATATATATAGAAATGCACATGATAAATCTAGGTATGAATTTAATAAGCAAAGAGTATAATAGAGATCACATATCAATGTACACAGCACAAGAATTTACCATGAAAAAACCTCAAAGAGGTAAAAAAAAACCTACTAATGATGATTATTCAAATAATTGAGAAACTTAACTCTATATCCAATACAATTCTTCAACCTCTCACTTCTTCTCAGATAATATTTCATAAAATCCTTAGATTGAATATGACTAATAATTTTATATTCACAGGTTGGTTTCACAATATGTGTAAAACTATATTTATAATGAAATACTAAGGGAGGTTACCATTTTAAAAGTAATGAGACCATCCATCCTGATAAAACATTTTAATTAAAATTTGGTAATAATTAAATAATTATAAGTCTATTCTTTATTGTCAAGAGGTTTCCACTTCATGATAATAAATAATATATTATTATTTATTTAATTAAAACCAAGGCTAAGGGTTAATTAATCCCACTTAGAATTAAATTTTCTAACATCTTCATTCATTAAGATTTTTTGTGGTATTTCACAAAAATGACTAAGTTAAAATAAAACCACATAAACAATTAAAGGCTTACCTACCTGCCAACAATGCTTCAATTAGTGTTGAGTAGGACTTCAAGAGACTTTAACTATGAGAAAACCAATCATGAGTCCAAATATACAAAAAACATAGTGTAATAAAATATTTCTAAGTATGATAACTCTTATGCCTTTTTATAATTCAATAAGGACTCGATTCTACTAAAACACCAAAAAAATTATAGGAATTTTTAGCAGAGCCTGCCTCTCCATTATAAACATTATTAAGCACTTAACAGAGCAAGGAAAAAAAATTAAGTAATTTTGAAGGTTTGAGACTGATGCAGAATGGATTGAAACTCTAGGAAGCCTTAAGTTAATAATTTTCAAAGGTGTCCCTCACTTTTCAAAGAAGGGGATCATGTTGGCCATAACATACAGGTTCACTAATATGTTTTACCATAATTTGTATTAATAGGTTAGATTAATTTAATTAAGATAGAATATTAAAAGATAATTCAGATCAATATATATTGCATTCACACATGTATTTTTGTATATAATTCATTCACACATACATTTATGTTGATACTAAAACCAAATATTTATAGCATCTTAGTTTTTTACATTTGGAAAATATCAATCAAGATTATATCCTTCAGTTCTAAACCTCCCTATTGTAGAAAGGCTTGTATTCACCATCTCATTATGATTAGATTTATATCTCTTAGTCTAATCTATATCATTCTAGTGACCGAATTATCCTACACTATCAATAAATCTTAAAACATGATAAACATCTTTCACTATCAGTTTTAGATCTATTCTTATTTTCAAGTTTTCTCAACATTACCAACCATAAAGGGAAAGTATCATAGATGATAGTGTCTAGATCCTTTTCTAGTGTCTAGTTTCCAAATATCATCTAAATTAAAAATGTTTTGAAACTTATGGGTCACCCTATTTGTCTAATTGAACCCTATTATAATTTTTTTTTTAAAGATGTGGTATAAATACATGTCTAAGCCTTCTCATTATCTATCTAGTAAACACCTACTAAAGCTAAATCAATCAATTTCACAAGAAATATATTCCATCCTATTCATCTCTATTTTCATATTAAACATGGGATTAGTCATATTAAAGCATTTAATGAGTATCTTATGAGTGATATTCATCAAATTATAAGCTAAATCACTACATGCATCATAATATAGTATATTTCACTCTTGTGCACACACTTTCCCACATATAGGGGAGAGTTACATAATTTTAAGGCCCTCCTTAGAGTATTATCTATATAGGTATTTCTCATTGATAAAGTGGTCTTTAGGGTCAGATCAACACTTTGAGCCCACTAATCCATTTTTATCAAATTCATTCCAAGGGTCAATAAGGGTGAAGAGATAGGGTTTGATCAATTAGTAAAGAGTGAAAAAATGTATCCCATATCTAAATAAATCAATAGAAAGGCAACAAAACCCATAATATTAAAGCTAGTCACATCTAGATCTAGTCACTATTATGTATTGGACACATGTGTGATAGTTAGACACTAATATCGATGGTAGAGCCTAGATTTGATGGTAGTGTCTATGGCTACAAAAGTATAATTTATTGAATCTGATGACCGGTCTATAATATTAATCCTACATAATTTACACTTATTTCTAGTCTATATCTACTACACATAATAAACCCAACTAAGTGTTATTTCTTTTTGGTATTTTAATCAATCAGACATCTTTCAAATGAAGTTATTTCTATATTTAACATATCTTAGTATTATAATTCATAATATTCATTTATCTAAGTTTGCAATTAATTAACCACCTATATATTAATTTATCACCCTTGTGATTGAACTTTTATATTCTTAACCCTATACCCCACCATATCAAAAATTTAAGGTTAAACATATGGTTAACCTAACCTTTAGTCTCTAAACCCTATGTTGACCTAGGTTTCTTGATTTATTATTTTTAAATTTTTTTATTTATAATTTCAACATATTCAAAACCTAAAAATTAGAAATCTATTTTCCTACCATCATGTTCAATATGGATACATCCATTAGTTGTTTCATTATCTAGTATGTAATGATAGTCATTATTTGTTATGTTAAATCAATCACAAAAATAATCAAAAGGAATAAAAAAATTAGTCAACATAAATTTTGACCAAATAATGGCCCTTCAAGTCAAAATATGGAACCCCTATTTGAAAACTTAGCCATCTAAGTTTATACCTTTGGGCTAGGGCCAATATGCAAATTTTATTCGAAAGAAGAAGTGTTCCACACTATAAGCCCACAACAAATTTACAAGTGTTATTTCTTTCAAAAATATTTGTTTTGGTATTTTGGCTAAGGCTTTACATAGTAATTATTTTGGATCATTTGTTTTTGACCAAAGTCTATTTCCTTTGGACTTTTCTTTCTACCAAGTGCTAAATTCTTTTAGATAATTCATCCGAGACAAAATTTTTGAAGTAGAAGATGAAGACTAATTCCTTCAAAAAAATTACTAGAATAATTTTCCCAAAATATAATCCCTCCTTGGAATGGTCCTTTTCAACTTTCCTGAAGGATAAGTCTTTGAGCACCTACCATACACATTTTTTCCAAAAGATATGTTCTAAGCAAAGTTCCCTTTGAAATCTTCTTGAAGGATATCACATAGATAGAGTGCCCTACGTGATCTTTCTGAAAGGTCTTTTCCTTGAGGAAATAGACCTAAGTCAAACTTAAAAAGGGTATTTTCATGGGAAGGTGGAAAAAAAATTTGAAAGGTGCATCTCAATCATTCTAAAGGGTACTTTTCAAGTAGGGTGCCCTATTCAAAAGTTTGAAGGAATTAATACAAAAAAGAGGCTGAAGGATTTGTTTTGGGAAAAAATATTGAAGAAAAATACTCAATGAAAAAATCCCAAATTAATTATCTCAAGAAAAGTTATGAAACAAAATGGCTGAAAACGTTTGAAAGAAAATAGATCCATAGGAAAAAGTGTCCAAAGAAAATATCCCAAAGGAATTTATGATGGGTCTATAGGTGTCAACTTTAAGGTTATGGGATAGCCATTAGCATTTAAATAGTGGGTCCCTGGTAGATCAGCAGTCCTTGATTGATATCTCATATTAATCTAATGGCATGCATGGATAATAATCAAACAAATGCAAGGATCCCACTTGGTGTATGTAGAGACATTTTTGAGAGGTCAAGGTGAAGATCCAAAGGTCAATGAGCCTTTGTATAGATAAGATTGAATGGGTGAGATGATGTGGGATATAAAGGCTCACATTGCATTAGGTTATAAAGGTTTAATGAGTGAGATGAAGTTTAACACATCAAAGGCCAAGTTAGTTTTTAGCAGCAAATGGGAACACATGAGACCTTAGGTTTTTAATAAAATTCAGTAAGTCATTTTTTACAGATGTAACCAAGGTCTAGAATAAAACATAGTTACCATATGGAATAAGAAAGGCCCAGAGAGATATGAGTGATTGTAAGGACTTTGAGTGCTTGATAGCAGTTGCCTCAAAGTTAACTGAAGGATCTTTACATCTTTCTTGGGAAAACCATCATGTTTTATGAAGCCATCTAGTTTGGAGGACATTGTCCATCTATCCCTCATTCATGACACTGTAACATAACTGTTATAATAATGTTTGATTACCATTTATGATTTCAAAATTTTTAGGATCAATTTCACCTATAACCCTTTTATTTTAGTTTCACAAATGTATGTGATCTTTGAGGTTGTTCTTTCCTCTCTCTTCCTCAAAAATTTTATAAATAGAGCCATTTTTTGCCATTATTTATATCTCTCTACTGGGTATGGTGAATCCCTACCAAATTTATGCCTTGAACCAATAAATACAATTAATTTTACCTCATTCAAGGATTAAACTAAGTGTAAATGATAGTTGTTAGTCTTGTGCAAGTGTGGTTTAAATCAACCTTCACATGTCAGTCCTATTAATACCTAATGTTTTATGATTTATTTCTTGCAAGTCAACAAGAAGTGTGAAGTGAGGTTTTAAATATATTAAATAGTTAATTAAATAGAGTGTCTTGGAATTCCTATTACTTAAGTATTCCTAACCTATACTATCTCCTAGACCCCATGTTGAAACATTGATGTGTGAGAGAGAGTTGATATTGAGTGAAGTGTATATGTAACTTGTCCTTATTTCAAAGTGCATGATAAGGTATGAGTAGAGAAAATATTTTGGTGTATCACATTCATAGATTAGGATTAATTTTGATGTTTTTATTATCTATTTTTAAGCCCAAATTTCTAGTAGTAGGGACATATGCTTGAATGATACATGAAAGGGAGCTAGCCCTTATCTAGAGGTTCATCTCACAAGTTTACTCACCCACAACAAGTGAGATGTCTAAATTTTTCCACTTGGATTAGAGGCTTAGAAAACCTCTTCTCATAGGGTGCATCAAAGTGTCAATAGTTTTTAGCACACTTGGTGGGACTATTTGTCTAAGGAGTTGAAGAATTATTGGTGTGTTCTTCAACCAATCAGCATTTGTAGGCATTTCAATCAACACCAATGGTGACTCTGAGTTGAATCATCTGGTCAAATATCCCTAGTGCATCAATAAATAATATTTGGTATGTATAATGCCATTGTTGAGTAGTATGGACCTTGTGTTCCTTCATATAGTTTTGATCAAGCTCATGTTGTTCATGGAATCACCTCAAGTAGCTCTCTTAATTGTCTTTCTCTTAGTCAATCCAAGAGTGTTAGGGAGATAATATTGGAGTTTCAAAATCAAATGTTGGAGATAGATAGGTTGAACAAGAAAAATAGACACCACTAAGAGCTAATGTACATAGAGGAGTGTTTGTTTAAGCAAGCTCAAGCCATACAATACATGAAAGAGAAACTAGTAAGATGAAGAAGTCAATCCATTCAAGGCAATTAGCCTTGTATGCCTTTTTCCATCCCAAAACAACATTCTCCTCTTCAAAATAAACCCTCTTCTTGTACATAAAATACTTTCTGTCAAATATTACTTGTTCACCACAATAAAATGAGCTAACCTTATAACCCATCTAATGCATTAACTACTCTTGTTGTTAGTCCTTTGCACCTAGCAATATAACACCAAAGGATATTAGAACAACCTTATATAAAAACTAACTATTTCAATTCCTTAGATTGTGATCCCTCATTTGAAATAAGTCATCCTATTTCCTTTAGAAAAAAATGCATCCATCCTCAAGTAACTCTTCCTATGCATATGCAAACTCTTCCTAGTCTCCCTCAACCTCCTCAAGTCCTTCAACATGATATCAAGATTCCAAGTTGGAAAAATGTCTATCATGAAATAGCTCAAGACCTTGAGAAAGATTAAGTTCCTACCTATCCTCAAGAAGAGAGTTTCAATCATAAGATCATGATTTGGAATGAAATAGTGGAATAATGGGGTAAGAAAGAAGAGAAGAGTATTATTCAAGAGTGTGAAGTGGAAAATGAAGCTATTCCTCCTCAAGTCCCTCCCACCCATCCTCAAAAAACCTATTCTTTTCCATGTCAAACCTCTCGTAATCCTCCTCATCATGATGATGCATATGATATCCAAGAAAGACTCTTCCAAGAGTATATAGCCAAGCAGATTAAAGAATTAGATTCAAGAATGAGGTTGCTTAGTCAAGGTGTAATGGAAGGTTTAGACCCAATAAAAGATCCCATGTATAAACACACCCCATCTACACACATTAAATAGATTTATCAAGCTACATATAATGTGGATGAAGTGTTGGTTAAGTGGAAGGAAGAGAATCAATTGATTTTAGCCCAAGTTTTACTTCTTCTTCCTCATGAGCTTCTCAAAGAACACCCCACTTCTCATTCCCAATATAATTTTTAGCTCACTAGTGTTTTCTTCTTTTCAAAGTTCATTCTTATGTCCTCTCCTTCATCCCACACTCCATTTTCACTTCCTTCACCTTAAATTACCTTCCATACTCCAACTCTTGCATTTCAAACTCATGAACCTATCCATTCACCCTTCACTTAATTCCCTTATAAAGAGGAACCTATTTTAAGGGAGGCAAGTGAGCAAGAGAAAATGCATTTTTTGGCTGATCAAGAGAATATTATGAGTGATGATGAAGATGAAATCATTATAGGTACTCCCCATGAGCATCATCATGGTGATCATCATCATGAACATGAGTTGGAAGGCATTATCAAAGATGAATAATGTAGTCAAATCATATTTCAAGAGGTGGTTGTTCTTGGAGGTTTTCATGAGAATAATGTTGAAGAAGTGACTCTTAAAGGTGGAATGATTCAAGGAGAAGATATAGGTTACACATACATGCAAATTTTCTAGCAATAGGAAGATGAGATAAACAAACTTCACTTGTCAACATTGGATGGAGAATGTAAGCATGGTGATCTCTCTTTCCCTTTGTTTGATGAACCTTCTTATTTCTTTGATGAAGATAATGACCAAGCCATGGGACCTGAGTTGAATGAGGTTCAAGATCATGTTGTTGACCATCTAAAGATTCTTGTTTATGAACAAGAAGGAGAGGGATCACATTGGTTTGATAGAAGCATTGAGGAAGGAGTTCTTGAGAAAGAAAATGATGATTTTTGGAATAAGTTAGAAAGATTTAAACTCGGCTCAAACATCACACTAGACACCCTTCCACAAAAGAGCCATGAGGAAGTAAGAGATTAATCTGACAAGATTTTCAAAGGGATAGAAAATAATGAGTTGGTCTATGATACATACTAAGAGATCCATGAGTCAAATAAGCCCTATAATGATGATATTGTAGCCATTGATGCCTTGATGGACTACACCAACATGAAGGACTAGCATGAAACATACCTTAAAGAGTAATATGAATACATGAATGTGGAAGATATGTTTGAACTTGATGCATTGGAGTACATGCCAATCAAGATGGCAAACAAGAAAGGTGAGTCACCAGGGTTTCACTCCAAAAAATTACTTGGTTACCACCATGAATTTTCTTTCCATGAAGGAGACCTAAGAAGTTTCCCCTTTGATCCAGGAGGAGGAGAAACATAGCATGTTAGATGTACATATCAATTTGTTTTTAGTTGTGTCTTGTTTTTCCCTTAAGTACTTATGCACATGTGTGTGTCTTGTGAATTTGTTTGCTTTTTGTGTGTGTCATTTCCCTTTGTGTGGTTGAGGTAGTAACTCATTGTCTTTTTGATCAAGGTTTTGAGTCATGTTCAAAGTTTCCTATTTATTTTAGTCCTTAGATGACTCCATGCCTAATGGACTAATTAGGCTACTAGTCTAGTCAATATAGAAAGTATACTACCCCTGTGAGTCACCAATTTGTTAAGAAAATTTTGGCCCTTTAGGTCAAAATTAGGCACTCATATTTGAAAACATAGCCATCCAAGTTTATACCTTTTGGCTAGGGCTAGTATGCATATTTTCTTTAGAAGAGGTGCTCCACACTATAAGCCCACAACAAATGTACAAGTGTTATTTCTTTTAGAAACATTTGTTTTGGTCTTTTGGCTAAGCCTTTGCATATTAATTATTTTACATCCTTCATTTTTAACCAAAGTCTATTTCTTTTAGACTTATTTCTTCCAAGTACTGAATTATTTCAGACAATTCATCTGAAATAAATTTTTTGAAGTAAAAGATGAAGACTAATTCCTTTAATAAAAATTGTCCAAACAATTTTCTTGAAGGATAATCCCTCCTTGGAATGGTCCTTTTCAACTTTCCCTATAATGGTCCTCAGAGTTATCCAAACAATGGTCTTTGAGCAACTACCCTACAATTTTTTTTCCAAAAGATATATTCCAAGCAAAGTACCCTTCAAAATCTTCTCAAAGGATATCACCTAGACAAAGTGCCCTACATGATCTTTTTGAAAAGTATTTTCCTTAAGGAAATAGACCAAATTCAAACTTTTGAAGGGTATTTTCATGGGAAGGTACACCAAATAGAAGTTTTGAAAGGTGCATCCAAATCTTTCTAAAGGGTAATTTTCAAGCAAGGTGCCTTATTCAAAAGTTTGAAGGAATTAATATAGAAAAAGAGGCTGAAGGATTTGTTTTAGGAAAAAAACCTAAAGGAAAAGACCCAATGCAAAGAGCCTAAATTAATTCTCTTGGGAAAAGTGCTGAAATAAAGTGGCTAAAAAAAACTAAAATAAAATAGATCTATGGGAAAAAGTGTCTGAGGAAAATATCATAAAGGAATTTATGATAGGTATGTAGATATCAACTTTAGGGTCATGGGCTAGCTATTGTAATTTATATAGTGGGTCTTAGGTAGATCAATGGTCCTCACTTTATTTCTCATCTTGATCCAACAATGCATGGGGTCAATAATCAAACAAATGCAAAGATTCCACTTGTTGTATGTAGAGACATTTTTGAGAGGTCAATGTGAAGATCCAAAGGTTTGTGGACCTTCACATAGATACGATAAAATAGGTGAGAGGATGCAAGATCTAAAGGCTCACATTGTATTAGGTCATAAATATTTAATGGGCAAGATGAAGGTTAACACGTCAAACTCCAAGTCAGTTTCTAGTAGCAAATGGGAACACATGAGACCCTAGGTTTTCAACAAAATTTGATAGGCCATTTTTGATATATGCAACCAAGGTCTAGAATAAAACATAGCTACCAAATGGAATAAGAAAGGGCCAAAGAGCTATGAGTGACTATAAGGACTTTGAGTGCTTGATAGCAATTGCCTCAAAGTTAACCAAAGGATCTCTGCACCTTTCTTGGGAAAACCATCATGTTTTATGAAGACATGTGGTTTAGAGGACATTATTCATCTATTCCTCATTCATGATGCTAAAACATAAATATTATAATAATGTTTGATTGCCATTGATGCTTCCAAACTTTTTAGGATCAGTTTCACATGTAACCCTTTTGTTTTAATTTGGCAAATGTATGTGATCTTTGAGTTTGTTCTTTCCTCTCTCTTCCTTAGAAATTTTATAAATGGAGCCATTTTTTACCATTATTTGTATCTCTCTACTAGCTATGGCAAATCCCTACCAAATTTGTGCCTTGAACTAATAAAGACAAGTAATTTTTCCTCATTCAAGGATTGCACTAAGTGTAAATAATAGTTGTTAGTCTTTTGCAAGCGTGGTTTCAATCGACCTTCACATATTGCTCCTATTAATACCTAGTATTTTATGATCTCTTTCTTATAGGTCAACAAGAAGTATCAAGTGAGGTTTTAGATATAGTGAACATCTAATTAAATAGAGTGTCTTGGAATGCTCATTTCTTAAGTCTTCCTAGCTGATGTTATCTCCTAGACCCCATGTTGAAACATTGATGTGTGTGAGAGAGAGAGAGTCGATATTGAGTGAAGTGTATATGTAACTTGTCCTTATGTCAAAGTGAATGATAAGGTATGATTAGAGTAAATATTTTAGTGTATCACCTTCATATATTAGGCTTACTTTTCATGCTATTCTTAAATATTTTCAACCCCAAATTTTTATTAGTAGGGACATGTGCTTGAATGATACATAAAAGGGAGCTAGCCCTTATCTAGACGTTCATCTCACAAGTTTTCTCACCCACATCAAGTGAGATGTCCCATTTTTTCCACTTGGATTAGAGGCCTAGAAAACCTCTTCTCATAGGGTGCATCCAAGTGTCAATAATAAAGAGAGTGTTCTAAAACAAGATCAAAACCTTAATCTCTCTTTACAACTTTTTTTTCAATAATATAGAGCCATTTTATTAATACCAATGTGATTTTTAAAACCCCTTTATTCCCCCTATAGCCTATTCAAGTGATAGCTACCATCCTACTTCCATTATTTACCCATGGCTTATATTTGATTATATGGTGATCTAAGTGGATCTCTCCATTTGTTAAAAAAATTAAGTATCCATATTCTAATAAAAATGATTTAACAACATAGAGCTCATCAAGAGCTTTAAAATCATTTTCTTGGTTTGCAAAATGGACATTGTATGTAAAAGATATGGTCCGCTAAAGTTCTGATGCGATAGGAAAAAAATGTGGTGTCGCAAGATGATGTGGCATAATGTGAATGCGACAAGTGGACCAATCACCCATTGACACACGATAGTCTTTTTTTTACATTCATTCAAAAATTTGGTTTGGTGTTTGGTTTTAGCCTCCAGTCTTTGATAAGTGGTCATATGGAGAATTGTAGGCCCCGTTATTGGGTTGTTGGGGGTCCTCAGCGAGGGTCGACACACTTGATTAAGGAGGGGTGCCTTGGCCTCCATTTCACAATGCATTATATTTTAATTTGATTTTAAATCATAATTTTGTACACACCAGATGCATGTAGGATAATTAAATTATATGTTTTAAAGCTATGTAATTAATTCCTTGGTAATTCTTTAAACCTTACTATTACCAAGCCCCATTACATCACATGGGAAAAACACAGTTGCCACACCAAGTCAAGCTCAAGATTTAAGTCCAAGTCAATATTCCCTATGCTCAAATATTGGATACAATATCGAGCCATATTCCATGTTTCAAGAATTTACACCCACGTGGAGGAGCCACGTAACACCATTACCAAGTTCAAGGACCGAGCATACCACCAAAATTAGCCAACATAACCATCGGTCATGGCATATGCCTTAGCCAAAAGACATTGGTAACCATTATGGTAGAGATTTGAACTATTAAAGGCTTGAATTAGTTGAGATATGTTCAATGTGGAACTAAATATAAACCCATGAAATAAAGGCATAACTAATAAAAGACTTAAAAACCATGTTATTTGTCTAATATAGGATAAAAAGATAAGTTTAAAGCACCCACAAAGGAGGCTGAAGATTTGAACACCTGACCCATCATGTAAAAGGATAAGAGTTTGACCAAATTTCCTATGGGAGCCAAGATAGAAATAAACCCACGAACTTCTATTTGAATGTAAGGATTCAACCGACTATGTATTGGAGAATATAGACTAGTTTGTTGTATTTGGTCATTTTGAAGACCTTAAAGGCTAAACCAGAGCTTAGAGTAAACTACAAAGTTGCTTATAATTATGATATTCTCTATTTTGTATATTCATTTTCCCATTTTGGATAATTAGTGACATCATTTTGAGCTATGAAAGTTGCCAATTTTGATTTGGAGAAGCCTTTGAATGTGATTCAGGAAGGTGAAGCATGTGCTAAGTTAGCCAAGGTCTTTCAAAGGTTTGAAACACTATTTTTGTAGAGAGAAATGATCTATTGTTGATTTTAAGTATATTTTGGCTTGAAAATTTGAGCAACATTAATGGATTGGTTTTATTAGAACCTAGGGACGTAGGAATTTTGAACCCCATAAACAATTTCTATGTTTTGATCTTTGAATATATTTTTGCATTTTAGTTTTAGTTAATTTATAGATTATAATTCAAAATTTAATCAGAATGCAAAATTTAATCATTTAATCATTTACGAGAAAATTGATTAAATCAAGAATTTGAAAATTTTGAAGATTTCAATGTATAACTGATGTGATCTTTCAAGTCACCTTTATTTTAGTTTTGAAACATGATTCTTGGATCAGATTAAAAAACCCCAATGTTATAAAATTGAGCAATTTTTACATCCAATTCTACTTCATTTAAGGAATTGAGTAACTATCAGATCCTAGAAAATGTTTTTAAAAAGTAATGAAGTTCCTACTGGTGTTTACAGATCAAATTTTGGTATAAGGGTAGTTAATCAATGGGATTTAATAGTTGGTTGTTATTTTTTCTTCTATTTCAGCATTTGTGTCAATTTTTTTGTTTCAATGGGTACAATGGGCAAGTTGTCAAATAGAGCCAAGCTTGATGAGCTTGAAGCATACAACCAATAGATCCAAGAAGAGAATGTGTTTCTGAGATTTCAATTATACTCCTTAGATGAGGAGATTTCCCATTTGAAAATGGAGTTACAAGCCAAGGATGAGCTTGTGGAAAAACTATAGAATGGTGGACAAGTGAAGGATTTGCCTTCCACTGTAGATGCAGGCACTATGATGGATGAAAATATTGTAAGTGAATGTAAGTCATCAATTGATTTTCATTCCCATGAAGAATCTAGTAACAATGATTTTGGTAAATTTGAAAAATATACAAAAATAATAGGTTCAAAATTACTTGTTAAAATGGGATTTAAAGGAAAAGGCCTAGGAAAAGATGGTGAAGGTAATACTAACCCCATTTAGGTAGAGAATAAGCCTAATCATATAGGGTTAGGATACAGATCTAGTATTCAGAATCAAACAAGTGAATGCTCTGAGAAAGTGGAAGCAAGATGTGCTATGTAGAAGTGGAAACCATCTTGGATGGAAGGTAAAACACATTCTTTTCATCACACTTGCAATAATGTTGATTCTAATTTTACCAGACAACACAAATATTCCAATGTTCCTTTTGATTATGGTACACAAAAATTTTGGTACATTTATCCATGCAATTTTTTGTGGATTATCTAATCATTGTGTAGCCAAATGTTGGAAACATAAATCTTTGTTAGGAAAGATTCAAAAAGACTATTCTCGTAGATAGAGTTCTGAGAGTAGCAATAAGAATATGTTTTCCAAAAGAGTGGACAAAAGGTTTTGTACTCATTGTAACATAAGTGGACATCAGGTTGAAAAGTGTTGGAGACTTCAACCATCACACCACCCAGTAATGGTAAGATTATGATGGTTTATAAACCTATCAATAAGGTAATTAATTAAGTTAAATCAACCCATAAAAATTTTACTAAATCCACTAAAGAAATCTCACCAACTAATTAGGAAAATCTGATTAAGAGGGTTGGCAAACAATTTTTGACTTTCATGTTGTCATGATTAGTGGATTGATAATGCGTAAAGGACATTTACCATGCTTTGAATGTTGATATGGTTTATTGGAGTGGCTTGTAGAGAAAAGCCAAGGGACAGGTTTAACATACTTGGATTATTTTCTCATGTTTGAGATTTTGAAACTTCATTTTTAAACCTTGATGGCAGTATATGTAGTTTATATGGGCATGAACAGTATGTTTATTTTGAGAAATTTTCATTGTATTTTATATGTTGTCTTTTATATTGTGCAAATAGAGGCTTATAAGACCCTTTATGGGCACCATTTGTAATTGTACTAATTATACAAACTATTTGTAGCCATGCATGATATTTGCACATTCTATAAGACCCTTATTCATTTTGGGCATTTTATTATAACTATCAATTGTGGTTATAAATAACATGTAAAATTATTACACTAATAAATTGGTTTGTAGTTACACTTGGTGAACAATTTGTAGTGATTGGTAGATGCACCACTTTTGAGATGCAACATTTAAGCAAGTAGTTTGTTTCTATCCACAATGTGGTAATGGGTAGATATTTGTTTTTCACTGATATTTCAAGGATTTAATTTGAATGTTGCATCATTACCATGATATGTTGCAGTGATGTTTTTGTAGAAGCATTTAAATGGAGACCACGCTTTTGGGGTCTAAAAGTGCTTAGTGAGGAGGTTTGATCTAGGTGGATCTCTCCATTTGTTTAAAAAATTAAGTTTCCATATTCTAATAGAAAAAAATTCATAGTTTAGATATTGTCAAGAGATTTTTGGCACTTTTCATGGTTTTCAAAATAGACACCATATGCAAAAGATATGCTCCACTAAAGTTTTGATGTGACAGGAAAAAAATGTGGTGTCACAAGATGACATGGCACAATGTGAATGCGACAAGTGGACCAATCACCCATTGACACATGGTAGTCTATTTTTATAAATTCATGCAAAAAAAAATTTGGTGTTTGGTTTTAGCCTTTGGTCTTTGATAGGTGGTCGTATGCAGAACTGTGGGCCCCGTTATTGGCTCTTTGGGGGCCCTCAGCGAGATTCGACAAACTTGATTAAGGAGGGGTTCGTTGGCCTCCATCTCATAATGAATTATATTTGCATTTGCTTATAAATCATAATTTTTTACCCACTGGATGCATGTGGGACAATTAAATTATACATTTTAAAGCTATGTAATAAATTCCTTGGTAATTCTTTAAACCTTACTATTACCAAGCCCCATTACATCACATGGGAGAAACACAGTTGCCATGCTGAGTCAAGCTCAAGATTGAAGGATGAGTCAATATTCCCTATGATCAAATATTGGATACAAAACCAAGCCATATTCCATGCTTTGAGCCTTTGCACCCACATGGAGGACCCACGTAACACCGTTGCCAAGTTCAAGGACTGAGCATACCACTAAAATTAGCCAACATAACCATTGATTGTAGCATATGCCTTAGCCAAAAGGCATTAGCAACCATTATGGTAGATATTCTAACTATTAAATGTTTGAATTAGTTGATATATATTCAATGTGGGACTAAATATAAACCCATGAAATAAAGGCCTAACTATTAAAAGACTTAAAAACTATGTTATTTGTCCAATATAGGATAAAAAGTTAAGTCTAAATCGCTCACAAAGGAGGCCAAAGATTTGAACTCATGACCTACCATGTAAAAGGATAAGAGCCTGACCAACTCGCCCATAGGAGCCAAGATAGAAATAAACCCATGAACTTCTATTTGAATGTAAGGATTCAGCCGACTGTGTATTGGAGAATATAGACCAGTTTGTTGTATTTGGTCATTTTGGAGCCCTTAGACACTGAACCAGAGCTTAGATTAAACTAAAAAGTTTCTTATAATTCTGATACACTCTATGATGTATATTAATTTTCCCATTTTTTAGAATTAACGATGTCATTTTGAGCTACAAAAGTTGCCAATTTTGATTTGGAGAAGCCTCTGCATGTGATTCAGGAAGGTGAAGGATGTGCTAAGTCAACCAAGGTCTTTTGAAGGTTTGAAACACTATTTTTGAAAAAATAAATTATCTATTATTTATTTTAAGTGTATTTTGGCTTACAAATTTGAGCAACATTAATGGATCAATTTGATTAGAAACCAGGGATGTAGGAATTTTGAACACCATAAACAATTTCCATGTTTTGATCTTTGAATTTATTTTTGCATTTTAGTTTTAGTTAATTTACATATTATAATTCAAATTTTAATCAGAATGCAAAATTTAATCATTTGATCATTTTTGGGAAAATTGAGTAAATCAATAATTTGAAAAATCTAACAATTTTAATGGATAATTGATGTGATCTTTCAAGTCACCTTTATTTCAATTTTGAAACATGATTCTTGGATTAGATTTTAATTAGATTTAAATACTCCAACATTAGAAAGTTGATAAATTTCCAAATAGAATTATATTTCATTTAAGGAATTGAGTAACTATTAGATCTTAGTAAACATTTTTAAAAAGTAGTGAAGTTCCTATTGATATTTACGGATCATGTGGTCCATTTTATTATTATACAAAAAGGTAAGGTTTCCCAACCTCTCCCTCCACCTATTTACATACAACATGTTCCTCTCAAGCCTACATTGGTGATCAAAAATAAATGATATGACCTTATTGGCTAATTTATCAATACACATGCTAAGATTTCAATCCTAAATATTCTAAAATAGTCTACTATTTGTAAGGATATATTATATGAAGCATTACATGAAACATAAGTACCAAGTGATATAGAATCAGCTTACTTTTTGAATATTATGCAAGATCTCAAAAATAATTCTAATATCACTACCTTTGATCCAAAATATTTACCATCAAAATATATTATTAACCAATAATTAGCTTTATTCATACAAGTTAGTATGCATAATAAAAGAATAAAAAGAGCACTAGTCAATAATGGGTTTGGCTTAAACATTTATAGCACAAAATTCTTAGCAATAATGGGTATTAATACTAATCTTCTCTAAAAATATGATGCATATATCAAAGGATTTGACAACTCATGTAGGCCATAAATTGGTCAAATCACATTAGATATGACATCAGGACATAAACCAATATCAACTACATTCTAAGTAATGTCTCAACCATTGCATTATAACTTACTCTTAGGTATAAATTGGATAATCATGATGGAATTTGTCCCATATATATTACATTCATGTGCAAAAACAATACATGATGGGACATTATGGTCAATGCTTGTTGATGATGAACCCTTAAATTTTTTTCAAATGATACAT